>ML664197.1:233808-276344 GCA_007570785.1 Antilocapra americana
ACATAAATATATGCTAAGCAGTATATTCTCTGTGATTACTTACAATTACAGAAATAAGTGAGACATAATTAGTGACTTTTGTTAGGAAACTTCAATAACCTTATATCATTTTCTACTGTGTATTTTTTTCTTTAGCACTCTCTTCCACCGAAAGGACTTAACCCAAAATTTCTCCACACTTAAATATTATTGAAATCCTTAATTAAATAGCACCTAAGGAAACTCCTTCTGGGGCTTCTTTTTCCTGGTTTTTCCTCAGTCGTCCAGGGATTTTCTCTGTGTTCTGTGTTGATCACATCTCTCGTGAATTCTGTCAGTGTAGCTCTTCTCCTAGGTCAATCTTTTTTTAATACTAATTTTTGAAAATTCATTCTTTCTGCAGTTGCTTAAAGTTTTCAGTAAAAGTGAAAACAATGTAAGAATCACCATGGCACATTCAATTATTGATGGGGCTTCCCTGGTGGTTCAGATGATAAGGAATCTGCCTGCAATTCAGGAGACTGGAGTTGGATCCCTGGGTCAGGAAGATCCCCTGGAAAGGGAAAGGCTACGCATTCCAGTATTCTGGCCTCGAGAATTCCATGGACAGAGGAGTCTGGCTGGCTACTGTCCATAGGGTTGCAAAGAGTCAAACATGACTGAAGTGACTCGGCACACATGTACACATACAGAAATTCTAATTGCAAAATATAAGTGAATTTTACAAATGCCAGGTACTGTTGTAAGAATTTTACATATTCCCTTTAATCTTCATCACAGCCACATGAATTAGGCCTATTATTCCCTTCACAGGTGAGGTAACCTGTGAAGTAATTCAGCTTGATCATATACTAGAAATAACCATAGCTAAGATACAAAACAAAGCAGTTATCTTTAGCATCCCTGCTCTTAACACACTACTCTGCTTCACAATATCAGGTGATATGTGGGAAAACAGAGTATGACACAGGTTTTGTACCATAGAGTTTTGTAATATAATAATAAGTAGGAACTATCAATTCCTTAAAGCTTTCTCTTCTGAAGGTCTACATGCTCTGCCTATGGATCCTTACTGAAGTATTAAGTGGCAAAGTATATTTGCTGAAAAGAACTAGCATGGTTCTTTCCAGAAGGGTTTATTAGATCATCATTGCCCACATCATGTTTTATAGAACTGTGGCTCTGTAGGATGTTAAGAAGCTAGCAACAACAAAGGAATTAATGAGGAAATGATAAGGGGTGAGGTTAATATTTTAAGGAAAGGCACTCTTAAAATGTTGTATAGTGAAAAGCATACTTGCAACATTAGTTTGAATGTGGGGACTAACTTGGAATTAAGCTTTGAAACACTGAAGAAGAGATGACTGACTCTAGATCAAAGAGCCAACACAATTTCATAATTTGAAAAGACAAAAGAAAAAAAAGAGACAAGTATGAAAATGAAGTAACATGACATTGATTCTAGTCAACTTGTATTGGACACAGGAAAACTTTTAGCATTCTGTGTCACTGGTCTATTAGAATGCAGAATGTAATAAAGCTATTACCTTGCATGGCTCCATTTTACCATTCTGCAAAATTACCTTCAAGATAGCAAGTAAACGGAAAATGGTTTTCATTATTTAGCAAAACTATTAAGATCTTAGAATAAACAAGCTATAAAATAAAAACAATTAATTTTGATTCTATGTATGCAAAAGCAAAGTGTCTTTTATTTGAATGGCATAATAGGTTGATAATATTTATAAATGAAAATTCCCTATTAGAAAATAATTATGTGACTTTTTTCACAGTATAATAAAAATGTGAGGTTTAATAATAGGGCCAAAGTAAAGCACTTAAATCCTCACAAGGATCACCTGAGAATCTATAATTATATTATATTACTTTAATATCTGAAAAGACCTGCATATATAATGATATCAGTGTCTAATATTTCAATTCACTCAAACTCTCAAATAAAATGTGTTGTTCATGCCTCTAAATAAACATCTCTTTGATAATATCAAAATTTTCTTCTAGCCCCCCAAATATACACATTAATTCAAATTATTTTTCTTATAATCTAAGATATTAAGATATAGTGCACTCCTAATTGCTTATTTGGATTATCTGGGAAATCCATGCACTGTGGCCATCTGCCTATCTGACTTGAGCTGCTAGATTCATATGCAAAAGGACAATTACTCAAGGTGGTGATGGGAGGTATTCAAGGAGGAATATGGAGGAGTTGCTCTTTCTCAACTCTTGTTCCACACTTCAGCTCAACACACGTAGAAGATTACTTACCAACTGAGCTTCCAAGCAGCCTTTCTCCTGATGGAAACTGCTGTTACCAAACCCAAGTTCATCTGCATGCAGTGAAGTCAATCTACTGACACTGACTTATGGAGAAGGAAAGTGTAGCATTTTTTGCAAGGGATCAGGCATGGAGTCCAGGCAGCCAGTATTAAACAAATAAGTAGAAGAATACTTTGCCATGCAAAATTTTTGTAGTCAGGTACATGAATCTGCCTAGAAAAGAGAAAGGAGACAAATGTGAAATAAAGAAAAATAAAAGTCCCATGGTATTGGATCTGAAAGGAAAAACTCAGTGTTCAGTCCATAAAATATGCTTAAAGACCTTGGTAACAGTAAGCACACAGAGTATTGAGATCCTGATTTGCAAGAGACATTTCCCAAAACAAGGACATTGGCAAATAGCTGATCTCAGTTCTAGGTTAGAAAAGGTACACAGGAAACCTAGACATGTTTAAGACTAAATGAGTTATGTCAAAATACTACCAAGAAATCTGAAGACTTGCCAACTGGCCAAATTTGGGATGACTTGAACTTCAAATGAAACAATTAAAGAATTAAACAAGTAAAAAGATTTGTGGGTCCATAATATGGTATTATTTTTTAAAAAAGAAAAGAGAGAATGAGAAAAACAGAGAGAGAGGAAAAGAGAAAGAATGTTAGAATGGCAAGGAGAAGGGCACAAATCACCTTTATGCACAACAGTGCTCAACTATCAAATATAAAAAAACAAACCAGAATTAGAAATTACCACTTTCCAGTCACCAATGTAGTAACTGAAACAAGTAATAATCATCAGTGAAACTTAATGGTTGTTGGGGTAAAAAAATGTTTACAGGTTCTCAAAGTAGGTCCCAACTGAATATTTATTACAAAGGAAAACATTATTTTACATTGGAAACATTTGGTGACCCTCAGCTCAGTGATAACTCTTAGCATTAAACAAAGAGAGAACCCTTAACATTACCACCACAAGCATTGCCTGTTTTAGAACTGAGGCAAAATGTGTTTCCTGACGTGATGCAATAACAGTGTTTATTAAATTTAAATGAACATAATCAGAGACAGTTCTTTTCCTCTTGAACTTGTCTTGTTTCTACTTTGAAGATGAAACCAGCATATGACGTGAGGGTAAAGTCAAAAGAATTACACCAAATCAGGCCAAAGCCCAATTACATCATAATGGAAACTTCTCCTATATATAGACTTTCTGCTTTTGAGGTAACACATCCTTTTATGTTTGAACCAATCGAGTTGGAGTTGACTATGATCAACTGCTTAATCCTTCTCACATAAAAGAAGTGAAAAATTATCAATCTTCTTTTGCATAGGTTGCTCTTTTTATATATTAAATAATTCATTATTTAGTATAGATCTCATTTTTAAAAATCTGTGAAGGGAATTACCATTTGTTTACAGTGATCTCAGTATTATATTTTAAAACTACTTAAAAGTTTTCTACAATATCAAGATATTGTATCTCTACAATATTTTTGCTTCAATATTCTTTGTCTAGTCAAATTCAGTGATAAATGGACATTTTTATTGCATACTTCCAAATAAGAGCTTATTCAAATATTATTAAGAATGAAATAGTTAGTAACATGTCATCATAAACACTCACTAACCAATTAACCTTAGAATTAGATAATTAAATAAATATGATAGTTTCCAGATATCAGTATATTTTAAAAACTGTATACTATTCTACCCAAAAACATTTCAGAAAATGATTTTGAAGATAGATACACACACACAATTTAAGATTCACAAAATATTAGTTTTTTCAGCATTGTCTTAAACCGAATATTGTACCTTAAGATGTCGTTACTATATTCTAGCTTAGTATGTCTTAAATTTTCTTCCACAAAATATTCATGAAAATACATACTGAACAAAAATGTCACAATTCATTGATATTAAAGGGCTGAAATTATACCTTCAATCTGAAATATGCGAGGCCACAAATTATTTATTGTAGAAGAGTAACAAAATGTTTAGAAATCTAAAAATATATTTGAAAACAGGTGTTAGAATCAGCAAGCCAAACAGACAAATTAGTGCTGCAAAGAAGCAAAACTGAAATATATTGTAGGTAGAATAATTAAGTACATGATTACCTAAGTCCCTTGTTATAATTAATACAATGACATAAATACTTGTGATCATAATTATAGTTATAGCTAATTTGGAGCTTATGTTGTGTAGAGTACAATATGTTTCATATGAGTTTTAATTATTCTTGTCACAAGAAAAAGAAAAAGTAATAACATTTGCTCATTTTGCACATGAGTATAGCTAAGCATGCATTATTACTAATAAAGATATCTAATTTGAATTCAACACCTTACTTATACAACCCAATATAAGAACTTCTTTCTGAAAAAACTTCATTAAAAGTAATAATTTTCTGTATTATTACAAAGTAATTTATAACTTTGGTTAGACATTTGTAAAACACAGGAAAGTCAAATCACACAGAAATACTGTGCATTGTCCAAAATAATCTAAAGGTAAATTTTAATGTGTTCATGTATATCTTTCTAGTTAATGAAAATAATTTAATTTGAAATACTTAAAATTTATGGTGGTAATACCAATATAAGCCTATTTTCCCGTATTAACTTTTATGGAATTTCATATTCTAAGGTAACATAATCAATGGCTACAAAAATTTAGCCAGCTAAACTATTATTTTAATTTTTCTTTTTATTATATTTTATTACACAAACAATTTTTGTTCCTTACAGACAAATTAGAAAAGAATATAAACTATGAGAAAATTAGCATAAATCCTTACAAATTCTAGCCCTGCTAAACTTAAGTATGTGCATGCATGCATGCATGCGTGCTAAGTCACTTCACTCATGTCCAACTCTTTGCAACCCTATGGATTGTAGCCCACCAGGCTCCTCTCTCCATGAGGTTCTCCAGGCAAGAATACTGGAATGGGCCCATGCCCTCCTTCAGGGGACTCTTCCTGACTCCGGAATCCAACCTGTGTCTCCTGTGGCTCCTGAATTGCAGGCGGATTCTTTACTGCTGAGCCATCAAGGAAGCCCAAACTTACGTATACATTGCTTATTTTCTTATGAAAATATATTCACACACATGATTGATAAAAAAAGGAAATTCAACAATACTTGGATTTTTTTTAATTTAAAGAAACATCTTAAAATTATTTACAATTCAACAATACATTGTATTGAGCACAATTTTGGACCCAATGTCTCTGAAATCATTAAACAAGTCTTAGGTGCTGATAATTTCCTTTCTGGCCCCATAACAATCCCAATTTGATATTCTATAACTTACAGATCAACTTAAAGGTTAATCATCATCAACATACCTTATAAAATATAGTAGTTTAAAAGGAGAGAAAAACAGATGAAATTGGCATAGAAACAGAGACATATGTATGCATTCTTTTTACAGATCAAATAATAAAATATAGAAAACTATTACAGACCTTGTTTCTATCTCTCTTTACTACCCTATTCAAGTTCCATTTCCCTTTAGCACATGCCTTCACTGGTTAGAGTTTTTTTGGGGGTTTTTTGGTGTTTTTACTTTGTGTTGTAACTCAAAACTACATTCTTGTGGTGGGAAAGAGCCCTTAAAGCACCTACCTACACTGAGTTGCTCTGTGCATTCACTGTCTGCAGTGCCTTTAGAAGTACCAGGAGATGTCTCAGAGGATCCCCTGTGTTCCGCAGGTACCACTCCAGTAGCAGCTTTATTTTCATTTAATAATCAGAATTAGTATCTTGAGGCAATACCGTAATCCCCTCTAATGCAGGTAAATTCAGTGGCAGGAGAATATAATGGCTAAGCGGTATTTTAACATCCCCAAGTCAATGGAACCATTGTAGGGTCCCCAGGTAGAAATCCCAGACCTGAAGTCCTGAGGCTAGGAAACAGGAATTTAAAAGTCAAAGTTTGTTTCTAACTTTATCTCTGGATTCCATCTTCCTCTCCTTGATTTCTAGAGCTTTGGATTTTCTTTCACAGGAGAAAGAGTTGCATAGAATGGTAACTGGTTCCGATAATAGACCACCTGCTTTTACAACAGAACACTAAAGAGACAAGGTTTTTCTCTCAACTAGAATCATTGTTTTGCTTTAAATAGATCCGTTGACTTCTAAGTCAACCTATTTCTGTCTAATGGGGAGTATGATAAGACCTATGAACTGCACAGACTTGAGCATGCAGCATTACTTTTTTTGCTATGAAAGAAATTCTGTGATCAGAAACAGAGCTTATTATATCAGGCTCAATTAAACCCAGGGAGAGTGATAGTGCCGTACTATGCTTTCAGCAGAAATGGTCAATCTGTTTTCTTATGTATATCCCCTCATAGAAGCGGCTCAATACAAACTGACTTCCACTAGGTGGCTGGCTGATATACTCAGAAAAAGATGTTATTTGAGTGAGTGTATAGGAAAATTTTAAGAGTAAGATCAAGTTATGGTTAAATAGATTTTTCCTAGAAGAATACTAATTCTCAAAGCTGATCCTTTAACCAGCTGGGAAATTGAATCAATAATGCAAACTATCCCCTTAAAGGAAACATCAGGCTCATATAACTTTACATCAGGAGCCAACACTAGCAAACAACAGAAAATTTAATTAAAATAAATTCACCATAGCAAGAAAACACACAAATTACATCAGAGTTAACTGTGAAGTGATTTAAAACTATTTCCAGGTATTTTAACAACTTAAAAAAAGGGGTAGATACACAGTAATCTTGGATAGGAATACACAGCACCTTATTATTACCTTAGTGATATCTCATCTATGAAAGTCTATTAATTTCACAAATCTTAGAAATGATCCTAAAGTTTATGTGGAAGGATAAAAGACCAAGAACAGCTAAGATCATATTGAAAAGCATGCACATATTTATTCCTTGGTAACAAGTATGATCATAAAGCAAAGGTAATTAAGCCATCATGCTGCTGGCCCAGAGGTGGTCCAATAGACTAATGGAACACAGCTGAGGGCCCTGAAGAAACTCATACATATAAGGAAAGAGGTGGTGGGTTATACAAATCAGTTGGAAAAGAGGAGAGTTTTCAACAAATAGTGAAGGGAAATGAATTATCTATTGAGAGACTGAAAATAGAATAGGGCAATGGCCAGACCACAGATAACAAGACTCTGACTCACAACCTTACAGCCACCAATTAAGATGTCAAGCCACAGAATCCATAGCAGGGGGCACCACTACTATATTTTTTGCCCCTGCTTTGAACTTTGAACCAACCAGAGCAAGCCTAATGTGCTCCTCAAACTGATTATGTAAGATGTCCTACTTCTAGTTAGTCTGTCTCCAACAGTCTCCACTCAAAACTTACCTGAATCCACTTTTGTAATTTATCATGATGTTTTTTCCACTCCCCTGCCTGCATTTGGGTCTCTGTGAAAAGCAAATAATGGTAAAGGACTGCCTTTCTACTTTCAGCTCTGAATAGAAAGCCTCTGTTTTTATTTGCATGATCTCCATTTATTGACATAATCCACAGAAAAAATATGATAGGATCCCAAGTTTATACCTAGATTTGAGATTAAAGACTTAAATATGAAGTATAAAACTTCACAGGAGAATTTTTTATGACATCTGGTTAGGGAATAATTTCACAAATATGGACATAAGGAGCAATTTTAAAGGAACAGATTTTACAGTAAAAAATTCAGAACTTCTGTTCATAATATGTAAGTTTTAAAACTCTAAAATAATTAAATCAAAGGGAAAATAAACAACAAATTGACCTCAATTCTGGGAGAAGACATTTGTAACGAAAATGAAAAATGTAAAAAACTTTCTATCTAGAGTATAGACAAAGATCATACCAAAAAACAAAACAAAACAAAACAAACAGTAATCAAAATTTTAAAAGGAGAAAATTGAAGAATATACAAGAACAAGAGAACATGTGAATGTCCAAAAATACTTAAGAAGATGGTCATTCTTATTGGTTACCATAAGAATACAAACTAAAAGCATATTTCACAAGATTGTGTTTATGAGAATGGAGAAACTATAATTTACAGATTTTTCATGTATAGTACACATTTTTAATGAATTTCAGAAATGGTAAACACAGAGATGATTTAACCAAAGACTCAACAACTTCATTCCTGACAGAACATTTTTATACATTTCTATCAAGATGCATACATGCATATCTTTATAGAATCATTACTCATAGTAAAAAAAATCTGGAAACAAAACAAAACAAAAAGCTTTATAATGAAGCAGAAGGATAAATATATTGCAGAATTTATGTCAGAAAAATTATATCTAAGCTCACCAATACAGACGAATTTAAAATAATATTGAGTGAAAAAAGTTAATCATAAATATGTGTACTTTGGTCCCATTTATATAAACACATAAGGAAAAGCTTTTGAAACAACAGAAACATAAAAGGCAAAAGGGAAATTAATGGTAATTTTAGAATAGATTATGTTTTCAGAAGGAAAAGGAGGTTTTCTCTGGTTAGCTCATAGGGACTTTAAAGTTAACAGTATTAATATTTATACTGAGCTTGATAATGAATATATGTGCTTATTTTTATAGTTGTTGTTCAGCACTAAGGCATGTCTGACTCTCTGCAACCCCATGGACTTCAGCAGGCCAGGCTTCCCTGTCACTACCTCTCAGAGTTTGCTCAAACTCATGTCTATTGAGTTGGTGATGCCATCCTGTTTTTCCCTTCTCCTTCTGCTCAAAATCTTTCCCAGTATTAGGGTCTTTTATAATGAGTTGGCTCTTTGCATCAGGTGGCCAAAGTATTGGAGCTTCAGCTTATCAGTCCTTGCAATGATATTCACTATTGAATGCCTCTTGGTTTGATTTCCTTGTTGTCCGAGGGACTCATAAGAATCCGACTCTTTGTGACCCCATGGATTGTAGCCCACCAGGTTCCTCTATCCTTGGATTTCTCCAGGCAAGAATACTGAAGTGGGTAGCCATTCCCTTCTCTAGGGAATCTTTCTGATACAGAGATCGAACCCAGGTCTTCTGCGTTACAGGAAGATTCTTTACTGTCTGAGCCACCAGAGACTTTCCCTGGTTGTTTTACTATTTTATTAATATAATTAAAACAACCTAAATCAATGCATTTTTTGTATGTATGATATGTTTCATGATAACAAGTAAAAAAACCATTCTTTAAATAATCCCCCTAAATGGCAGAATTAGCAGCATGAAAGTTCTCAGACAATATATATATATATATAGAACTAATAATCAGAGTTTAGCCAAACAAGACCAATCATTTTCTGTTAAAAAACAACAACCAAAAAAAAAAATACAAGGAAGTAACCCTATTTTGATCCATGGGTTTTACATGAGCCATGGGTCAGCTATTTACTGTGCTTTTTCTTTTTAATTATCCAGATTTTTTTTACAGTTAAATCCGATTTTCTCTATCATTGTAGCATATTTTTGAAGCAAATAAACTACCTTTCAGCTCATATATAGGTCAATGGAAGCTGAAGTGTTACACCTGGACCTCATAGAGAGGAAAACACAGATATAGACTTCTAACTGGATACAGAAACTAGTTAAGTGGAGCATACACCAATGTGTTTTAATGTGCATATATAGATGTTACTTCATCAGTAGAGTATTCTACCCTCTTCATGGATCACAGCCCTGTCAAGGTGAAGGGGATTGTGTAGATTGTGTAACTCAGTGAAGCTAGGAGCCACACCATCCAGGGCCATCCAAAGTGGATGGGTCATAGTGGAGAGTTCTGACAAAACATGGTCCACGTTTTGGAAGAAGGAATGGCAAACCACTCCAGTATTCTTGCCTTGAGAACCCCATGAACAGCATGAAAAGGCAAAAAGATATGACACCAAAAGATAAGCTACCCAGATGGGAAGGTGTCCAATGTACTGCAGAGGAAGAACAGGGAAACAGCTCCAGAAAGAATGAAGAGGCTGGACTAAACTGGAAATAAAGTTCAGTTGTGGATGTGTCTAATGGTGAAAGTTAAGTTTGACACTATGAAAACAATATTGCATGTGAATCTGGAATGTCAGGTTCATGAATCAAGGTAAACTGGACGTGGTCAAGCAGAAGGTGGCAAGAGTGAACATCAGCATCTTAGGGATCAGGGAACTAAAATGGACAGGAATATGTAAATTTAATTCAGATAACCATTATATCAACGACTATGGACAAAAATCCCTTAGAAGAAATGGACTATCCCTCATAGTCAACAAAAGAATCCAAAATTCAGGACTTGGGTGCAATCGCACAAAGAACAGGACGATCTCAGTTCATTTTCAATGCCAACCATTCAATATCACAGTAATTCAAGTCTATGCCCCAAACACTGATGCTGAAGAAGACAAAGTTAACAATTCTATGAAGACTTATAAGACCTTCTAAAACTAATACCAAAAATAAATAAATAAATAACGATGCCCTTTTCATCATAAAGGTTGGAACGAAAAAGTTGGGAGTCAAGAATTCCTGGTGTAACAGGCAAGTTTGGCCTTGTGGTGCAAAATGAAGACGGGCCAAGGCTAACAGAGTTTAGTCAAGAGAACATGCTGGTCAGAGCAAACACCCTTTTCCAAAAGAAGACTCTACACACAGACATCACCAAGTGGTCAATACTGAAATCAGATTGATTATATTTTTTGCAACTGAAGATGGAGAAGCTCTATACAGTCAGTGAAAACAAGACCTAGAACTGTCTGTGGCTCAGAGTTCATTATTGCAAACTTCAAGCTTAAATTGAAGAAAGTGGGGAAAACCATTAGGCCATTCAAGTATGACCTAAATGAAATCCTTTATGATAACACAGTGGAGGTGACAAACAGATTCAGAGATTAGATCTTATAGACAGAATACATGAATAACTACAAACAAAGATTTGTAACATTGTATAGGAGATGGTAACCAAAACCATTCTAAAGAAGCAGAAATTCAAAATAAAAGCAGTTTTCTAAGGGGGCTTTACAAAGAGCTGAAAAAAGAAGTGAAGCAAAAGGCAAAGGAAAAGGGGAAAGATACACCCAACTGAATGCAATGTTACAGAGAATAGAAAGGAGAGATGAAAAATCTTTCTTAAGTGAACAATGCAAATAAATTAAGGAAAACGATAGAATTGGAAAGACTAGAAATCTTTACAAGAAAATTGGAGCTATCAAGGAAATATTTCATGTAAGGATGGGCACAATAAAAGACAGAAATGGTAAAGACCTAACAGAATAAGATATTAAGAAGAGGCGGCAAAAATGCAAAAAACTATACAAAAAAGTCTTAATGACCCAGATAACTCGTGGTGTGGTCACTCAACTAGAGCCAGACATCTTGGAGTGTGAAGTCAAGCGCTCAAACTACCATTCAATTGCACTCATCTCACACACCAGTAAAGTAATGCTCAAAATTCTCCAAGCCAGGCTTCAGCAATACATGAACCATGAAATTCCAGATATTCAAGCTGGCTTTAGAAAAGGCAGAAGAACGAGAGATCAAATTGCCAACATCCAATGGATCATTGAAAAAGCAAGAGAGTTCCAGAAAAACATCTATTTCTGTTTTATTGACTATGCCAAAGCCTTTACCTGTGTGGATCACAATAAACTGTGGAAAATTCTGAAAGAGATGGGACTACCAGACCACCTGACCTGCCACTTGAGAAACCTGTATGCAGGTCAGGAAGCAACAGTTAGAACTGGACATGAAACAACAGGCTAGTTCCAAATAGGAAAAGGAGTACGTCAAGGCTGTATATTGTCACCCTGCTTATTTAACTTCTATGCAGAGTACATCATGAGAAGTTCTGGGCTGGAGGAAGCACAAGCTGGAATCAAGATTGCTGGGAGAAATATCAATAACCACAGATATGCAGACAACACCACCCTTATGGCAGAAAGTGAAGAGGAACTAAAAAGCCTTTTAATAAAAGTGAAAGAGGAGAGTGAAAAAGTTGGCTTAAAGCTCAACATTCAGAAAACTAAGATCATGGCATCTAGTCCCATCACTTCGTGGAAAATAGATGGGGAAACAGGGGAAACAGTGGCTGACTTTATTTTGAGGAGCTCCAAAGTCACTGCAGATGGTGACTGTAGCCATGAAATTAAAAGACACTTCTCCTTGGAAGGAAGTTATGACCAACCTAGACAGCATGTTAAAAGGCAGAGACATTGCCAACAAAGGTCCGTCTAGTCAAGGCTATGGTTTTTCCAGTGGTCATGTGTGGATGTGATGGTTGGATTATGAAGAAACCTGTGTGCCAAAGAATTGATGCTTTTGACCTGTTGTGTTGGAGAAGACTCTTGAGAGGCCCTTGGACTGCAAGGAGATCCAACCAGTCCACCCTAAAGTTCAGCCCTGAATGTTCAGGACTGAGTATTTATTGGAAGGACTGATGCTGAGTGTTCGTTGGATAGACAGATGTTGAAGCTGAAACTCCAATACTTTGGCCACCTGAGGTGAAATGCTGACTCATTTAAAAAGATTCTGATGCTGCGAAAGATTGCAAGCAGGAGGTGAAGGGGATGACAGAGGATGAGACGGTTGGATGGCATCACCAAATCAATGGACATAAGTTTGGATAACCTCCAGGAGTTGGTGATGAACAAGTAGGAACAAGTAGGTGTGGTACAGTCCATGGGGTCACAAAGAGTTGGACACAACTGGGCGATTGAACTAAACTTAACTGAATTCTTATTTTATTATACTTTTTTAAATGTCTTTACCTTCTTTGTGTTATTTTTTGCTACTGATTTGAGGTATGATTTTCCCCTATGTTTTTCTCTGTGTCTTCATAGGCATTATAAAAGAAACCAGAGAAGGATGAATCATTGGCTAGTAGCCTTTAATTTTTTGCGTGCAAAGCCACTTCAGTCCTGTCTGACTCTTTGTAACCCCATGGACTGTAGCCTGCCATGCTCCTCTGTCCATGGGATTCTCCAGGCAAGAATACTGAAATGGGTTGCTATCTCCTTCTCCAGGAGATCTTCCAGTAGATGTTACATCTACATCATTAGATCCATGTATATCCTAACCCATGTAGCAAATACTAGAATTCTGGTTACTGTGAGTGAAAAGTTAAAGATGTGCTTACTCAGTGTTACTGTTCGCATATTTCATAACAACTGAATTTCTTTTCCTGATAGTTTAAAACAACTAATTCAATCAGTTCAGCAAAATAAAACAGTTGGGTTTCATTAATGATTAAATGATTACTCACTCAAAGTGCTTTCTGATGCTCTCTTACGATACTGAAAATTCCTCAGACTGAACTTATTTTGATTTTTCCATTGGAATTTTAAAGGCAAAAACCATCTTTAAGCATCCAGTTAAAGAGTTATTTTCGTGATTCATAAATTAATAAAAGTTTATAAAAATTTCTGTCATTTATTTAGCTAAAATCATTTTAAAAATTATCCTAAACTTGCATAAACAAACAATGCCAGTCTTAAGAAGCCATCTTTAGTTGTATTCCAAATTTATCTCTAGTCACAAAGAAGTTGGAAGTGAAGACATAACTTTATTTTAAATAGGTCTTTTAATTGTTAAATATCTACAAGCAGACCTAGTGATTTCAAGCTACTAGCCTAAGAAACAGAAAACACTATTAAGAAAATATTATATGCATTTTAGGTGAAGATGAGTATTAACAGGAAAATATGTTGATACATTTTTGTCAGGGAACATTTGGCAGGAGGTTTCCTGTGTGCTATTTTCCGATGTCCCTTATTAATCCCTGAATATTCAGAGATTAGTGGAGAGGCAAACTTCTCCCGGGGGCTAACGAATGCATACATTATTAAAGTAAAAGTAACTATTTATGGCCTTCTTCTCTTTCTGTTATGGAAAGTTAGTTTTATAACCCCCTCTCTTTGAGATGGATTCTAGCCTTATGTTTCCTGGATAAGTTGTAAGAGTTTTGATCTTTATCTTTGCTGAAAAGGCTATCTTATAAGACAGTATATATATGCCCACATTATGTTGAATAAAACCTTTGTTCCATCCAGAGCCTTGATCCCGTGTCTCACTTCTTTTCTCCCTTTTCCTTTTTTTCTATCTCTCTCCTTCAGGCCAGTCCCATAGAGCGCAAGGGTCCGTTGAGCTCATTAACCTGCCCGGGCTTTCAAGTCCCCCATGAGAGGGCGCCCTGTGCCTAACGGGAAGTGACGCAAACCTCGTGTCAGAGGTTTTAATGATTCTTTGAGTAAACTAGGGGATATCAGCCTCTTTTCCTTCCCTTTATTTTCTTGTTGTTGACTCTGCATCCTCAAGCCCTGGCCCATTAAAGGGCCATAACACATTTTTTCTTCTATGTTCAAAAGCCTTAAATATAGCATTAGTTATAAATGGTAATTATCACTCTGTGTGGCTGAACACCAAAATAATCTGCTTGCAAACCTTGCAAAAATAGTTATTTCACACTTCTAAAAATAACATTTGTTTGGGATTGTGTATTAGCAGGTATTTTATATGACTCAAAAAAGTTAAGTGCTGTGTTATGACAGATTATAAATGTATTTTAGAAATTATGTTAGTCTCTCTGCTGGAAAAAGCAAAAGTTCAATTGATATTCACTCAGATTCTCACCATTGACAATCTGGGAAGAAGTGTAGGTAATTTGAGAGAGGTTTTACCTCAGAAATTCATTCTTTTATGTCCTTTTTCTGCATTAAGTTGTGTTTTAATAGGTAAAGTGCTTTGGATCAATCGTTTTATAATACCAAATTGTAAACATAATGATTTTCTTGGTTGGGAGGGAGATGCTGGGAAGTGAAATTTGTCTGAAGGTGATGGACAGATAAAGAATAGCATCATTGACAAATATTCACTGATTACCCAGGACACACAAAGCATATGTCAGAGAGAGGCACAGGTGTTCCTTTCTGGAATGAAGCCTGAAAAGGCCTGGGTGACATAGGCAAACTAGGACTTATGTCTGGTTTATGTCCTCACTACTTTCCCTTTCATTTCTTCCTCTTGTGCAGTTTCCTGCATTGTTTTCATTTTTTCATGTGACTATCCTTCCCCTATTCTGTTTTCAGCTTCATTGTCCTTTTGTAAGATTTAAACATAATTTTAATTGCATATGATATCTAAGCATCTGATGTTTATGTGGTAACAAGGATCATTCTACCTTCTAATGTTTCATACCTTCAATATTCCACTCCTGTGAACTCCCTATAAAATTTAGGACTTTCGAAATTGCACATTTTTTTGTAAGAGAGGAAGTCAAACTCACTAAGACTTTTCCCTTTCCTTCACTTTTCTATAAATGATCAAGGCAGATCACAGTAAACATCTTGCTGAAATATCTTGCCAGTACAAGTGAAGTTCTGTCTCCATTCCAGACAACCTACCTATTTTTGGCTGACATCAAGTTCTGCCCTTGAATAAATAGACTCTTCATTGTCTTTTCACAGTAGATTAAGTAGGTCTTTATTTTCTGTTAAATTTCCTTTCCATTTCCTTTCCGCTCGATTCTCTCTCTAAGGCTTTTCCATTTTAACTAGACTAGTCGATTATACAAAAGAGTATCTCACATATTTAAAGCCAGTGGAGTTTTCCATACATTTTTTTTTTTTACAAATGTGGCCTTTTAACTCAGTTAAGAGCTTTTCAGAATCCTGTCTTCTTAAAAGCACAGATAAGGCACTTATTAATACTTGAAAATCTCCATTTATTCCCATTATGTCTCAGGCAAGCTATTTCTGAGTATCATAGTTAGTTATCTTCACTGCCTTCCACAGTTTCCTTTTCCATTTCCCTATTTGCAATCCCTATTTTTTCTTTTGTTTAGAAGGCAGAATATCTGAATGATTCAATGTGCATTCCAAACAGTAAATGGAAATTGTGCTTCCTGCAAGAATTCATTAGATTTAGTTCTTAGACCATAAGTCTAAAATCAGAAGAATTTAAAATATAGTTCAGGCTTATAAAGCAATTAATAGCAGAAGAATCGTGATAATACCAAGTGATATGTTAAGGCAAGCTCTCAAGACTACTGTGCAGTCAGCTTTTCATAAACCTAACTAATGGCCAGCTTAGTATTGCCTGAAATTAAATATTAACAAGAATGTGATGTGAAAAACCTTCAATTCATGCAAGGCGTTCCCTGACATGGCTGGGTTGCCTCTGTCATTCAAAACTATGCTGTACATCCTTTCAAATGTTAGCCTGGTGTGACATTGAGTACAGTCAAGGAGAGATCAATATTGAATCCAGTTTCCTCATGGGAATTTGTTTTGCTTCTTCATCAGTGGAGTGATTAAAATTGTCCCAGAGACAATGTGTAACTTGAGGTCTTTCCCTTTGTCATACATGACTATGTACATTACAAAAGGACATTTCCATGTTCTCCTGACATTAATATTGACTTTGATTGAAGATAAGTCCTTGCCAACAATAACAATTGTGAGCAATCTAAGCTATGAGCAATGGGAATCCTCATTACTTGGTCTCACTGCCAAGTACTCTTTGAGATGTTACCCAGAATAGAGGTTTTGCTGAAAAAAGAGAGATTGAGGCCAAGATTAAAAAATACAAGCAATTTATTTCCCCCAAACCAGAAAACAAAAATGCTCCTAAGGACTCTTTAAGAAATTTGTCAGCTATTTTGCCGTAGCTTTACTGTTGCTTAGTAGCTCAGTTCTGTCTGACTCTTTGTGACCCCATGGACTGCAGCATGCCAGGCTTCCCTGTCCTTCATTGTCTCCCAGAGTTTGCTCAAACTCATGTCCATTGAGTCGGTGATGTCATCCAACCATCTCCTCCATTACTGCCTTACTCTCATGTCCTCAATCTTTCCCAGCATCAGGGTCTTCAAATGAGTCAGCTCTTCACCTCAGGTGGCCAAAGTATTGGAGCTTCAGCTTCAGCAACAGTCTTTCCAATGAATATTTGGGGTTGATTTCCTTTAGGATTGACTGGTTTGATATTCTTGGTGTCCAAGGGACTTTCAAAAATCTTCTCCAGCACCACAATTTGAAAGCATCAATTCTTTGGTGCTCAGCCTTCTTAATGGTCCAATTCTCACATCCATACAGGACTACTGATGGCTAGCTTTGACTAGATGGACCTTTGCTGGCAAAGTGATGTCTCTGCTTTTTAATATGCATCTAAGTTTGTTATAGCTTTCTTCCAAAGAGCAAACATCTTTGAATTTCATGGCTGCAGTCACCATCTGCAGTGATTTTGGAGCCTAAGAAATCTGTCACTGTTTCCATTCCTTTCCCCATCTCTAGGTGCCATGGAGTGATGGGAACAGATACCATGATCTTGGCTTTTTGAATGTTGAGTTTTATGCCAGCTTTTTCATGCTCCTCTTTTACCTTCATCAAGAGGCTCTTTAGTTCCTCTTTGCTTTCTACCATTAGGGTGGTGTCAAGGTATATCTGAGATTGCTGATATTTTTCCCAACAATCTTGATTCTAGCTTGTGTTTCATCCAGCCCAGCATTTTGCATGATGTGCTCTGCATAATAAGTTAAATAAGCAGGGTGACAA
Organism: Antilocapra americana; assembly: GCA_007570785.1. Taxonomy (NCBI): domain Eukaryota; kingdom Metazoa; phylum Chordata; class Mammalia; order Artiodactyla; family Antilocapridae; genus Antilocapra; species Antilocapra americana. The sequence continues at coordinate 251,593 of ML664197.1, forward strand.
AATATACAGCTTTGATGTACTCCTTTCACAATTTTGAACCAGTCCATTGTTCATATCTGGTTCTAACCATTGCTTCTTGACCTGCATACAGGTTGCTCAGGAGGCAAGTAAGGTGGTCTGATAGTCCCATTTCTTTAAGAATTTTTCACAATTTGTTGCACTCCACATAATCAAATGCTTTAGTATAGTCAATGAAGCAGAAGTAGATGTTTTTTCTAGAATCCCTTCCTTTTTCTATAATCCACTTACACTAATATTTCTTCACTTCCTCCTTAAATAGAAGGATCCTTCCCCTATTTTCTCTTACATTTACACACAGCACTTCAACAATACATAAACATGGTGTTAAATTTTGTGTTAATCTACTGAGACTTCCCTGATGGCTCAGACGGTAAAGCCTCTGCCTACAGTGCAGGAGACCCGGGTTCGATCCCTGGGTTGGGAAGATCCACTGGAGAAGCAAATGGCAACCCACTTCAGTACTCTTGCCAGGAAAATCCCATGGGTGGAGGAGCCTGGTAGGCTACAGTCCATGGTGCCCAGAGACTTCACTTTCACTGCCAATAAATTTATTTACATACAAATAACCTTTGCAGGAAGATTGGAAATGTTCAAAGTTGAGAACAGTATACTCTCCCTCAAAGTAGTCAATCAATGATTAAATTGGTAAAGGGTAGAATATTCGGAATATTAGAAATTATATCTTGTTTTCCTAGGTACGCCCAACATTTTTTTCAGTTGAAATTTTGGCAGACTCACTTGCCTATTCCTACACTAAAATATTCTGTGGTAGAGATTTGGGAAACTAGAAGAGACAATGAAGAAACAAAAGCTGAGAGGCTTCCCAGGAGGAAGGAAGGTTGCAAAACCAGGTCATCTCATGCATTATGTGAACACGAATGCTATTTTCACACAAATCAGTTATAAGAAAACAATCAAGAAACAAATAAAAAGGTTGAAAGATCACAACAGATATCAAAAGAATTCTTTCCTGGTAATGTTTTCTCTCTCTCATAACTTACAAAGTACATATTAGATTGTGTACTGATTGTGTAGTCAGTATAGTTTCTAAATGTTATTTATCCCCGAGGATATGTACACAAAAAGGACTTGGTTCACTATCATTACTATGTTGACATATGACTATAAATATTTTTAATTGTTTATGAATTCTTTAGTTGCTAAGTTGTGTTCAGTACTTTGTGACTCCATGGACTATAGTCCTTCAGGCTCCTCTTTCCATGGAATTTCCCAGACAAGAGTACTGGAGTGGGTTGCATTTCCTTCTCCAGGGAATCTTCCTGACCCAGTGATCCAATCTGTGTCTCTTGTTTTGGCAAGTGTATTCTTTACCGGTGAGCCACAGGGGATGCCCAGATTGGTTGACTATTATTGGTTAAATTAGGTTGACTATGGCTATGATACCTAACTAGAGAAAAGCTACTGTTTCTTATAATGAACCTTGTTATGAGCAATCATAAGCATCTTTAATTGGAAAATATTTGCATTAAAATGCCTAATATTTCTTTTACTATGTTGTTATAGTAATGACACACCCTGACCTAGCCAATGAGCCTGCCAATATGGGGAGAGACCTGCCTGGCTTTAAGATCTTGACTTGGGTATCTCAAAAGGCAACAAAGGCAGCTGCATACACTGTAATTCAAAAACAGACATTTCACAAATACAGCTGACCTCCCCAGTCATTCTAGTGCTTACCTAACCAACAGATCAGCAGTAAACCTTTTCTCTGGTGGTATTGAACAGAGTCTGCAATATTTGTCATTAGAAACCTCACTTTTCTCCTCCCTCAACTTCACTCTCCAATGCTGGGCTCTTTGTTAAATATATTTGGCTGTAAAATTTTGCCACTCAACTTTCAATCTGATCTTTTTGTCTTTACTTTTCCTTGAAGAGTAGAATTATATCTGTCAAAAAAAAAGAAAAAGAAAAAAAAAATCTCTGAAAAGGGCACTAAACCTCAAGGCCACAGTAAAGGCTAAAGAGATGTTTGTGGAATATTTGCACCTGTTAAAAGACAAATGCAAAATGTCATTATCTTTCAATAGAGTATTAAATTATTAAAAAGAAATTTAATTGTGCTGAGAATTTATGAAGAAAACCAAGATTGCCCATGTACATTCTTCTATTGTCCATGTGCAACCAATGTTAACCCCCATGATGAATATTCTTTGTAAGCAGCTCCTTTGTCAAAGTTAAATAATCTACCCAAACTGAAAAGTTATCGTTATGTCTACACAGTGGAATGAATTCCCCAGAGTCAGTATCTCAATTTTTCTTCCCTTCTCCATAGGAGGCAAATGAAAAAGGATGAGAGGGATTTGGGGTAACAGTGAATAGCAGTTACTGAGGAGCATAAAAGGGGCCAGGTACTGTCTTGAGCACTTTGTACAGTTATTTTGTCTTATCATCAAAATGTTGATTTAATAAAATTAAGTTTAGGTTTTCATACAGGTCATTTTATAAAGCCCACAATGCAAATGCAATTTTTCTCTAATCAATCTGTTTTCTCAAAATTTTTTTTGTAAATAAGACCACAATGCAATTACAATTCAAGTAATGTCATATTTTATACTGACAATGAGGATAATGATGGTGATGGCATTCACAAAGTTTTTTCATAAATTTGTTTATTTTTCAAACATTTATTATATATATAGCCAAGCTCAATGCACAGAACTTTGAACAAGACAAATATGGTCTGTTATACTAAAGTCTAAAGCTTTTCTGGCACATGGAGAATGCAGATATGGTTATAATTATGTGTGCTGAGAGAGGAACATTTATGATGTGAAAATATAGCAAGATTAGGGAACTAATTCAACATAAGTGCCAGAGAAAGTTCTCATCAGGAAGAGACATTTAAATAGGAAATTAAAATATAAAAGTGACAGGATGAAGCTCTGTTTTGTGAGGACAAAAGGGCAATAATAGAGATAAGAATCGGAAACAAAGACAGGAAGCATAATATGTAAAGTTTCTCAAATTATTACTTAAAACTGAGATTTATGCTAAGGGAATGACTAAATGAAAAAAGCCTTAATATGGTAAAAATACAATGATTCATCATTAATTAATCAGCAAATTTTCCACAGTGTTGACCTAGGTACTGGGAAGGGAAATATTGATTCAACCCACATTCCAAAGCTCAGTAATGACCATAATCTCTGGCTATGACCACCCTCCTGATTAGATCTTCCTCTAACCACAATTTCAGAGTGTAGAGGTTCAGGAAGTTGAATCACAACTTTTCATGTTAGATTTCGTATTTTTAATGCTTCTTTAGAGAGTTATACTTTCTACAGCTTGAATACCTCAAGTTTTCACAAGTACAAATCTTATAGCAGGCAGTTTCTCTTCCTACACCAGTCATCAGTCCTTCATTTGATCACATTCTTGTTCAGAGGCCAGATAACTTTGCTTGTAAAGGGCCAGAGAGTATATGTTTTAAGAATTGTTATCTATATGACCTCAACTCTGACACCAGCAGAAGCAGCCATAGACAATGAGCAAATAAATAGATGCAGCTATGTGCCAATAGAACTTTATTTGCAAAAACAAGCTGCTGAATTTGGACAGGAGTTTGCAAAACTCTACTCTTGACTAATTTGTCTGTCCCCATACTATGTAGATTCCCTCAATATGTTTCTCCTCAGAACACCTTTCCAGACAATACACCTTATCATATTACAAATTTCATTGTTAGGCAATTTATCCCTTCAGGAGTCATCTTGCCAGTGTTGTAGATGGTGGATTGATATTTGAGAACAGGATAGTTATTATTGGGATGACTGTAATTTTGCACTATTATACATGACAAAGACCCAAATTTCTATCCAATCAAAATTCTGTGGCAAACTCCCTATTCTCTTGTGGCTCAAACAGTAAAGAATCTTCCTGTAATGCAGGAGACCTGGGTTCAATCCCTGGGTAGGGAAGATCCCCTGGAGAAGGTAATGACAACCCACTCCAGTATTCTTGCCTGGAGAATTCCATGGATAAAAGAGCCTGGTGAGCTACAGTCCATATTTCAAAATGTCAGACACAGCTGAGTGACTAACACTTTCACTTTCTTTTTTCCTATCTAGTGTCTAATTGTCTTTGATTCTGGCTTCTGCTTTTTATCCCAGAGTCATTCTTTAATGCTACTTCCCATGGTTTCTCAATTTTCTTCAATTTAGTCATTGTCTATGGCTGGTTGAATAAAGTATTGCCTTTAGCTGTTCTTTTCAATAATGATAATATAAATATTTTACATAAATTCTGACAGTTTATCTTAAGTTGGCAAGTATTTTGCCTTAGAATTTTGAAACTATTATTTATTGTTTACTTTTTATAGCTCTGCCTGTAGCATGAAATCTTAATCTGATTGCATTTGGATTAAACTCTGGCTTCTAGGAACTATAGCAAACTTTGCTGCACTCCACAAGAGAATTCCCAGTGCTTCAGTTCCAGATCATCTGTACTCTAGAAAATCCCTCTGCCATGCAGTGGATTATAGCCTCCAATGAAGCTTGAAAGTCAGCCTCCTGGGTGAGATGAGGAGGTTGAAGTCCTTCCAAATTTCTTTCTTCTTTGAGTTCTCACGTTTATCCTCAAAAGTGGTATAGTCTCCCTAGAGTTGATCTTCTTATATTCTTTGGGGTCCTCCTTTACCATGTTTTTACAGTTAACCTCCTTTTACTAGTTAATACTATTTTATATCACTTGACGGATTTCTGTTTCGTTAATAAAATTATATTGGAATACAGCTATTCTCATTCGTTTCATGTTGTCCATGGCTGCTTTTACTCCATAAGCACAGAGTTGAATTGAGCAGTTGAGTAGCTGAAAAATAATACTGACCTTATAGCTAGCAATCTAAAATATGTCCTATCTAACCTCTTGCAGAAAATGTATGATTATCCATTATTTACATTAAAACAATGTCTCTGTTCAAATTACTAGTGACTTCTGTTTCTGGCATAGATTTGGTAACAGAAATCAACCTAAGAGACAGACATTCTGCCAATGGAAACAATCAATAAACATTCTATAACAGGAATAGAAAAGAGTTTTATTTAAGCCAGACAAAGAACTATAATCCAGGGACAGAGATTCAAGAAGTACTTGAATTGTATTCCATTGGACTATAAATTGACAAGGTGGGGGGTGGGGAGCTTGTAATAGGCAAAACCCACAAAATTACCTAAGTGGTTTGTAAATAATTATAATTGGAGATGGAAAGTAAGGGTGCTTGTTAAGTAAGGATTTGTTGGGGTTTGGAATGGTTGCCTAGTTACAAGGGAAGAACTTGAGACCATAAGATTGCAGCTGGCAGCTAGCAGATATTCTTTTGAGAATGACTAGTGATGCCCTTGCTTTAATATGATTCAGAAAATTAAGTTCTCAAAAACTTGTCCTGAACCATATCCACAATGGCCCCTTGACCCCATTTCGGATACCTGAACCACAGTTATTATATTTTCATTTTTAAATACATTTTTAAAGACTATAGCAGATTTATAACATATATTTGACAGGGCATAAGACAATCTATTTTAATTAAAATAAAATTCACGCAAAATCATATATAAGACAGAATGACTTTCCCATATCTCAATACACAAAAAATTCTTCCAAATGGTTTGGTCATACATTTGGGTTTGTCAATGGGAAATGGACATTCGTAATCCATAAAATATAGCAACATCATGAATCAAGCTATTTATCTACAGTGATTTTGGGTTTCTCTTACCTTGGACGTGGGGTCTCTCTTCACAGCTGCTCCAGCAAAGTGCAGCTACCGCCCCTGGTCTCGGATGTAGGGTAGCTCCTTTCGGCTGCCGCCCCCAACCTCTGGCCCGGGTAGGTCCCCCCAACCTCTGTTCCTGACCTCCAGCCCAGGGAAGGAAGCAACAATTAGAAATGGACATGGAACAACAGACCGGTTCCAAATAGAAAAACAAGTACGTCAAGGGTGTATATTGTCACCCTCCTTATTTAACTTATATGCAGAGTACATCATAAGAAACACTGGGCTGGAAGAAGCACAAACTGGAATCAAGATTGCCAGGAGAAATATCAATAACCTCAGATATGCAGAGGACACCACCCTTAGGGTAGAAAGTGAAGAGGAACTAAAGAGCCTCTTGATGAAAGTTGTTGGCTTAAGGCTCAACATTAAGAAAACTAAGATCATGGCATCTGGTCCCATCACTTCATGGAAAATAGATGGGGAAACAGTGTCAGACTCTTATTTTTGGGGGGGCTCCAATATCACTGCAGATGGTGATTGCCACCATGAAATCAAAAGACACCTACTCCTTGGAAGAAAAGTTATGGCCAACCTGGATAGCATATTGAAAAGTAGAGACATTACTTTGCCAACAAAAGTCCATCTAATCAAGGCTATGGTTTTTCCAGTAGTAATGTATGGTTGTAAGAGTTGGACAATGAAAAAGGCTGAGTGCCGAAGAATTGATGCTTTTGAACTATGGTGTTGGAGAAGACTCTTGAGAGTCCCTTGGACTGCAAGGAGATCCAACAAGTCCATCCTAAAGGAGATCAGTCCTGGATGTTCATTGGAAAGTCTGATGTTGAAGCTGAAACTCCAGTACTTTGGCCACCTCATGTGAAGAGTTGACTCATTGGAAAAGACCCTGATGCTGAGAAGGATTGGGGGCAGGAGGAGAAGGGGAAGACACAGGATGAGATGTCTGGATGGCATCACCGACTTGATAGACATGGGTTTGGGTGGACTCCGAGAGTTGATGATGGACAGGGAGATCTGGCATGCTGAGGTTCATGGGATCACAAAGAGTCTGACACAACTGAGTGACTGAACTGATACTGATACTGATCTACAGTGATACTGTTCAGATAGTGCCAGCTAAACAGAGTAAATGACTAATCTTGTTGACAGAAAATTTGTGTGCTTGATAATATACTACTTGTTATTATGCAATTCCATAGTTCACTTAATTCTTTTGACAGCCTTTGAAATAAGTAGGTACTGTTTTCATTGTTTATAAAAGGAAAGTGAGATAAATCATATAGCCAAGTATAAGTGAAACAACATATTCAACCTTGACCAGCTTAAACTGGTGTTGCTTTCTTTAAAAAGTTTGTTGATTAAGCACCTTTAGTCATTTTTCAGAGATAGCACTACACATGTGCAAAATGGGAACCGGTGTCTTTAGGATGACCCTGGAATCAAGAATCTTCAGTCTACAGAAGAAGGATAGAAGCATGGTCACAAGAGCCCTTTCAGAAGTAGAAGTCCTTCAGTGAGGGAATCATGGCTTCAATAAATGAAACATGGCTTTCAGAAACAGGAATAGCTTATTTGGACTGATTCGTGACTAGCCAATCAGCTTCCAAGTGTGAAATCCCCTTAACTCCTTAAATTTTGCCTCTAACTCTGAATCTAGGAGGCAGAATTGAAAGTCTTACCTCCTACCTCCTTGCTAGTGGACCTTGCAATAAAACTCTCCTCTTAAAAGCTGATGCCACATTATTTGCTTCTATACATGTTGGACAGTTAAGCTTTGCTCAGAACACAAGCAAGTTTATACCTATACTAATAATAAGTAAGTATAATAGTAGGACTGAACTCATTGTTTTATGACTCAGAGTAGTGTTATCTACCACAAGAATTTTGCCTTCCATGTTTCTTTTGATTATTTCTTCCATTGGCATAACCTAATACATCTTGGTAATGAAGACTGTTATGTAAATTTATTTTCCAACATGAGCAACTCCATATTTTGTATAAAAATAAGGTACTTTAAAGGAAATTCATGGATTCTTCAGATCAAAATGTAACAGGTTCCAAAGAAAAATGAATTAACTGTCAATTCAATTATCTAATGGTGCTTCCCAGGTGGCGCTAGTGGTAAAGAACCTGCCTGCCAATGCAGGTAGATGTAAGAGACCTGGGTTCAATCCCTGGATCGGGAAGATCCCCTGGAAAAGAAAATGGCAAGCCATTCCAGTATTCTTGCCTGGGGAATCCAATGGACAGAGAATCCTGGCAGGCTGCAGTACATAGATTGCACAGAGTCAAACACAAGTACTGAATTAAGTTTCTTAGAATGCTCAATGTGAAATTATGAAGAATAAATACTATGGTGTATGGCCCATGTTGTAAGACAGTTTACAATGTGGTGATGTTACTTCTGGAGTGTTTTTCAACACTAACAGGCAGTTCTCTGTTTGACAAATACAAACTCAGTGTTCAACAATTTCCATAAATTCTGACTAACACTTCCCTCCAAAATGGCAACCCACTCCAGTATTCTTGCCTAGAGAATCCTGTGGACAGAGGAGCCTGGTGGGCTGCTGTCCATAGGGTTGCATGGAGTAGGACACGACTGAGGCTACTTAGCATGCATGCATGCATTGGAGAAGGAAATGGCAACCCACTCCAGCATTCTTGCCTGGAGAATCCCAGGGACAGAGGAGCCTGGTGGGCTGCCGTCTATGGGGTGCACAGAGTCGGACACGACTGCAGTGACTTCGCAGCACCAGCAGCATAGCTCAGTTGGTAAAGAATCCACCTGCAAAGCAGGAGACCCTGGTTCAGTTCCTGGGTCAGGAAGATCTCCTGGAAAAGGGATAGGCTACCCACTCCAGTATTCTGGCCTGGAGAATTCCATGGACTATACTGTCCATGCTGCCTCAAAGAGTTGGACACAACTGAGCAACTTTCACTTCCACCTAGAGTTAGCACAGACCCCACGTTTAAGGGCTCTGTCCCACAGGACTGGCCCCATGTCAGATATCAGTCATAAATCTTGGGCCACCCATATTTCTGATCAACTTAATTGTGGATTGATAGTTCCTAGGACCCGCCGCCACCCCCAAGATTGAATAAGTTGCTATGGAACTCACAGAAATTCATAAAAGCACATTTCTCACATTTATATGTTAGGAGCAACCAGATGAAAGACATGAATAGAACAAAGTACAGGAGAGTAAGTGGGAACTTATGGGTCCTCTCTGGGCACACTGCCCTTCCAGTAACCCACAGTTCATCAATCCAGAACTCATTAAATATCCTTATTCAAGAGTTTTATAGAGCTTAATCTCCAGCCCCTTCCCCCCTACTAGACTGTATGGGAACCTCACCCTAAATTACATCATTAGTGTATGTGGTCTAAAGGGATGCATTTTTAATAAAAAATTTCTATCACTAGGAAAATTCCAAGGCCAGGGACAGAGACAAAAATATATTTTGTGGTATACCACTACAACTAATGCATATTACATCTGTATTCTGACTTAGAGGTCTTCTGAGCCTTCCTAAATATAATGATCATTTTTATGCTTTAAATATCCCAGTAAGCATCCAAGCATCCTGGGCTAAATGTTTGATTGTGAGGATAATTTAGCACCTTAAAAAATCTAAAATTATAATATGAAGTCAATGATAATACATTTAACAGTAAATGTAAATATTAATAATTAAAAAGAGATAACACTATTAGTTTGTTTCTGACCTCATCTTCCAGATCTCAATATTTTACTCATTTTATTAACTGTGTTTTAAAGGTAACTTCAGTGATATTTCCTAGTAAATGTAGTCTCACTTCCTATGTTAAGGTTATTGAGTTTGTTCTCCCACCTACATGCTGCAGAATACACAACCCATTCACAAAAGGATTAGGTGTCTTCCAGTATTTCTCATTATTAGGTAAGTACAAACCAGGAAATATGTCCCAAGGAAAATACACTTCACATAATTATTTGAAAAATATGTTCTCAGAAAAATAAATATATATAATATGATATATAGTAAGAACCCATATTATGGGAATAGATGAATAAATTAAGTTTTGCATTTCCAAGGGAAAAAAAAACACAGCCAGATTTTCATTAAAAAACACTTAACTGCCATTTTGGTACATCATATTTAGTCAGTAGGACTATAATTATTAACTCAGACATTTTCTATGAAACAAAACATTATGGAATGATATAGATTATTGAAAGAAGAAGAAAAGTAGTAAAATATTCAACACAGGGATATGCTTACATGTTTCTGATAATTATAATAATCTGCTAACTGACTTCGTCCCCTACCCTCATAGGAGGGTGCCAATTGAAATAAACTACAAGTTTGCTTTTCAGTCTTTAGCATCAGGCAGGTGGTATTTGAGTTTGTGACCATTTTTCTCAATGTGTTCTCCAATTAACCTCAGTGGGAAATATTTACAGCAAATTTCTGGAGTTCTGTATGAAAGGAAAAGTCATACAGGCTACTAGAGGGGAAGGAGCTTTTTATTTGTGCTCTAAAGCTCTAAAGCAAAAGATTAAGAATTTGGAAACTTTGCAGTGATTACTGAAGTTAAAGAGATGAACAACAACTAAGACAAAGAGAAGCTAGGTACAGTTCTAGGGGGGGTCTGACTATTCTGCTAATAGGCTGAGAAAATGTATAAAATTTCATACAAACTAAAAAGGATTTGAGGGCTCAAATTAGAAAAATGGGTAAGACTTCCTGAAGAAGAACATTTGAAATGGACTGTTCTACCAGATATGAGGGCAAATTATGTATTAACATTAAATATCTGCTGAATTTTTAATATATTTTATATACTCAGAGTCTAGTGCAATTGTGTTTCAGCTATCACGATTAGTTAATAAGTAATTGCTAATACTTACTTCATGTATCACAGCCTTTTCTTGGCGAAGGGGCTTGCATAACTCAGTGAAGCTATGAGCCATGCTGAGTAGGGACTCTCAAGACTGATGGGTCTTGGTGAAGAGTCCTGACAAAATATGGCCCACTGGAGGAGGAAATAGCAACTCATTTCATTCTTGCCTAGTGACCTCACGGACGGTAAGAAAAGACAAAAATTGTGACACTGGAAGATGAGTCCCCCGGGTCGGAAGGTGTCTAACATGCTACTAGGGAAATAGAGGAGGGCAGTTACTAATAGTGTTAGGCTAAAGCAGAAATGGAAAAGTCCCAGATGCTGGAAAAGATTGAAGGTAAAAAGAGAAGAGGGTGGCAGAGGATTATATGGTTGGATGGTATCATCAACTCAATGGATATATGTTTGAACAAATTCCAGGAGATAGTGAAGGACAAGAAAGTCTGGTGTGTTACAGTCTATGGTGTCTCAAAGACTCAGACACTATTTAGCAAATGAACAACATTACTATTACTAACCAAAGAAGCCAACACTGTGAAGTAAAACAACATAAACCATCATTTATAGAAACTTTAATTATTGTGTAATACCAATGAGGTAAATTCATATATTCACATCAACTTGAGATAGAGATAATATTTTCATGTCAATTCACACCAAATTCTAAATTATTGAAACCCTTAAGATAATCCTAAATATCATCCAGTTAATGAAAATTTATTCACTCAACAGGCTCAGCAGTAAAGTATCTGCCTCCAATGCAGAAGATGAAGAAGATGAGGGTTTGAGCCCTGGGTAGGGAAAAATCCCCTGGAGGAGGAATTGGCAACCCACTTCAGTATTCTTGCCTGGTTGGCTACAACCCATGGGATCACAAAAGTCAGACACGACTGAGCATTCAATCATGTTATTCACTCAACAAATAGTATTAAGAATTATTGCGAGTCACACATTTATTGGACACTGGAGAGGTGGAAAATCCTTGTTTTCTATTTTATATGTTATAAGAAATGATTAAAACATGCAAAAAATAGAAATAATAGAAATTGATAACAAAAAGGAATCAGAAAATTTAATCTATAGCATCAAATCTGGTTCTCAGAAAAGTTCAGTAAATTACTTTATTTCTTAAAACTCTTACAAAACATATTTCTTTTGTTTATATACCCTGATAGAGTGAAAACATGGAAAATATGACAACTTATTGTTAAAATACATCTTTAACTTCAGGCAAACTAAATTAGCCTGAAACAGTGACTATAAGAAATCAATGTAACTATTGTGGGGAAAGCAAAAATTAAGGAGAGAAAACGAAGACAAAGAGATTGTAGGATAGTAGTTTTAGTAGCCCATGGATTGGACTAAAGTGAAGACATGAATAAACAGACAAGTAGATGTGTTTTACTTTCAAATTAAAATTGACTTTTTTGTTCATATGGGTAAGTATAAGTGAATTATTAATGATAACTTGTGTATCAGGAAGAAAACAACTGTATGGGTGTTAAGGTATCAGATAGGTAGCTGAATACAGAATTGTAATACCCTGAAGAGAAAACTAGAAATGTATTACATATTTAGGAGTAGTTGGCACACAGAAAGCAAAGCATAATTATAGGATTTTGGAATAGACTGCGGAAAGTCATCCTTTCTTTTGTAATATGTAGAAAGTAGGGAAAGATGGTTACATATTAATGTGTGTCATATTTCAACAATTTATATGAAATGAAAGCCATAAAGTTGTGTGTTACAATTGAGATGTTAATTGTTAGAGGTATAGCCTTTGACTGTGTGGATCACGACAAACTGTGGGAAGTTCTTATAGAGATGAGAATACCAGATCACCTTACCTATCTCTTGAGAAGCCTATATATGGGTCATGAAGCAACAGTCAGACATTACATGGAAAAACTGGCTGGTTCAAAATTGGGAAAGGAATATGACAAGGCTGTATCTTATCACCTTGCTTCTATAATTTCTAAGCAGAATACATCATGCAAAATGCCAGGCTGGATAAATCACAAGCTAGAATCAAGATTGCCAGAAGAAACACCAACAACCTCAGATATGCAGATGATACCACTCTAATGGCAGAAAGCAAAGAGGAACTAAAGAGCCTTTCTTTTAAAATTAATTAATTAATTAATTAATTCTTGGCCATGCTAGGTTATATGAAGAGCCTCTTGCTGAAGATGACAGAGGAGAGTGAAAAAGCTGGCTTCAAACTCAATATTCCAAAAACTAAGATCACGGTATCTGGTCCCATCACTTCATGGCAAATAGAAAGGGAAAAAGTGGAAGCAGTGACAGATTTTCTTTTCTTGGGCTCCAAAATCACTGCAGATGGTGACTGCACCCATAGAATTAGAAGATGCTTGCTCCTTGGAAGGAAACCTATGACCAACCTAGACAGCATATTAAAAAACAGAGACATCACTTTGCCAACAAAAGTCTTTATAACCAAAGACAATTTTTCCAGTTGTCATTATAAGTTTGTGAGAGTTGAACCATAAGAATGCCAAAGAAATGATGCTTTTGAGTTGCGGTGCTGGAGGAGATTCTTGAGAATCCCTTGGACTGAAAGGAGAGCAACTCAGTCAATCCTAAAGGAAATCAGTCCTGAATACTCATTGGAAAGATTGATGCTGAAGTTGAAGCTCAAATACCTTGGCCAACTGATGTGAAGAGCCGGTTCATTGGAAAAGACCATGATGCTGGGAGAGATTGAAGGCAAAAGGAGGATAAGGTGGAAGAGAATGGGCTGGTTAAATAGCATCACTGACTCAATGGACATGAACCTGAGCAAACTATGGAGATTGTTAAAGACAAGGAAGCTTGATGTGTTGCAGTCCATGGTGTTGCAAAGAGTCAGACACAACTTAGCGACTGAGCAATAAAAACAACAGGTCTCAGAGGCAGAGACACCTAGGGTCCAGTACCAACAATGCTGCTTAGTAGCTGGGTGCATGAATTGGGTCAAGTTATTTAAACTCTCCAAGCACCCATTTCTCCATCTTTAATAAGGAAAATAATGCTATAAGTACTTTTCTTCACTATGGGCCTGTTGTGAAGATTGCTAGATACATTGCATGAAAAAGACAAAGCATGATCACTGGGAATGTCTCACAGGGATGTTTCAATCATTTATGATTTTTTTTCATTTAGCTGATTTTTATCCTGAGTAACTTGTTTTTGAATATCAGTTTTATTTTTCTGCTTCTCAAATTCCATTAGTTTTGGTACAGATTTACAATGTGCATGCTCTTATGTTCTCAGTAAATAGAGTTAAATGTTTAGATCTGTTTACAAATACAGATAGTAGTCAATATACTCTTTCACAATGCATTCTCTTGCCACATGTTAGGCTCTTATAGGACATGTATTTTATTATGGACATTTTGCAGATGAGGAACTTTCTAAATGAAGTTCAAACAAGATATCTCTATTTTCAACTTTACAAAAAACCCTTGGGTCAAATTTCTGGTTCATTTCATGTAAGGTTGGATTGTTCTGTGCTATTTAATACTTTTTTTTAATTTTTAAATTATTATGAAAGTAATTTGACAAACCGATATCTCTTTTCTTCTGATTTTTTTAAATTTTAGGTAAAATCATTAATTAATGTCAATACTTCTTAAGTCAATGATATAATATTTAAAGTGCTTTTAATTTCAAGTGGAAAGCAGTAGATACATTTTAGTATTCTATCAGATTTAAAGCAAAGTTTTGCTATTGAATAGAGAGCAATTTTATTATAAGCACGGCTAATGTGGCACTCTCTAAATGGAAGTAGACTCATTTAAATTATATTTTTTAGTTGTTAGGTTTTAAAGAATAAAAGTTTTATGGAGGCAGGAATTTCAGACATAAATTTCACTCTTTATTATAAAGCCCTCAGTTTTCCATAGCAATTTTTTTCCCAGAATTTGAAATCAAGTTATTTAAGGAGGATTTCATTATATATCTACATAACCATAAATATTGTCCTGCATAACAAGAGACATGGAAAGAGACGTGAGTGATAGTCGTATTTTTCTGGTTGCTTAGTCACACGTCATTGCCAAGATCAATTTGTCTGGAAGGCAGTTTTCCCATTTCTAAAGACTGAATAGCTGGCTTTTAAAATTCCTTTCAGATCTAAAAGCCTCTCATTATTTATTTAAGAAACTGCTTTCTAAGTACATGAATTTCACCAACTTTTAAGAAATGATTTAAAGATCAAAATTATTATAGTCTTTTTATAATCAACATCCTACTTTGTTCATATATCAATCACACTATTCTTTCTGACTTATTTAAATTTTTGTAACTTGGTTATTAAAATCTATATAACTTTAAATGATTTATTGGGTTAGCATAAGCATATGAGTTGTTTCACCCATGATCTGTTAGTATAAATTCTAGATAAGAGCAAAATCTAGTAAAATATATACAGGGAACCCCATTTCCCAGTGTAGTTTTCTCAATGAAAATTGTTTGGATGTATTAGGAAAGTAAATATGCTGTACAAAATGGAACATAGTTTACTTATATTAAATACCAAATAGGAGATATCATTAACTGTAATAATTGCAGTGATTATTATTTTCTCAATTAACTTTTATCAATATTTCTTAAATCTGTATTGTAATAAGTATGTAGTTGTGTAATTCTTTGACTGCTTCATAGAATATACTCGTATGTCCAAGAGAATTATGTGTACTACAACAGTACATACTAGTTTACAAGATTTTTTTCCCAAAAGACAAAATTTATGAAACAAAAATCTGGACTAACCTTTAAAAAGGTTAGTATTGTGTTCTAAACAAGATAATAAATAATTAGATGAACGATAACTACAATGCTATTCACAGGAATTAAGTTTTTATTATATATATTGTCAATATTGTATTATTTATCAAATGTTTATTTCTCCCTTCTCTGTCGTTCTTTTCTTTTTTGGTCACTTGCTAGAAATATAGATATATATAAGTATATCTATATACATATACATATATATATGTATATACATATATATATATATAGTTAGTCTTTTCATAAAACATACTTTTAATGTTGTTGAACATTTTAGTTCATGTATTTTTTATTTTTAAATGTTCTCCTTTTATACTTTTGTTTCCTTTTTCTATATCAATATATTATTCCTCTTCTAACCTATTGGTTTACAAAGCTAACTTTGTAAACTAACTATTGTACAACTATTGCTTTATAAATATTCCTTTACTTACATAGTATAAGTTTAGAAATGTACTATTTTGTGAGTGCTGACATTATATTTCTTTCATGAGTTACTTTTGATACACAAACAGTGCAATAATAAATTTCTAAATGTCACATTAATGCAGGGATTTTTAAGTTTTTATTCAAGTGTATTTTTACTCATGGATATCGAAGAATGAGGTCTGGAATTGATGATTATTGATTCCCTAATCATTATTAAGGTTTATATATGCTTTATGACATAGAAATGGTTAGTTTCTCAAAATATTCCAAAATATTATAAAGCATATGTATTTTGTAATTAGTGGATCTATGTGTACTTATTTTATTATATCTCTAACAATATTTGTTCCATTAGGTTTTCAATGTTTGTTCTTCCTTATTTTTCAGTAACAGAGGCTGGTGTGTTAATGTTTTTTACCGTGATCACATATCTATTGGAAAATCTCTTGTATGTGTATTTTATATGGATACACAAGCTCAGCATTTTTATAGCTTAATGGTTATTTAATTTCCTTTGACAACTTTAATTTGTTTTCATATACCTCAATTATTAATGTCTGTGGATTTACTTCTACTAACATATTTTGTGCTGTGTGCTGTGCTGTTTGCTATGCATTGTTACTATTTTCTCCTTTTCATCCTCATTTGGATTAATCCAGTTTTATTTATTCTCCTCCTACTCTACTATATTGATAATCATGGATTCAATTTCTTTTGGTGTTTATTTACACTAATTATTCAATACACATTCTAACAACATCTAAAGTTGATTAATGTTTTTATCTTTGCTCTGACTACATGGAATTCATTATACTTCAATGAGCAATAACCATTTCCATAATCCATATTCTGTATAATTTGGATCATTATAATTATAAAATTAAAACTCATTTCAAATAGCCTCTACTTGCCAATTTCTTTGTACAGCTCTACATATGGCATTCCACTAATTGATTTATTGACTACAATGAATATACATGTCTGAGTAAGAACAATGCAACTCTTTCCATTGATGAAAAATAATGGTAGTGGTAATTTTAAAACATTCCTCAACATTCTTTGATACTTCTTTCATACAATGTAGTGATCTATATTCTTTTCTCTAAAATCTGAGTTCTGTGACTGACTAACCAATAGAATCCAGCAGAAGTGAGGCTGTGTCAATTTCTAGGCCCACGACTTTAAGAAAACAAAGAATAAATGAAAACAATAAAACAAAAAAATGCAGCTCATTTCTTGAACCACCTGCTGATGGAACTCAGTCATCATTCTGTGCGGAAGTTCTTACAGAGGTACCATATGGAAAAGAACTAAGGTCCCTTTCTTTCAGCTCCTGCGAAGCTTCCCACAAACAATCAAGAGCAACTTGTGAGCCACATAAATGTGTCATCCTAGAAATGGATCCACTAGACCCCAGTCAAGCCACCTCAGGTAACACTATATACAGCAGATAAGAACTTTCTTTACTGAGCTATAACAGCCAAATAAATCATTGGTTTTGGTCTGAGGCAAAAACAACCAAAAATACTGTTATGGGAATTAAAAGAGAACTTCTAGACAGAGAAAAAACAATTTGAATATCACATATTCAACAAAGGACTTACATTCAGAATATATAAAGAACACTCACAACTAATACAAAGACAAGTAATAGAATTTTTAAAACAGACAAAGATAATAGATACTTCCGGTAAGGGGATATATGGAAAGCAAATGGGCACATGAAAAGATTTTCAACATTACTAATTATCAGGGGATAGTCAAAATGAGATACTGTTACACAACTGCTAGACTATCTAAAATAAAACATAATTAATTAATTAGTATGGGAATTCCAAGTGCTGATGAGGAAGCAGAACAATTACCATAGACACTTTGAATTTTTTTATCCTCTTCTGAAGAGTATTGATTTTGATTTTTAAGTAGGCAGTTAATTTACACTTAAACAGCAAAACTTTGTCACTTTGGATTAGGCATCAGCTCAAGTCTCAGTTTAATTCTTTCAGCCTTAGCTAAGTTGATTAGAGGCTGATGTATACCACATGGTATAGGGGTTATCCAGAGATTGAGGCAGAGTTCATACACAGAAGCTGTGATTCTGCCTTTCTGACTCTTTCTTTTCTGGGATTTTCTTCTTAACTTTCCAACTACTGTGGTTGTCTTAAGTAAACCCTGCCCTTTGATTCCCAAAGCTAGTAAGACTAAAGATTTTTCTGCCGAAATGGTGCAGACTGGCATTCACCTTTGATTAATAGCTAAATTAAAAAAATAATAATATTATAGCAATGCCTCCTTCAAAATGTTGACTTCTATTTAGTAATGTGACATTACAGTGACTACTCAAGTATATATTATGGTTGAACTGTCTACCCCTACATACCATAAATCTGTCTAAATACTAACGAAAAATAATACACAATTCCTTGGTTGTCTAAAATAGAATTATTACTTCAGTTTAAATGTACTGCCTTCTGCTTCACCTAAATAAAGTTTTTAAAATTTATTATTTTCCTACCAATTATATTATGATATAATAAACTTTACTCTCTAAATTATGTATGTGTGTGTGTGCATATCCTCTCACTATATCACATGATTTATGTTGTCATTACTGTATTCTCTACTGCTAACATGAGAAAACATGAATTTTCTTGATAACTGTATCTCTTGTGTAAACTTCAGAGTTTATATTTTCTTTCAATGAATAGCTCAAGAAATACATAGAAAGCAAATCACTAAATGCTCAAAGTCAGACTGATATAAGAGGGACAATCACAGACTGAATAAGTGAGGGAAGTTCTGTAACATAGGTAAGGGGAGGAATGAATCTTTAGAACTGCAATGTGCTTTATTTATTGTTTTTGCTATGTATTTTGGGAATATACAGAGTATAATGTAAGTGGAGAATTAATCCATTACTTAAAATACTGAGTGATTCAGTTAAGTGTAGAACTGCAGTTAATATACTCCAATACAAGCTTGCATATGCTCAGAGTAAGGCACAATTTATAAACTTCTAGTTTAAGATAACTTGTACCCTAAATGACTAAATAAAGAAAATAGGAATATTACTACATGTCATACAGACACTGCGAAGACATTAGAAAGATATTTAAAACCAATATATTTCAATATTTTAAATTAAGATGAAATAGGCTAATTACTTCAAAAAATGTACTAAAATTATATAAAGTGTATTTAAAGTTTGAAAATCCTAAACCTATTAAGCAAATTGAATCTGTAATTTAAATTCTTTGGTACTGTGTTAATTTCAGATGAAATTGACTTCACTAGTAAATTCTCCAAATATTGCTCATGAATATAGGTGCAAAACTCCTTAGTAACCATTAGCAAATCGTATTTCATGATACAGATAAAATGAATGAACAATTTGCAAAGCTTTCAGTTAATATGGGTGTAATAATTAAAAATAAAGCAATTCACTAAATTAGTAGAAAAAAGGAAAGAAAGTCATATGACCATCTTAAATGCAGAAAAAAGTATTTTAAAAAAATAGCAATGTGTGTGATAAAAAAAAATGCTTAGCAAACTCTGAATGAAACTTTACAGCAACAACAACTAACTTTGAATAAAAAGTGATTTCCTTAATCTGATAAGGTTATTGTTCAGTTGCTCAGTGCTGTTCAACTCTTTGTGACTCCATGGAAGCCAACATGCTGGGCTTCCCTGTCCTTCATTATCTCTCAGAGTTAGCACAAAATCAAGCTAAGTAAATAACATATTTGCAGTAAATAATTGAACATTTCCCCTGAGGTTGAATAAAGGGCAAAAAACTCTGCTATTATAGACTTATTAAATGTTATCAAACAATATACTAGGTAATTTTTTTTTTAAATTTTCTTTATTGTGTTGGTTTTGCCATACATTGACATGAAACCGCCATGGGTATACATATGCTCCCCCTACAGAACGCCCCCTTCCTCCTCCCTCCCGATTCCCTCCCCATGGGTCATCTCGGTGCACCAGCCCCCAGCATCAGCCCTGGGCTGGCGATTGATTTCACATATGATAATTTACATGTTTCAATGCCATTCTCCCATATCATCCCACCCTTGTCCTCTTCCACAGAGTCCATGAGTCTGTTCGATACATCTGGGTTTCTTTTGCTGTCTCGCATGCAGGGTTCTTGTTACCATCTTTCTAAATTCCATATATATGTGTTAGTATACTGTATTGTTGTTTTTCCTTCTGGCTTACTTCACTCTGGATAATAGGCTCCAGTTCCATCCACCTGAGTAGAACTGCTTCAGATGAATTTTTTTTTTTATTGCTGAGTAATATTCCATTGTGTATATGTACCACAGCTTTCTTATCCATTCGTCACTTGATGGGCATCTAGGTTGCTTCCATGTCCTGGCTATTGTAAACAATGCCTCGATGAACATTGGGGTACACGTGGCTCTTTCAGTTCTGGTTTCCTCGGTGTATATGCCCAGCAGTGGGATTGCTGGGTCATATGGCAGGTCTATTTGCAGTTTTTTAAGGAATCTCCACACTGTTTTCCATGGTGGCTGTACTAGTTTGCATTCCCACCAACAGTGTAAGAGGGTTCCCTTTTCTCCACATCCTCTCCAGCATTTATTGTTGTCAGCAAAATAAGACAAACGTTTAAAAGGAAAAAAAATATCATTATTTACAGTGTGATATCCTAAGAACTTCCCAGGTGGCAATGAAGCCACCTGCCAATGCAGGAGACGAAAGACCGGGGTTCGATCCCTGGGGCAGGAAGAGCCCGTGGAGAAGGAAATGGCAACCCACTCCAGTATTCTTGCCTGGAAATTTCTATGGACAGAGGAGCCTGGTGGGCCACAGTTTATGGGGTCGCAAGAGAGTTAGACATGACTGAAGAGACTTAGCATGCACAGTGTGATTATATAGGTTAAGAAGCAGTTAATATCCAAACAATTCATATAAACTACTAGACCTGGTGAGCAAATGCAGCAAATTATAAGTATAGAAGGCTAATGAAAATGTTTTTTTCATATACTAAAAATCAAAATTGGAAAATTAAATTAAAACTCCATTTTAATTTGTGATACCATTTATAGTATCACTAAAAACGTTAGGACAACCAGGAATGATACTAATGAAAGGAGCTCATGACTTCCAAGTTGATAGCTAGAAGCATTACTGAAAGACATTTTAAAAACCCAAAAAATTGAGGAATATAAATGTATAGGTATTAAATATTATAAAAATGACAAATTCATTTTCAGTAGGCAGTTATATTGACAAGGTGATCCTAAAATTTATATAGAGATGCAAAGGGCAAGAAGAATCAAAGCAATAATATTGAAAGGAAAAAACAAAATTAGAAGACTTACAGTAACAGATGCCATATCTTTTTAAAAGCAAGAATAATAAAAAAAACAGTGTGATATTATTATTAACACAAACATGGACAGATAGATCACAAACACAGAAACTAAGTTCTATAAATAGCCTTATGTATAAACAGTCACTGAATTTATGACAAAATTTTCATAAAAAAAAGTTTTCATTAAAACCAGTAGAGAGAAATTACTCTTTTTATAATAAAAGCATTTGATATTTTATTATAATATAAATATCACAATAATTGTAAAAAGATTATAAAAGATAGTTGCTCAGTTGTGTCTGACTGTTTACGACCCCAAACACTGTAGCCCACCAGGTTTTCTGTCCATGAAATTCTCCAGACAATAGCCATTCTTTTCTACAGAGGATCTTCCCAACCAGGGATAAAACTCAGGTCTCCATCATTGCAGACAGATTCTTTACCATGTGAATTACCAGGGAAGTCCATATAACTTATATTAACTATAAAATTATTATAACTTTAATTTGCAAATAGTATACATCTATGCATAATATTTTAAAACAAAAATAATATTTTTAAATGTTACAAACTAAAATTATAATAATTTTATAGTTATTATCTTATAAATATTTTATTAATATTTTTATTACTGTTGTCCAACTCTTTGCGACCCCATAGACTGCAGCACACTAGGTTTCCCTGTCCATCACCATCTCCTGGAGTGTGCTCAATTTCACGTCCATTGAGTCAGTGATGCCATCCAATGATCTTGTCCTCTGTCAACCCCTTCTCCTCCTGCCCTCAATCTTTCCCAGCATCAGGGTCTTTTCCAATGAGTCAACTCTTAAGGACCTGGATACATCTTATAAAACATGATAAAAAAATTAACTTAATATTAAATATAATGCTCAGTTTAAAAGGTAAAAAATAAGCTTGAATGTAAGTCAATGAAGTCAAAACATTCCCTCACATCATACACAAAAATAAATTCAAAATGGCTTGAAGATTTACGTATAAGACATGACAGCATAAAACTCTTAAATGAAAACATAGACAAAATATTCTAACATAAATCATAGCAAGCTTTCCTTAAGTCAGTTCTCTAAGTCAAAGCAGTAAAGGTGAAAATAAGCAAATAGGACCTAATTAAACTTATATGCTTTTGCACAACAAAGGAAATCATAAACAAAAAGACAACCTACATAATAGTATAAAGTATTTGCACAATATGCAATCAACAAGGGCTTAATTTCCAAAATATGCAAGCAGCTCATTCAGCTCAGTATTTAAAAAACTCAAAAATGGGCACTTGATGTAAATAGACATTTCTCTGAAGAAGACATGCAGATGGCTGATAGGTAAAGAGAAAGACACTCAACATTCCTATTTATGAAAGAAATGCAAATCAAAACTACACTGAGTTAGCTCATACCAGTCAAAATGGTTATTATCAAAAAGGTTACAAATTATAAATGCTGGAGAGGTTGTGGAGAAAAGGGAACCCTCCTATACTGTTGATGGGAATATTAATTGGTACAGCCACTACAGAAAAGAATATGGAGAATACTTAAAAAATAAAAATAAAAATAGAGTTATCATATGATCCAAGAATCCCACTCCTGGGCATATACCTGGAAAGACAAAATTTCTAATTTGAAAAGGTATTAAGTTGGTGCAAAAGTAATTTCTGTTTTCCATTGTTGAATTTGCTATTTGATATTGGAATACATTCTTAAATATATTTGTTTATGTTATACATCATTTCAATGTGCTTTTTTTATTGCTAATGACATTACTTGTTGTGTATTTTACACTTATTTTAAGAATATGGAAATTATGTTAGAAATAGAGCAAATTTGAGCGATTGTCTTATTTGAGTTCAATTTTCTTATTTGGGTTCAAACGTCGTGGAGATGACTTCCAGCATCAACCATTTGGCCCAGGAAATGCTAACAAACTTCCTGTGCAATGATGGTGTGAGAATTTTTGCAAAAGAGACAAGAGCCTTGAAGATGAGGAGTGTGGAAGCCAGCCCCTGGAAGTTGACAATGACCAACTGAGATCATCATCAAAACGGATCCTCTTGCATGAGAAGTTGCCAAAGAACTCAACGTTCACCATTCTACAGTCATTTAAAATTTGAAGCAAATTGGAAAGGTTAAAAGGCCCATTAGTGGGAGCTTCATGAGCTGACCACAAATCAAAAATTTGTCGCTTTGAAGTGTTGTCTTCTCTTATTCTACACAACAACAAAGAAAGAATTTCTTGATAGGATTGTGATGTGTGACAAAAAGTGGATATTGTGCGACAAGCAGTGATGACCCCCTCAGTGGTTGGACCGAGAAGAAGCTCCAAAGCACTTTGCAAAGCCAAGCTTGCACCAAAGAAAGGTCATGGTCACTGCTTGGTGGTCTGCTGCCCGTCTGATCCACTACCGCTTTCTGAGTCCCGGGGAAACCACTATAGGTGAGACCTATGCTCAGAAAATCGATGAGCTGCACTGGAAACCGCAATGCCTGCAGCTGACACCAGTCAACAGAAAGGGTCCACTTCTTCTCCACAACAGTGCCCTGCCACAGGTCACACAACTAACACTTAAAGCGGTGAACTAATTGGGCGGTGAAGTTTTGCCTCATCTGCCATATTCACCTGACCTCACACCAACCAAATACCACTTCTTCAGGCATCTTGACAACTTTTTGCAGGGAACATGCTTCCACAACCAGCAGGAGACAGAAAATGTTTTCTAAAAGCTATTCAAATCCTGAAGCATAGGTTTTTACCCTACAGGAATAAAAAAAACTAATTTTTTGTTGGCAAAAATGTGTTGATTGTAATGGTTCCTATTTTGATTAATAAAGATGTGTTTGAGCCTTGTTACTTATAATGATTTAAAATTCACAGTGTGAAACCACAATTTTTGTTCCAACTTGATTATTCACCTTGATATTCACAGCAGTAAACAGCTGTAAACAGCTCATGCACTGTTTACAATAGCCAAGACATGGAAGCAATCTAAATGTCCACCAATATATGAATCAATAAAGAAGATGTGGTACATATACACAATGGAATATTAGCCATAAAAAAGAATGCCATTTGCAGGAACATGATGGACCTAGAGATTATCATATCATAAGTGAAATAAATTGGACAAAGACACACATCACACGATATCACTTCTATGTAAAATTTTTAAAAATTATACAAATTAATTATTTACAAAACAGAAACAGACTCACAACAGACATAGAAAACTTATGGTTATCCAAGGAGAAAGGGAGGAGGATAAATTACGAGTTTATGACAAACCCACATCAAACATTATCCTCAATGGTGAAAAACTGAAAGCATTTCCCCTGAAGTCAGGAACAAGACAAGGGTGCCCACTCTCACCACTACTATTTAACATAGTTTTGGAAGTCTTGGCCACAGCAGTCAGAACAGATAAAGAAATTAAAGGAATCCAGATTGGAAAAGAAGTAAAACTCTTCCTGTTTGCAGATGACATGATCCTCTACATAGAAAACCCTAAAGACTCTACCAGAAAA
>ML664197.1:286344-577190 GCA_007570785.1 Antilocapra americana
TCTCAAATTATTTTTTATCTCAAATTTATAAGGTGCTAATTCTTTTGTTTATTATGAACTGCTTAATTTCCCTCTTGGTGGTTTATTTCAGCTTATGTTTTATAATTTTGTACAATGAACTTACCTTCTATAAGATTTTGGTTTTCCTGTACATGTTTGATGCTTGTTGTAAAATTGACCATTCAAAAATTGGGGCATTTCATATGACCCGGCAATCCCACTGCTGGGCATATACACCGAGGAAACCAGAATTGAAAGAGCCACGTGCACCCCAATGTTCATCGCTGCATTGTTTACAATAGCCAGGACATGGAAGCAACCTAGATGCCCATCAACTGACGAATGGATAAGAAAGCTGTGGTATATATACACAATGGAATATTACTCAGCATTAAAAAAAAATTCATTTGAAGCAATTCTACTCAGATGGACGAAACTGGAGCCCATTATCCAGAGTGAAGTAAGCCAGAAGCAAAAACAACAATACAGTATATTAACACATATATATGGAATTTAGAAAGACAGTAATGAGAACCCAACATGGGAGACAACAAAAGGAACGCAGATGTATAGAATAGACTTGTGGACTTTGTGGATGAGGGTAAGGGTGGGATGATATGGGAGAAGGGCATTGAAGCATGTTAATTGTCATGTGTCTAATCAATCGCCAGCCCAGGATTGATGCTCGGGACTGGTGCAGCGAGATTTCCTGGGGGGGGAGGGAGGAGGGAGGGGGGACCTGGAGGGGAAGCATATGTAAACCCATGGTGATATCATAACAATGTAGGGCTAAAACAATAATTAAAAAAAAAAAAAAAAAAAAAAAAAAAAAAAAATATAAAATTTGTTTTATATTAAAAATAAAAAAAAAAAAAAAAGAAACAAAAGACTTATATACAGAAAACTATAAAACACTGATGAAAGACATCAAAGAGGACACAAACAGATGGAGAAATATACCGTGTTCTTGGATTGGAAGAATCAATATAGTGAAAATGAGTATATTACCCAGAGCAATCTACAGATTCAATGCAATTCCTATCAAGCTACCAGAGGTCTTTTTCAGAGAATTAGAACAAATAATTTAACAATTTGTATGGAAATACAAAAAACCCCGTATAGCCAAAGCAATCTTGAGAAAGAAAAATGGAACTGGAGGAATCAACCTACCTGACTTTAGGCTGTACTACAAATCCACAGTCATCAAGACAGTATGGTACTGGCACAAAGACAGAAATATAGATCAATGGAACAAAATAGAAAGTCCAGAGATAAATCCACACATCTATGGACACCTTATCTTTGACAAAGGAGGAAAGAGTATACAATGGAGAGAAGACAACCTCTTTAACAAGTGGTGCTGGGAAAACTGGACAGCCACTTGTAAAAGAATGAAACTAGAACACTTTCTAACACCATACACAAAAATAAACTCAAAATGGATCAGAGATCTAATCATAAGACCAGAAACTATAAAACTCCTAGAGGAAAACATAGGCAAAACACTCTCCGACATAAACCAAAGCAGGATCCTCTATGACCCACCTCCCAGAATATTGGAAATAAAAGCACGAATAAACAAATGAGACCTAATTAAAATTAAAAGCTTCTGCACAACAAAGGAAACTATAAGCAAGGTGAAAAGACAGCCTTCAGAATGGGAGAAAATAATAGCCAATGAAGCAAAGGACAAACAATTAATCTCAAAAATATACAAGCAACTCCTGCAGCTCCATTCTAGAGAAATAAATGACCCAATCAAAAAGCGGGCCAAGGAACTTAACAGACATTTCTCCAAAAAAGACATAAAAATGGTTAACAAACACATGAAAAGGTGCTCAACATCATTCATTATCAGAGAAATGAAAATCAAATCCATAATGAGGTATCACTTTACACCAGTAAGAATGGCTGCCATCCAAAGGTCTACAAGCAATAAATGCTGGAGAGGATGTGGAGAAAAGGGAGCCCTCTTACGCTGTTGGTGGGAATGCAAACTAGTACAGCCACTATGGAAAACAGTGTGGACATTCCTTAAAAAACTGCAAATAGAACTGCCATATGACCCAGCAATCCCACTGCTGGGCATACACACCGAGGAAACCAGAATTGAAAGAGACACGTGTACCCCAATGTTCATCGAGGCATTGTTTACAATAGCCAGGACATGGAAGCAACCTAGATGCCCATCAACTGACGAATGGATAAGAAAGCTGTAGTACATATACACAATGGAATATTACTCAGCATTAAAAAAAAATATTCATTTGAATCAGTTCTACTCAGGTGGACGGAACTGGAGCCTATTATCCAGATTGAAGTAAGCCAGAAGGAAAAAAAAAACAATACAGTATACTAATGCATATATATGGAATTTAGAAAGATGGCAAGGAGAACCTTGCATGCAAGACAGCAAAAGAAACGCAGATGTATAGAACAGTCTCGTGGACTCTGTGGAAGAGGACAAGGGTGGGATGATATGGGAAAATGGCATTGAAACATGTTAATTATCATATGTGAAATCAATTGCCATCCCAGGGCTGATGCTTGGGGCTGGTGCACCGAGATGACCCATGGGGAGGGAATCGGGAGGGAGGAGGGAGGGGGGTTCTGGAGGGGGAGCATATGTAAACCCATGGCGGTTTCATGTCAACGTATGGCAAAACCAACACAAATTTTAAAAATTAAAAAATTAATTAATTAAAAAATTAATTAATTAAAAACAGATACATACTGTTACTTATAAAAGAGACAAACAACAAGAACCTACTGTATAGCACAGGGGTGTGTTCAATATCTTAAGATAAGATATGTTCAATATCTTATAACAACCTATAATGGAAAAGAACCTGAAAAAGAAGTATACACACACAAACACATAACTGAATCACTTTGCTATTTACCTGAAACTAACACCACATTGTAAATCAACTATACTTCAATTTTTTAATAAAAAAAATTAAAGTTTAAAAAAAAACTTTAAAACAGAGGTGACTCTCCTCATATCCTTAGCCCAGACAAAATATTCTTAAACAAGATGCAAAAAGCACCAGTCTTCAGCAAAACCAAAAAAGATTGATTTCATCAAAATTTCTGTTCATCAGAACAAACAAACAAAAATAAATTTGACTTAAAAACCAAGATGATTAGTATTTTCAATTTTTTTGTGAAATTCCCAAGTGTTAATTTCAGTAAAAAAGAAATGATTATGCTTGTGTGGGTAAACTCAGCAAACTCAAGCCCAGTCTTTAAAACCTTGTAATATACTGCATTAAATGCCTTCATTACTTGCTACTCCTCTCTGGCAACTTGTTATCTAACTTTCTTGTTAGCTACTAACTAATTTATGAAACTGAATCATCAGACATCTTTGCCTAATGTTCTCCAGTGAAGTCTAATTGTTTTTTGAGTTCACTGTGACACTTTTAACCTCTTGATCTTTACATTCTTTTATCCAATCTTAGTGTAATTTTAGTTTATCAAGTAACTGTCCAATTCCTACCTGCCTTGGCATTTATAGTCTTCCTTATTTTTATGTATTTAGTTGCTTATTATTTTTGTTTCTTTTTTACTAAAAATATACAATTTATTCTATAGTATCATTAGATTCACAAGGCTTTACTATATGCTAAATAATTTACTATGTGTGTGTGTGTTTAATCTCTCAGTTGTGTCTGACTCTGTGACTCCATGGACTATAGCCCATCAGGCTCTGATAGTTTCAGGTGGACAGCAAAAGGACTCAACCATACATACAGATATCCATTCTCTCTCAAATTCCCCTCTCCTCCAGGCTGTCACATAAAATTGAATTAAGCTATTCTTAAAAGCAATGTCCTTGGGGACCTATATTAGTCTTCACCTTCTGTACCCTCTTCTCATATAACTTTCCTTTTTAAAAAATGAGATATATTACTCTGAGAACATTTCTTCTTGTTTTATTATTGGCTGTAGTGTTCATCACATTCTTTATTACTTTTAAGAATTGCCAACTCTACATATTATTATGTTCACCAAACACTCAAGACTTAACCTAAAACAAAAAAAATTTTTTTACTTATCCAATATTTGGCAATCATGAGACAAATGTACACATTAAATTGAATTGCAATTTCTCATTTATATAGTTATCAACTTGGATTACATGCCCATGGCATGATTCAAATTGACAAGGTATGGATGCGTGATAGACTTTTGTAAAGTTGCATTTCCATAGTTTCTATAAAATAGGAGTGTATTGGTGGAATTGCTTAGTCCCCAGTCTCAAATATCTCTATGTCGCGCTGCGTGCTCAGTTGCTTAGTCATGTCCGATGCTTTGTGAGTCTGTGGACCATGGCCCATTCTCTGTTCATAGGATTTTTTCAGGCAAGTATATTGGAGGGGATTGTCATTTACTCCTCCAGGGGATCTTCCTGACCCAGGGATCAAATCTGCATCTCCTGTGTCTCCTGCATTGGCAGGCAGATTCTTTACCATTGAGCTCCCTGGGAAGTTCCTTTATATGTTGAGGGAACACAACTTTTAAGACTCATTTGTCCTTTTTCCATCCTTCTGTGTTGTCTGGTCTTGGGGTTCCTTATCTGAATCGTTAACTTAGGGGAAAAATTATCTGGGTATGCTCAGATCTGCCTTCTTTCTTCTGATGTATGCATTTTATGAGACATTTTCATATAGGAAATGCTTTCTCTTTTCCACAGTCACCTCTGAGAGATGAATGACCTGTGCAGTACATTTAGCCCATATAGCTCTCTTACTTTACTTCATGTTCAATATTAGATCTCATCAGCTGTAAAAGTGATCATTTACTAAAAATCAGCAAAAAAAAAAAACACATAATTTTCAGTTAGACTGTGTATTTATTTGTGGTGGCTCAAATGTGTAATGGGGAAGACTATAACTATAGATCTGGGGACAGGGGTTAAGTCCACCCCTAGTATGAAAAACTTTCCCTCTCAACTATATTATCAAAAACAGTCACAGTGCTCTGATTGCTAATGTCTTTCATAACAAAACCTTATAGAAGTTCATTTTGATGGAGAATTGTTTATGTTTTCCCATTCTATGAAAAAAAGTGCAACAGATTTTATCAATGATTCACTTGAGCTAGAGACAGAGCTAGCATTTGTCTTTGGAAGCTGTGGGCACTCAGATGCCCTCACATGATGTTTGATTAACTGTGCTTCAACTTTCAATGGTTACTTTCACAGTGAAGCCTTCTCTGATTATTCTATTTAAAATGACAATTCTCCACCCTTACCTTAGCAATCAGATCGTACCTAACACCTTCTAAAATAGCTCTCTATTTATTTTATCTATCATCTTTTTCCCTTCACTAGAAAGTAAGTTAGCACAGTGTCTACTAATTAATGTCTTTAATAAGTTTTGTTGACATGAACTCAGTTTGGAGAAAATTATTTGGCTATTTGTTAAAACAGTCTCAATTGACAGCTGCAAATCCATTTACAAATAAGGCACATCACCAGCCAGTTCTGATTGTCATGCCTTACACAGAATTTGAATACTTTTTCAGAAGATTTTGAGGTTTTACTGGAACTCAGATTTTTGCATCTCATATGTCAATAAGCAGAAAGTCCAAATTATCTCCAAGTAATTCAGAGTTCAGAGTTACCTTGACCTGAGATGACCAAAACCTGGTTTAGTTCTTAAACCTACTAACTAATGAAATTTTCTGTATTTTACACCAAGAACAGAACCTTTCAAAGAGGCAAACTAGTTACTGCCCCCACAAAACAAAACAAAACAAAAATTAGCCTCACCTAAAATTGAATATGCAGTAGAAAGCAAATATTTACAATTACCTGCCTTTCATACATTGATTTTGAAATTGGGAATAAATTCTATGACTATCTAGAGTCCCTCCTCAATCTAAAACTTATTTTCTTTAGGGTTAGAAAGAAAGCTGCAGTGAGAGCCTAAAACTCACTCATATCAGCAACATGAGTATTAGCACCCCCTTGAAGATCACAGAGGGGTAGACTCTGAGCTTTTTGAGAATAAGGACCTCGCTTCATCATTCAGAGCAT
This sequence comes from Antilocapra americana, assembly GCA_007570785.1. Lineage (NCBI taxonomy): Eukaryota > Metazoa > Chordata > Mammalia > Artiodactyla > Antilocapridae > Antilocapra > Antilocapra americana. Next base: position 292,391 of record ML664197.1, read on the forward strand.
ACATATCAAACACTGAGATGATGGCCCAGATAAATCTCCTCACCTAATGATTATACCATCTATGCTTTTGCTTTAAGAGCTGGTAATTTTCACTTTATAAATTTACCCTTGAGTTTGGGGTCATTACTTTTATTTTACTGCTTAGTTTAATTCATTCAGCAGTATTAGATATGGGAATCAATAGCTTGAAAAATTTCTTTAGAGAAAAATGATTCTCAGTAGGAAAATGTGGTTTCTAGTTAGAAGCTCACTGAACTCTCATGAGTCATTATTACATAAAGTCCCATTAGTAAATGTGAAGACAATAAAAGTATATTATTTTAGTCCTCATTTTTTATTAGTTCTACTCAGGATCTAAATCAATAGCTTTAAATTCTTAATTATTTTGAAGTTATGTAGGATGAGTGACCCAATGCTTCATTTACCCTACTCATTCCCTTCTTCGGTTGGAACAGAGGTCAAATTATAAAGGAGCAAAATAAGTAAGTTGTAGGAAACCTGGCTAGAAGCATATATATCACTGAACTATTTAAAAATCAAACAAGAATAAGAGTATATATAACAGGGTTTATAGTCTACCACAGGGAGTTGGCAAAGTTTTTCTTAAGTGTCCAGAGAGAAAGCATTTAAGGTTTTGTGAATCTTGAAGCCTTTGTGGCAATTATACAAATACACTGCTATAGCACAAAGCAGCCATATATTATACAATATTTAAACAAATGTAGCTCCATTTCTAAAGAAAACATCCCACTTCATTTATATAAGCAGGTGGCAGTCTGGACTTGGTCTATGAACCACAATTTGCCAACCCTTGGATTAAGAAATTGTTCTAGAAAGGAAAATTATGGTTTAGTGATAATTCACCTACCTAAAGTATACTGAAATCACACATAATGGCTCTAATTATACGGCAATTGTTTGTTACATATTCATCCCAGTGCTTCATGAATATTAGCTTCTTATTGCTCAGCACTAATCTACTTGACCCATTTCACAGATCCAGAATTAGTTGTACATAGAAGTTAGGTAACTAGTCTCCTACAGTTGCTATGATAAATCATCATGTAAATTGGATGGTTTACAAACAACAGAAGAAAATATATTTGTTTTAACAAAGGGGATGGTTTAAAAGGAACATAAATGTATTTCCCTATAGGCTTGGAGGCCAGAATTCTGCAATCAAGGCATTGGCAATGCTATATTCCCTCTGAAGCTTCAGAGAATGATCCCTCCTTGTCCCTCCCCAGCTTCTGCTATTTGCCTGAATTTGTTGCATTTATTCCAATCTCTGCCTCTGTTGTCACATGGCATCATCTGATTGTCTCTGTCTTCTCCTGTTCTGATAAGAATATCAGTCACATTGGGTTAAGGATAATCTTAATGGCCTCATCTTAACTTGATTACATCTACAAAGATCCTATTTCCCAAGGTCAGGGTTTTGGGGGATAGAATTTCAAAATATCTTTGGCAGGGTGTAATTCAGTTCACAGCACTGCCTAATGATATTTCACATTATCTTTATAGTACAAAGTCATGGTGCATAATGTCAATGATGTTTTCACTACAAACACAACTGGAAGACTATTTACTATCTTATTTTTTATAAAACATCACTGATTAATATTTGCACAATATATTAAAAACAAATATAATTTATTAAGATATGATGGGCCAAAGCATATCTGTGCACCTTAAATTCAGTTCAGTTCAGTTGCTCAGTCACATCCGACTTTTTGTGACCCCATGAGCTGCAGCACGACAGGCCTCCCTGTCCATCACCAACTCCCGGAGCCCACCCAAATCCATGTCCATTGAGTCGGTGATGCCATCCAGCCATCTCATTTTCTGTCGTCCCCTTCACTTCCCTGCCCTCAATCTTTCCCAGCATCAGGGTCTTTTCAAATGAGTCAGTTCTTTGTATCAGGGGGCCAAAGTATTGGAGTTTCAGCTTCAAAATCAGTCCTTCCAAAAAACACCCAGGACGGATCTCCTTTAGGATGGACTGGTTGGATCTCCTTGCAGTCCAACGGATTCTCAAGAGTCTTATCCAACACCACAGTTCAAAAGTATCAATTCTTTGGCACTCAGCTTTCTTTATAATCCAACTCTCACATCCATACATGACTACTGGAAAAATCATAGCCTTGACTAGATGGACCTTTGTCGGCAAAGTAATGTCTCTGCTTTTCAATATGCTATCTAGTTTGGTCATAACTTTCCTTCCAAGGAGTAAGCATCTTTTAATTTCATGGCTGCAATCACCATCTGCACTGACTTTGGAGAAAAAAATTAAATAAAGTCAGCCACTGTTTCCACTGTTTGTCCATCTATTTGTCATGAAGTGATAGGACCAGATACCATGATCTTAGTTTTCTGAATGTTGAGCTTTAAGCCAACTTTTCCACTCTCCTGTTTCACTTTCATCAAAAGGCTCTTTAGTTCCTCTTCACTTTCTGCCATAAGGGTGGTGTCATCTGCATATCTGAGATTATTGACATTTCTCCTGACAATCTTGATTCCAGCTCGTGCTTCCTCCAGCCCAGCGTTTCTCATGATGTACTCTGCATATGAGTTAAATAAACAAGGTGACAATATACAAACTAGATGTACTCGTTTCCTATTTGGAACAAGTCCATTGTTCTATGTCCAGTTCTAACTGTTGCTTCCTGACCTGCATACAGGTTTCTCAAAAGGCAGGTCAGGTGGTCTGGTATTCTCATCTCTTTCAGAATTTTCCACAGTTTATGGCGATCCACACAGTCAAAGGCTTTGGCATAGTCAATAAAAGAGAAGTAGATGTTTTTTTGGAACTCTCTTGCTCTTTCGATGATCCAGCAGATGTTGGCAATTTGATCTCTGGTTCCTCTGCCTTTTCTAATACCAGCTTGAACATCTGGAAGTTCACGGTTCACGTATTGATGAAGCCTGGCTTGGAGAATTTTGAGCATTTCTTTACTAGCAGGTGAGTTGAGTGCAATAGATTTAAGTGACTAGATCTTATGGACAGATAAATTATTGACAGAGCTTCGTGACATTGTACAGGAAAAGACCATCCACAGGAAAAAGAAATGCAAAAAAGCAAAATTGCTCTCTGAGGAGGCCTTACAGATAGCTGTGAATAGAAGAGAAGTGAAATGCAAAGGAGAAAAGGAAAGATATACCCATTTGAATGCAGAGTTCCAAAGAATAGCAAGGAGCGAAAAGAAAGCCTTCCTCAGTGATCAATGCAAAGAAATAGAAGAAAACAATAGAATGGGAAAGACTAGAGATCTTTTCAAGAAAATTAGAGATACCAAGGGAACATTTCATGCAAAGATGGGCTCAATAAAGAACAGAAATGGTATGGGCCTCACAGAAGCAGAAGATATTAAGAAGTGGCAGGAATACACAAAAGAACTGTACAAAAAAAGATCTTCATGACCCAGTTAATCATGATGATGTGATCATTCACGTAGAGCCAGACATCCTGGAACATGAAGTCAAGTGGGCGTTAGGAAGCATCACTACAAACAAAGCTAGTGGAGGTGATGGAATTCCAATTGAGCTATTTCAAATCCTAAAAGATGATGCTATGAAAGTGTACCCTAAAGAGTTAAGTAAATAATGCATCACAAACTTTATGGATATTAATTTTAATTTTTTAACCAAGGACAATAGTACCATTAGATGACAGTTGGGATTGTTGGAGATGGTTTGAGGATTCAGGGTGTCTGGGAAGCATTGTTAGCATTCTATGGCAAGGAACATTCTTGTTTTTGTTGTTCTTTTAGTTGCTAAGTCATGTCTGAATCTTTTGTGACCCCATGTACTCTAGCCCCTTAAGCGCCTCTGTTCATGAGATTTCCCAGGCAAAAATATTTTAGTACTTTACCATTTCCTTCTCCAAGGTATCTTACTGACCCAGGGATTGAACCCTTGTCTCCTGCATTGGCAGTTGGATTCTATACCACTGAGCCACCAAGGAAGTCCATGGCAAGGAGGTCAGGGATGCCAAAAGCTTTGTAATGCAGAGGAGACCTAGGGCCAATCTAGTGTAGTCTTTCTCAAAATGTCAAAAGAAACTATGATAAACTAACCATGCATTATCATTCTAAAGCAAAACTAATAGCTTGTGGAAATCAAAGAAATGCTGGTAATTCACAGAAATTCTAAAGAAGTTCATTATATACTTCAGTATGTAGTAGGAGCCTTGTAAATGTGTATTTTAAGAGAACACTAAATAATCATCTCATCAAACTCTGCTAATAAGCCAATAGTAGTTTATGTACACCAACTTGCAGTATCCAAAGGAGATAGCCCTGGTCTTAACTCCAAACAGATCCAAGTGAAATTTTGCATTATTTGAAAGAAAGTGAAAGTGTTAGTTGCTCAATTGTGTCCAACTCTGTGCAACCCCATGGACTGCAGCCCACCAGGTTCCTCTGTCCATTGGAGTCTCCAGGAAAGAATACTATATAATAATTCAAGAAAATACTTTTCTTCTTGAATAAATTCCTGACCCATAGGAAGGCAATTTTGGCTCACCATTGGACCCTGAGCTGTAATTTGAAAAATGCTAGTCAAGTGTTTTAGACTGTTAAAAGCGAAATTCCTGGTTTTTAAGAGAAGTTTCTAGTCTTTAATCAAATAGGGCCTGAGAGAACGAGATCATAGTGAACTATCAAGCAGACACAAAGCCAAAGCAGGTTTACTATCACCTCCAACCTCACTGATAACAAAATACAGTAACGGTTCACAACAGAAGGTCCCTATTCCATATGAGGAAAATTTACAATTCTTTTCTCTCCAGAAAGGGCACACTGAAATTCATGGGTAGAAAAGGTGAAACTAAAACTCATCTGTATTCTACAGATTCCTGCGGCACTTTGAGCTTAACTTTTCTGGTCAGGACAGAACTTTTTTAGTCAGGGTATTATAGCAAGTTAATACCAATGACATGTCTGGTTTTGAAAGGCTTCCCTGAGAAGACAGTGAATGTGTGTCTTCCTTTATGGGTCTAACTGGGAGTATTAACAGCTTTCACTTAGAGTGGCCAGATTTTCATAGATGAGGCCGCAAATGCAGAAGAAACTTCCCAATCTGCTCAAATTGTATCTCTGTAAACCAATTACACTCCTAATGTAAACATTGCATTTGCATGTGAATTTATATCACTGTGTTAAAGTGTAGAGGAACTAAAGAGCCTCTTGATGAGGGTGTAGGAGGAGAGTGAGAAGGCCAGCTTAAAACTCAATATTAAAAAAAAAAAAAAAAGAAAAAAAAAAACAACTAAGATCATGGCATCCAGTCCCATCATTCATGGCAAATAGAAGGGGGAAAGGTGGAAGCAGTGACAGATTCCTCTTATTGGTCTCTAAAATCACTGAGAATGGTGACTGCAGCCATGAAATTAAGAGACACTTGCTTCTTGGAAGGAAGGCTAAGACAAACCTAGACAGCATATTAAAAAACAAAGACATCACTTTGCTGACAAAGGTCCATATAGTCAAAGCTATGGTTTTTCCAGTAGTCATATACAGATGTGAGAGTTGGACTGTAAAGAAGGCTGAGCACTGAAGAACTGATGCTTTCAAATTGTGGTCCTGGAGAAGACTTGAGAGTTCCTTGGACTGCAAAGAACACCCAGGGGAAATCAGTCCTGAATATTCATTGGAAGGACTGATGCTGAAGCTGAAGCTCTGATAACTTTGGCCACCTGAACCGAAGAACCCATTCATTGGCAAAGACCTGGGGAAAGATTGAAAGCAGGAGGACAAGGGGTTGACAGAGGATTATATGGTGGATAGCATCAGTGATTCACTGGACACAAACTCAGTGGGCAAACTCCAGGAGATGGTGAGGGACAGGGAGGCCTGACATGCTGCAGTCTATGGTATCACAGAGTCAGACATGACTTATTGACTGAACAACAACAAAGCGTAGTTGCATATACTTGCTTCTAACTTTGTGCTACAAGACTTCAAAGGATTTACTGGCAACCTCTGCTCAATGGATAAAACCCCCATTAGCAAAGGTAGCATTTGTGAGAGAAGGCAGTGGCACCCCCTGCCAGTACTCTTGCCTGGAAAATCCCATGGACGAAGGAGCCTGGTGGGCTGCAGTCCATGGGGTCGCTAAGAGTCGAACACGACTGAGCAACTTCACTTTCATTTTTCACTTTCCTGCAGTGGAGAAGGAAATGGCAACCCACTCCAGTGTTCTTGCCTGGAGAATTCCAGGAATGAGGGAGCCTGGTGGGCTGCCGTCTATGGGGTCGCACAGAGTTAGATACGACTGACGCGCCTTGGCAGCAGCAGCAGGATTCTCAGGAATAGCTATCACAGGACCATCACAACATATCTGAACAAAGATGGAAGAGGGTATTTGATTATCCTCAAAAGATCCTTCAAAACCAAATCAAAACCAATTCTGATCCAACAATACCATAATGAATGCCCCTCCTCCATACTCTCACATACACGTTTGCTTGGGCATATGTACACACAGCCTAAATCAGCAAGAAATAAAAAGACCTAGCTAACAGTGAGTAAGTCATATCTTACCTTTCTTCCTTCTACTTTTTCCGAATCTTCTCAGATGACCAAGGCAAGACATTTGGGCCTAATTATAATATTTTGAGTGCCAGAGACAGAAACTCCTGTCTCACACAGGCTCACTCTATTCATTCTCTAAAACAAAGAGGACTTTGGGAATGTTCAGCAGGCAGAGCAAACGTTGAAAATGTGCCATCAACTACTGTTAAGAGTAATGATCAGTGTCTTAAGAATGCTGTGATCTAGAATAACCTGTTTATCAACTTCAGCAGCACAGTCCTTCCTTTTTCTCCCAAACTGTAGCTCAATTTTTTGGTTTTTGCTTTTGTGTTTCAGAAGAATTGAGGGCAAGTATGTGCCCATTAATTCAGCATTAATAAGGAGAATTCTGTGTTTTAACATATCCCCCATGAGGGCTGATGTTCCTGTTTTCTTGGCTTTCTTCTCCTTAGTGGAAAGCGATCTTCCTCGCTAATTAAAATTCATTACCTCCTCCTCAAATGAAAAGGCTGAGAAACTGCTGGCAGACTGCTTCCATCATGTTTAATAAATCCCTGAAGAACAAATAATGTCTCTTTTTCCAGGGGCTTCTCTTTTCCAGCTCCTGATCCCTTTGCGAACACAGTAGCCTCAGCTACTTCATTTGGTCTGTCATTTGTGGCATCTAGTTATCAGCATGAAGTGGTTGGACATTCACTCTCTATAACAGTCTCTCATCTTCTCAACAAGCACTTGCTTTCTAGCATCCTTCACCTAGATTCTGCACCCTACCTCCAAAATTCTAAGGAAGTCTGTCTCAGTGAGTGAAAACTGTTGGTAAGCTAGCTGAGGTGGGCCTGTTACTGAAAGTGTGTGATGTCCTAATAGCCCCTTTTCTGCACTCTAAACACAGTCTAACAATATTTTGACACCTCCCCACTTTGAGTCTTTATTTTTGAATGTAGGTCAAAGTAGAACCTTCTCTGTCATGACATACCTTTATTTTTGGTTTTATATCTCTTTTTTGTTTTTAATCAGAATTTGGAATAAACTGGTCATGATGCCAGAAGACTGGTTCTCATTCTTGGCTTTCATATTTCCCTGGCACACCTCATTTTTTGCAAGCTTTGCTAACCTCCCAAAGACAAATGTTCTTACTTCTACCTCGTCTCTCCTCATTTCCTAAAATTTCCTCTGAGTAAATTCACTCACACAACTTCTATCCTCATATTTGCAATGATGACTTCCAAATCCATATCTATTTAGGGATTTCAAATGTTAAATCACAAATTTTTCCCCTTGAATTGTGGGAGAGAGAAAAAATGAAAAATCTCCAGAAGTTAGTTAAGGAACAAACTTTCAATGGCATTGCTGGTGAATTTGGAATACTGCTGTACCTTGGTCCTGAGTTCAGACTGGGCTCTCTTCTTTTTCTCAATTTGAATTGAATGGAATCACCCATTTCTAGTTGGAACAACCAGAGATTCCAGGCATCACTGCTGTGCAGATTCTGTCCTAGTGGACAACCTGACAACCACAACAAAAAAGCAGTAATGAGTCTAGTACACATGGACTGAAGTCAGAAAGAAAAAGAGGGAGCAGAGGGGAGAGAGAGTCAGACAGATAGTGAGACAGAGAGAGGGAGAGAATAAAAAATAAGAAAACCAAAGGCAGGCCTGTGGTATACTTACTGGGTTCCCATACCTCTATTCTACTGACTTAGAGAAATGAGTAAAGAGAACCCTTCTACTACTCTTTCCTTCACAAAAGTGGAAACCCTTGCTCTCTATGGGAGATGAGAAATGAAGGAATGAATGTTTCTCAAGGAAGAACCTTCAGATTAGTTTATGCATTCCACACATTGCATATCCAAATGTCAATGGAACATCATCAGCTGATTGTCCCACAGGCAATTCCCTTGCTCAAATCCTGCTTTTTGATAAGTAAGTGGTAGACATCTGGGCAATTTTTTATTTCTTATCCTCTTCTTTCTAGTCAAGTACAACACAATGCATTTGATACCACCACTTAAATACTAATTATTGAAAATGTGTAGTTTACTAGTTACTATCTTAAGTACTTTACATACACTATCTTGTTCATTTTTTTCCCCCACAACTCTGCAGGAGAAGTACTATCATCATAATTTTACAAATGAAAAAACAGAAAATTACAAAGGTTTAGAGTGTTATTAAAATAATGTAGTTCTCAGGTTCATGATCTTAATGAATATGTACAAAAGCATCACCCATCCCTGGGCCCTTCTCTATCATCCTTTATTGTCTTTTGCCTGGAGACTATTGCAATAGCCCAGAAAATTAACCCTCTAACTTTGGATTTGACTTCTTAGAATTCACCCTCCACAAGCACTGCCTCCAGGGTGCTATTTTTAAAACGCAAATCTGATTAAGTAAATTTCCTGCTATGAAAGTTTCATAGACTCCCCATCATGAGGCAGCTGCTACCTATCTGTCGAATCCAATCTTCTACCCTTCTCCCACACACATCCTAGTCTCTGCTGATGCTGAACTAATTGTCATCCCTGGGAAATGTCAGGCTCATTCCTAGTTCCTTACTTTTATATGTGTCATTTCTCTCCTCTGACTAAAATACAATTATCTTACCTACCCCAACCCAGCCTTTGAAAGGCAAACTTTAATATCATTATGAGCTTAAATTTTACCCTTTGTGTGAACGCTTGCTTAAGCAGACCTCAACGCAGATCTGTCAGATTGCAGCTGTTTCATTACATTGCATTGTAACTGCTATGTAACAGGTATAATAATGAGATCCACCTTGGAGTATACAGAATCTTTACTTTTGTCGTAACTCAAGCCCAGCACAGTGACTACTGACACGTAATAGGTGGTCAATACACACTTGTTTTCAATTATATAAGGCACACTCTATCTCTCCAGAACAAATTTAAGATAATTCTCTTGGGAAGGAAGAAAGGAAGAACAATGCGGCTTTACCTGCCAACATTCTGCAGATGACAGTGTGGGCTTCAAATAGTTATTTACTTGAAGATGCTAAGTAGAAACTAACAACAGCAAAATGCCTTGACTGTCTTGCTGAAGGCAGAAACCCTCCAACAAAAGTCACTTTCCAGGGCGAACACCTTTTGTTTCCATTAAAGCAAGAATGTTCTAAAGAAGCACAAGTATATACAATTATTAAATTTTGCCTATTCAAGGAAGGGGATAAAAGAAGCAAAAATTTGCCTAGTTAGAACTCAAGGAATTATGGGTAGATTTTAAGAAAGCCCTGAAGAATAAAATTATCAGCAATCAAAATTTTCTAAAGGACTGAAGTGCATACTGTATAACATAAAGTGTAGATCAGGACAGAAATAAAGGAGGCATCAAATTGATGGCACCACAGGAACTGTATGTACTTTGCCTCCTTAACCTTCACAAGGTGAAGTGGATAGGACATCGAGTTTCAGATTGCTTAAATAACTATCCGAATTCATACAGCTGTTAAGTGTTTTCCAGCCTAACTTGAAACTCTATGTTCCTTACAATTCACTACTTATTCTTAAGCTAGTGCCTTTTGCCTTAAAACCATCCTGAAGGCTTTTATATTTAGTGGTTGACAGAGGAAGATACACATGATAAGCCACCTAAGCAAAATGTCAAATTGTAACTTCCCTAAATGCACACATACCAAAAACAGTTAACAAGTGACCCTCACTGGCACACAGATTCATGCCTCAGGCATTTATGTCAGATCCATAAATACCAGATTCACTCTTGCTGAATAATAAAGTGGAATTCAGAAACTGAGGTACGGCGTATGCTGACCCAGGACTTCTAATTCCTTGCAAGCTCTCATTCTAAAGTTGCTCGTGGTTCACCGTTGTTGCTCCATTTAGAATCATACAAAATGTTTTTAGTTAGAATTCTTTGGGGAATAGTTCAATTTCTGTATTTAATGGTTGTGATCATTCAAAAGCCAACTAACAGGAGCTATAAGATTTGTTAGACTAATGTGAAAATATATTTTTGCTCACTGCAGAACAATTTATATCAATGTTCATTGAAAGATATACCACACAAATGTTTTATGAGGTCATTCTGTCCCTGACTATTTCAGTAAGATGTTAATAGTCAGAAACTAAATCAGCATGCTTAACAATAAAATATGATCCAAAATTTCTAGTAGTACTTTAGTAACAACATAAAACATAGCAGAAATATTACTATTTGTACACTCAATTGTTCTCCCAAGTTCTCCTTATATCCATAACATCTATACAAACCAATCTTCATTCAAATAGTGAAGTTGCTCAGTTGTGTCCGACTCTTTGCGACCCTGTAGACTGTAGCCTACCAGGCTCCTCCATCCATGGGATTTTCCAGGTAAGAATACTGGAGAGGGTTGCCATTTCCTTCTCCAGGAGATCTTTCCGACCCAGGTATTGAACCCAGGTCTCCTGCATTGTAGGCAGACATTTTACCATCTGAGCCACCAGGGGAAGTCATTCAAATAACTCATTTTGAATTAGGCAGAACTTTCCTCACAAACACACACACCCAGTGAAATAAAAATGATGATTGCAATCTGGAGAAAATAACTAAAAGCTATTGGACTATCCCCTGCAACTTAGCTACACTGATGAAGGCAAATGAAGGCTTGCCACTTCTTTCTGTTTATTTCCCAGCTATGTTGATCTGGAAATCAATTTGTGAGGATGCTTTCTTCACTGTTTCTATTCAGTGAGCTTCCTTCCCAATCATCAAACAGACATTATTACAAGATATACTGGCATCCACCATGGTCCAGGCCAAGCCTGTCAATCATCAGGATTTATAACCTACACATAAAATATACTTGGAAATGAACATAACACCTTATGTCCAAGGAGACTTTTTTTAATGCCTATCTCTCCGATAACAAATTAATAGATCAGTTCAAAGCAATAGAAGAGGCCATAATTTTTTTAATTTATTTTCACTTTTTATTAAAGTATAGTTGATTTACAGTCATGTTAGTTTTAGGTGTACAGCAAAGTGATTCTCATATATATATATATTCTCATATATATATATATACATATATATATGTATATTTCTTTCAGATTATTTTCCATTTTAGCACATTTCAGAAATAGCCAGTGAAACTTCATTAACATCTTCATGAGACAAGCATACCTTTATTGTACCTATGAGTTATACAGTTATACTTCTTGCTAGATCCAAGATGGCAAAAATGGAAGGACAGATTGAACTAGGAAAAAGAGCATTGGATATAGCAAGTGCCATAATTAGTGGAAAAAGATCAAGAAGCAGAAAAGTGCAGCAGAATAAAGTGTTACTAGAGTCCTATGTACATGAAATTGACTAATGCATCCATTCATTCAACTACCATTAAACATATATTCATTGAACATGTATTCACATCACTGTAATAGAAAAACCAAAGACGCTATAACAAGCAAGAAAGACATGGCCCCTTCCTTCGTGAAACTTACCTCAAATCTTAGAAGACTGACAGGAAGTATAATAAGACACTATTGCCTAGTTGCCTAGTCAAGTTTACATATAAAGCTTTTTTCACATTTTTAATTCTTTTACCTTTTTGCTCCTCTGTCTAGATAATATCCTCCTAGGGAGACTCTTCTCTTAGAGTTTGCTGATTCTTTCTTCTGCTTAATCAAATCTGTTTTTGAACCCCTCTAGTGAAATTTTCAATTCAGTTATAGTATTGTTCAACTCCAAAATTAGTGCTTGGTACTTTTTTATATTTTTTCTTTTTTTAATATTCCAAATATGTTCTTGCATCATTTTTCTAAACTTGTTGAGTATCTTTATAATTGTTATTTTGAATTCTTTATCAGATAATTCATATATTAATACTTTAGGGTCAGTTTCTGAAGATTTATTTATTTATTTATTTATTTTATTGTTTTTGCCATACAATGTCATGATATCACCATGGGTTTACATATGCTCCCCCTCCAGAATCTTCCTCCCTCCTCCCTCCCCCCGGGAAATCTCACTGCACCAGCCCCGAGCATCAATCCTGGGCTGGCGATTGATTAGACATATGATAATTAACTTGTTTCAATGCCATTCTCCCATATCATCCCACACTTACCCTCATCCACAGAGTCCAAGAGTCTGTTCTATACATCTGCGTTCCTTTTGCTGTCTCGCATGTTGGGTTCTCGTTACTGTCTTTCTAAATTCCATATATATGCGTTAATATACTGTATTGTTGGTTTTGCTTCTGGCTTACTTCACTCTGGATAATGGGCTCCAGTTTCGTCCATCTGAGTAGAATTGCTTCAAATGAATTTTTTTTTTAATGCTGAGTAATATTCCATTGTGTATATGTACCAACACTGAAGATTTATTTATCTTTTTAAGTGGGTCAGATTTCCTTGTCTCTTCTTGTGCTTTTGTCACTTTGGTGTGGGATCTTCACTTTTGAAAAAATAGTCACCTCTACCAGTTTCTCAAAAAACTAAGATCATGGCATCCAGTTCCATCACTTCATGGTGAATAGATGGGAAAACAATGGAAACAGTAACAGACTTTATTTTCTAGGGCTCCAAAATCACTGTGGATTGTGACTGCAGCTATGAAATTAAAAGACACTTACTCCTTGGAAGTAAAGCTATGACAAACCTAGACAGTGTATTAAAAAGCGAGATATTACTTTGCTGACAAAGGTCCATAAAGTCAAAGCTATGATTTCCCCAGCAGTCAAGTATGGATGTGAGAATTGGACCATAAAGAAGTCTGAGTACTGAAGAATTGATGCTTTTGAACTGTGGTGTTGGAAAGACTCTTGAGAGTTCCTTGTACAGCAAGGAGATCAAACCAGTCAGTTCTAAAGGCAACCAATCTTGAATATTCATTCGAAGGACTGATGCTGAAGCTGAAGCTCAAGCTCCAACATTTTGCCACCTCAGCCAAGAGTCTACTCATTGGAAAAGACCCCAATGCTAGGAAATATTGAGGGATGGAAAAGAGGACGACAGGGTGACAGAGAATGAGATGGTTGGATGACATCACTGACTTGATGGACATGAGTTTGAGCAAGTTCCAGGAGATGGTGAAGGACAGGGAAGCCTGGTGTGCTACAGTCCATGGGATTGCAGATTCAGACATGACTGAGCTCCTGAACAACAAAAACCAGTTTTTAAGGACTGGCTTTGTATGGAGAAGAGCTTCACTAAGCAGCACAGTTAAAGATTCTGTCAGCCTCTTAAATCTTTCCTTTTGATGCATCTTCTCTGGACTAGTGGCTGTAAATTCCTTTTAGAGGTATTTGCAGAGTTCCTTTTTTCAGGAGCTCATAGTCTCCTGCTCCCTCTTGTGTCTTCATGTGGTTCTGCGGGTTCTTTGAAGCTGCGGCAGGTCACCCAGTTCTCCTTTGTGCCCAACAGCATCTAGACATCTGGAGTATCCTGGGAACCATCAGCGCAGGAAGTCAGAAAAGAGAAAAAACAGTTCCTCAGGTAGACTCCCTGAAAAGCTAGCATGTTGATCAGGTGTTTCGCTTTTGTATTTCTACCTTGAGGCTCTCTGCCTTACCACAGGTCTTCTGGAGTAGCAGCAAGCCATCCAAATTTCTTTCGTTCTCAGCTGTATCTCAGGCAGTGAGAGTATGCAGGTCCCTTCAGCACCGCAATACAGATAAGACAGAAACTAATTCTTTAGACTGCAAGGAGATCCAACCAGTCTATCCTAAAGGAGATCAGTTCTGGGCATTCATTGGAAGGACTGATGTTGAAGCTGAAACTCCAACATTTTGGCCACCTGATGCGAAGAGCTGACTCATTTGAAAAGACCCTGAAGCTGGGAAAGATTGAAGGCAGGAGGAGAAGGGGATGACAGAGAATGAGATGGCTGGATGACATTACTGACTCAATGGACATGAGTTTGGGTAAACTCTGGGAACTGGTGATGGACAGGGAGGCCTGGCATGCTTCGGTCCATGGGGTCACAAAAAGTCGGATACAACTGAGTAACTGAACAGAGCTGAATTCTTTGAGATGACCCCTGCCCTTACAAAAATCTAGAACATTAGATGTGTACCTAGCTCCTCTCCTCAGGGAATAGTCAAGAGTTTGGGTTTTCTCCCATTCATTCTATACTGAGCTGGGGAGAGGAACTATGGTGAGTTTGTGTGTGTTCATTCAGATCGTTGCCTGCGTAGTCAGTTATCCCCAGTGTAGAAACCTTCTGTATCACTTAGGTTCAAGGAAAACAGAAATAAGTGCTTCGTATAGGCCTCTTAAACTTCTGATTGTTGGACTTGTGTTTCCATATTTTCTTTTCCATCTCAGGAGAAACAGGAGTTGGGAGTTTTCTCCCCATTCCTAGAGGAGGAACTGTAGCAATGGGTGGTATGGCATTTCCTACCAGTTTCAGTGTGGCTGATCTCATACTTGCCTTGGGTACAGGAGCCTCTCATACTGCTTTCTGAATTTATTATTAAGTGAACTGGTCCATGTATTCGTGTTGAGCTGGTGTTTCCATGGGAAGGAGGGTTTGGAATTTACTATCTCACCATCTTGCTGATGGAACCCTCTGATTACTAATTTAAAAAATAAAATTTTAAAATTTTCTCTCTAAAACCAGGGTAAGGAAGATAAAAATGAGTTTTTCACTACTTTTTATCAACACTGCATTTTATTAAAAACAGTAAGAACAAAAAAACAACTTATTATTTGAAGAAGAAAGAACTGACTATGTGGAACCTCCCCACAAGTCTGTAAAAACAAAATACTAAAAGAAGAGAGTTTGGAAAAGTGGATATATATACAATTAATTCATGGAAGGTTTTCTTGCCTAGGAAATCACATGGAGCCTGGTGGGCTGCAGTCCAAGGGGTTGCACAGAGTTGCACATGACTGAGCAGCTTACATTTTCACTTTCACACTATCAGTCAGGGCTTTCCAGGTAGCTTAGTGGTAAAGAATCTGCCCTCAGCGCAGGGGATGCGTGATCCCTGGGTTGGGAAGATACCCTGGAGGAAGACATGAAAAACCATTCCAGAATTCTTGCCTGGGAAATCCAATGGACAGATGAACCTGGTGGGCTAGAGTCCATGGAATCCCAAAAGAGTTGGAGATGACTTAGCAAATAAAGAATAAAAACAAAAACACACTATCAACCATAGTTAGGACATGTAAACAAATCAGATATTTAGGATGCATAACAGACCACCTTAAAATTCAGCAGCTTAAAACAGCAATATTTTTATGTTGTTGTTTATAAATCTACAATGTTTTCAGAATTTACTGAGGAGAGCTAGTCTTTTCTCCATCTGTTGGAGATGGCGACTGTTGAAGCAGCTTCACTGGGATATGGAGGATTCACTTTCAGGATGACCATTTGGTGCTCAGTACGCACGCTAGGCTACAATTTGACTTTCCAATTTCCTCTGCACATGACCATTTGGGGGCTGCCTGAACTTCCTCATGAAACAGTAGTGGGCTCCAGCAGTGAGTATCCAAAGAACATAAGGTAGAGAAGAACTGCATTTTTATAAAAACCTCATGTTATTTGGTAATATTTTGGCAAACTTCATGGTTTAAAGCAATCTTCTCTGGCCAAAAACAGGGCACATAAATGCCAATCATGCAGGAGGGAGTGTCAAAGGAAGAGAATAACACTGTATGAAAATCAAATGGTCATTTTTTGAAAAATACACTTCAGTTTAGTCACTCAGTCATGTCTGACTCTGTGACCCCATGGATTGCAGCACAGGAGGCTTTCTAGCCCATCAAAAACATTTGGAGCTTTCTCAAACTCAAGTCCATCGAGTCGGTGATGCCATCCAACTTTCTCATCCTCTGTCATCCCCTTGCCCTCCTGCCTTCAATCTTTCCCAGCATCAGGATCTTTTCAAATGAGTCAGTTTTTCGCACCAGGTGGCCAAAGTATTGGAGTTTCAGCTTCAGCATTAGTTGTTCCAATGAATACTCAAGACTGATTTCCTCCAGGATGGACTGGTTGGATCTCCTTGCAGTCCAAGGGACTCTCAAGAGTCTTTTCCACACCACAGTTCAAAAGCATCAATACTTCAGTGCTAAGCTTTCTTTATAGTCCAACTCTCACATTCATACATGACTACTAGGAAAACCATAGTTTAACTAGACAGACCTTTGTTGGCAAAGTAATGTCTCTGCTTTTTAATATGCTGTCTAGGTTGGTCATAGCTTTTCTTCCAAGAGCAGGTATCTTTAAATTTCATGGCTACAGTCACCATTTTCAGGGATTTTGGAGCACAAAAAAATAAATAAACAAAAAAAAATTCTGTCACTGTTTTCCTTGTTTCCCTATATATTCGCCATGAATGGATGGGACTAGATGCCATGATCTTAGTTTTCTGAACATTGAGTTTTAAGACAATCTTTCACTTTCATCAAGAGGCTCTTTAGTTCTTCACTTTCTGCCATATGGGTGGTGTCATCTGCATATCTGAGGCTGTTGATATTTGTCCTGGCAATCTTGATTCCAGCTTGTGTTTCATCCAGCCCAGCATTGCACATGATGTACTCTACATATACGTTGAATAAGCAGGGAGACAATATACAGCCTTGATGCACTCCTTTCCCAATTCAGAACCTGTCTGTTTTTCCATGTCCAGTTCTAAATGTTGCTTCTTTACCTGCACACAGATTTCTCAGAAGGCCGGTAAGGTGGTCTGGTATCCCCATCTCTTTCAGAATTTTCCACAGTTTATTGTGATCCACACAGGCAAAGGCTTTGGCAATGAAGCATAAATAGATGTTTTTCTGGAACTCTCTTGCTTTTTTGATCATCCAGTGGATGTTGGCAATTTGATCTCTGGTTCCTCTGCCTTTTCTAAATCCAGCTTGAACATCTGGAAGTTCACGGTTCACGTATTGCTGAAGCCTGGCTTCGAGAATTTTGAGCATCACTCTACTAATGTGTGAGATGAGTGCAATTGTGTGGTCGTTTGAGCATTCTTTGGCATTGCCTTTCTTTGGGATTGGAATGAAAACTGACCTTTTCCAGTCCTGTGGCCATTGCTGAGTTTTCCAAATTTGCTGGCATATTGAGTGTAGCACTTTCACAGCATCATCTTTCAGGATTTGAAATAGCTCAACTGGAATTCTAACACCTCCACTAGCTTTGTTTGGAGTGATGCTTCCAAGGCCCACTTGACTTCACATTCAAGTATGTCTGGCTCTAAGTAAGTGATCATACCATCATGCTTAACTGGGTTGTGAAGATCTTTTTTGTGCAGTTCTTCTGTGTATTCTTGCCACCTCTTCTTAATATCTTCTACTTCTGTTAGGTCTATACCATTTCTGTCCTTTATCAAGCTCACCTTTGCATGAAATGTTCCCTTGGTATCTCTAATTTTTTTGAAGAGATCTCTAGTCTTTCCCATTCTGTTATTTTCCTCTATTTCATTTAATTGATCACTGAGGAAGGCTTTCTTATCTCTCCTTGCTATTCTTTGGAACTCTGCATTCTAATGGGAATATCTTTCCTTTTCTTCTTTGCATTTTGCTTCTCTTCTTTTCACAGCTATTTGGAAGGCCTCCTCAGTCAGCCATTTTGCTTTTTTGCATTTCTTTTCCATGGGGATGGTATTAATCCCTGTCTCTTGTACAATGTCACTAACCTCCGTCCATAGTTCTTCAGGCACTCTGTCTATCAGATCTAGTCCTTTAAATCTATTTCTCACCTCCACTGTATAAGGGATTTGATTTAGGTCATACCTGAATGGTCTAGTGGTTTTCCCTGCTTTCTTCAATTTAAGTCTGAATTTGGAGTTCATGATCTGAGCCATAGTCAGCTCCCAGTCTTATTTTTGCTGACTGTATAGAACTTCTCCATCTTTGGCTGCAAAGAATATAATCAATCAGATTTTGGTGTTGACCATCTGGTGACGTCCGTGTGTAGTCATCTCTTGTGTTGTTGGAAGAGGATGTTTGCTATGACCAGTGCGTTCTCTTGACAAAATTCTATTAGCGTTTGCCTGCTTCATTCTGTACTCCAAGGCCAAATTTGCCTGTTACTCCAGATGTTTCCTGACTGCCTACTTTCACATTCCAGTCCCCTATAATGAAAAGGACATTTTTTTGGGTGTTAGTTCTAAAAGGTCTTGTATGTCTTCGTGGAATCATTCAACTTCAGCTTTGTCAGCCTAACATGGTACTGAAGATGATTGAAGAGATAAAGAACTAAATGGTATCGGAAAAAATAGTTATCCACTTAACAATACATTACATCAACTTCCAACATTTTATAAATGTAGTTTGGGATGGATTAAGTACCTGTGAGAGGCATAATATTAAAAAGTACAAAAGAAAACATTATAATGACTTCTGAAATAAAAAATATTTCTTTAAAAACATTTTGTGGAACAAATAATTTCACAATTTGTATGGAAAAACAAAAAAACTCATATAGCCAAAGCAATCTTGAGAAAGAAGAATGGAACTGAAGGAATCAACCTACCTGACTTTAGGCTATATTACAAAGGCACAGTCTTCAAGACAGTATGGTACTGGCACAAAGACAGAAATATAGATCAATGGAACAAATTAGAAAGCCCAGAGATAAATCCACACTTCTATGGACACCTTATCTTTGACAAAGGAGGCAAGAATATACAATGGAGAAAAGACAATCTCTTTAACAAGTGGTGCTGGGAAAACTGGACAACCACTTGTAAAAGAATGAAACTAGAACACTTTCTAACACCATACACAAAAATAAACTCAAAATGGATCAAAGATCTAAGCATAAGACCAGAAACTATAAAACTCCTAGAGGATAACATAGGCTAAACTCTCTTCGACATAAACCAAAGCAGGATCCTCTATGACCCACCTCCTAGAATACAGGAAATAAAAGCACGAATAAACAAATGGGACCTAATTAAAATGAAAAGCTTCTGCACAACAAAGGAAACTACAAGCAAGGTGAAAGGGCAGCCTTCAGAACGGGAGAAAATAATAGCCAATGAAGCAATGGACAAACAATTAATCTCAAAAATATACAAGCAACTCCTGCAGCTCCATTCTAGAGAAATAAACGACCCAATCAAAAAGTGGGCCAAGGAACTTAACAGACATTTCTCCAAAGAAGACATAGAAATGGCTAACAAACACATGAAAAGATGCTCAACATCACTCATTATCAGAGAAATGCAAATCAAAACCACAATGAGGTATCACGTTACACCAGTCAGAATGGCTGCCATCCCAAGGTCTACAAGCAATAAATGCTGGAGAGGATGTGGAGAAAAGGGAACCCTCTTACACTGTTGGTGGGAATGCAAACTAGTACAGCCACTATGGAGAACAGTGTGGACATTCCTTAAAAAACTGCAAATAGAACTGCCATATGACCCAGCAATCCCACTGCCGGGCATACACACCGAGGAAACCAGAATTGAAAGAGACACGTGTACCCCAATGTTCATCGCCACACTGTTTACAATAGCCAGGACATGAAAGCAACCTAGATGTCCATCAACTGACAAATGGATAAGAAAGCGGTGGTACATATACACAATTGAATATTACTCAGCATTAAAAAAAAATCATTTGAATCAGTTCTACTCAGGTGAACAGAACTGGAGCCTATTATCCAGAGTGAAGTAAGCCAGAAGGAAAAACAAAAATACAGTATACTAACGCATATATATGGAATTTAGAAAGATGGTAACGAGAACCCTGCATGCGAGACAGCAAAAGAAACCCAGATATATAGAACAGTTCGTGGACTCTGTGGAAGAGGGCAAGGAAGGGATGATATGGGAGAATGGCATTGAAACATGTTAATTATCATATGTGAAATCAATCACCAGCCCAGGTTTGATGCTTGGGGCTGGTGCACCGGGATGACCCAGGGAGAGGGAATCGGGAGGGAGGAGGGAGGGGGGTTCTGGAGGGGGAACATATGTATACCCATGGGGGATTCATGTCAATGTATGGCAAAACCAACACAATAAAGTAAAGAAAATTAAAAAAAAAACTTTTTATGAACATATAATGGATGTACAGTGTAACAATAACTTCATGTGCACAACACATTGCTTCAGTACTTTTATGACTTAAGCACCATACAGAGTTTTTATAAAATTGTTGACTATATCCTCTGTGCTATAAATTACATTCCCATGATTTACTTATTTTATAACTGGTGGTTTGCACATCTTAATCCTTTTCATGCTTTCCTTCAACACTCTTCACTAGTTTGTTCTCCGTATCTGTGAGTCTATTTTGTTATATTTGCTTTTTTGTTTGCTTTTTTAAATATATTCCACACAGAAGTGAAAATATACAGTATATGTCTTTGTTCACAGCGAGATACCACCTCATGCCTGTAGAATGATTATCATCAAAAAGGCAAGGCATAGCAAATGTCGGTGAGAATATGAAGAAAAAGGAACACTACAAGTACTCAGTTGGGAAGGATGTAAATTGATAGAGACACTGTGAAAAACACTATAGAGGTTCTTCAAACAATTGAAAATAGAACTACCATATGATTCAACAGTTCTACTCTTGGATATATATCCAAAGAAAATGAAGACACTAATTTGAGAAGATACATATACTCCCATCTTTATAGCAGCATTTTGTACAATAGCCAAGATTTGGAAACAACCTAGGGATCCATCAATAGATAAGTGGCTAAAGAATAAGTAGTATACACACAGCACACAATAGAACATTACTTAATCGTAAACAGAATAAATCTTGCCACTTGTGACAACATAGATGACCTAGAGGGGCATTATGCTTATAAACAATATTTCTTATATAAAAGTTTTAAAATGTGGAAAAAGTTTAACAGTTCTATCTTAAAATTAAGAATTATTCTTCAGCAATTAAAATAGTCAAGCGAGTGCCAAATACTCTGAAAATACAACAGACAAAGAAAGATTAGAATCAAGAAGATATTTTTAAGAACTCAGAAATCAAAAAGAAGATTTACCTAAAGAAAATAAATTATATGAATAGCTATCAAACATTAGAGCAAGCTGAATGCTAAATAAAACTACAAAATGGTTATATTTAATGTTAATATTTATTTAATATCTTAATCTATTTACTGTTGTTATATATTAATATATATTTATTATCTAATAATAAATCTACATGTCTAGCTTATAAATTTATACTAATACATTTAAGGTTAAGTTATATATCTTAGTGAATAACTCATACTTGTACCAGGAAACATGTTCAACAATGTTCATTTATATTAAAAAAGAAAAATATAGTAACTATCCTAATAACTTATTAGCATAGTACGCAGGAATGGAAATAAAACAAACACCTCTATAAGAAAATGTACCCTTGAATTTTAAATGCATTATTGAATAAAATAAATAAATGAATATATAAAGAAGTACACTATAAAAGTAACCTTAGAAGACTTTCAGTGTGATATCATGACTATAAAACTCAAAATCAATGAAAGCTTAACTGTGTGTTATTTAGGGCTAAATCAATAAAGTCAGGTAAACTCAATATTTAAAAAGTATGTGAGTGATGAGTAGAAGATGTGAGCTCAAGAGCTTAATTGCTTCAGTCATGTCTGATTCTTTGTGAACCTATAGACTACAGCCCGCCAGGCTCTGTCCATGGGATTCTCCAGGCAAGAATACTGAGAGTGGGTTGCCATGCCCTCCTCCAAGTGACCTTCCTGACTCAGGGATCAAACTTACATCTCCTGTGGCTTCTGCATTGGAGGAGGGCTCTTTACCACTGGGACACTGGGGAAGCCCAAGCAGAAGACACAGGGTAATAATTATTTAAAGCAG
Source organism: Antilocapra americana (assembly GCA_007570785.1). Taxonomy (NCBI): domain Eukaryota; kingdom Metazoa; phylum Chordata; class Mammalia; order Artiodactyla; family Antilocapridae; genus Antilocapra; species Antilocapra americana. The sequence continues at coordinate 314,683 of ML664197.1, forward strand.
TGTGATGATACTGGAAAGAAGTATGAAAGTAACTTCCCCAAATTGCAATTTTTGTTTTATAACTTGTTTGATAGGTTTATATACACATTACATACCTTGTGTGTGTAAGAGTCTGTGTGTGTATGTAATAAATTAAAATTGTAAGTGTTTTGAGACATGCTTCTGAACTTTTACACAGGTGAGTAGAAGTCCCTAGCTTTCCTATATTTTACACATAACCTTGTAAGTGTCAAGGCTCATAGAAGCATATGGCAAAGTAGAAAAGGGGATTATTTGGTTTACTATGAACTTTTATGCATCTGTTCATATCAAAAGAGAACACACTGGGCACAGTGGACACAGAAATTTTTCAGTGACTTAGCATTATAATCACAGTCTTATCCAGACAAAATGCATTTTGCCCATACATTTAACAGAGGATTTTATTCCTTCCTGAGAAAATCTTAAAGAAACAAGGTCAGAACATGTATTCTTGGATAACTTAGAGTTTAGTTGAGGTAATGATGCAAATACTCTCCAGGTATGCACACTGTTACTGGAATTAAGTGTACAATCAGCATGGGGCATCATTTCACTTCTGGTTGTTCTGCAGTTTCCAGAGCCAACCAGCCCTTTCCAAAAAATCTAGTATTGTGCCCAAGAGTGGGATTTAAGAGCAAATTTGCAGTTATTAGTCATTGGAGTATCTTTCAGTGTTCTGTGCTTCTTAGATTTCTGCATGAATATGCTGCTTTAAGTTGAATAACTTTCAAAATACAGTTAGTTGTTCACAGTAATAAAATTCTACTTTGGAATCCAGAATTCTTTAACTTTCATAAATCAGAAAAGATTAAATGTATAAAAATATTTAAGACTTATTCCAAAACAATATAGTAACAGGTGAATAAGTAAATAATAAAAGGAAATGTTTTGCTTAAAATACCTGCACCAAAATGCAGGTAGGAGTCCAGAAATGATTGTGAGCAGATAGAGAATAATTTTTTTTTTGCATTTTTTTGTAATTCAGTGTGTACTTCATGAGATCATACCACTTGCAAGTTGCTTGAGAAGACGCAAAGCCATATGAAATGTGAATCCTGAATTCAAGAAGTTTAAAGTTCTGCAAATATGATAAAAAGCATCCAAATCATGCAAGTCATCAAGAAACACTATAGAAGACAAGGCCCACTGCTGCCATTTCTGAGCCTAAAACCCCAGCCCCATCCATGGGCTTTTAACAGTCAGTCTCTGTGATTTTTATTGAAGGACTGCCCTTCAACTACTGGAGCTACTTGGTCCAGACAGATGGAACAGAGCTGACTATGGGATGTCTGTCTAGGATACTGCCACCATTGGCTTCTTCCTTTCTCTGATCGAGTCTTCCTATCCCTGGCCCCACCCCTCCCCACCTCCACTCCATGAAGCACTTAATAAATGACTTCTACAAGTGTTTATCTTAGGATCTGCATCTAATAACACATCCCAAGTCAGGTTTAGGATAAACCTGTGGATCCTGAGGAGGAAAAACTCACTGGAAAGCATTTCTGTTGCTTGATTTTGCATGCTATGCAGAGCAACATCATCTTGACTTTGTTCAAATGGTTTCATTGCTTTCAATGTAACACTGCTTATTAGTTTAAGTTACAAAGGGTATCTGATCAACATACCTAATTTTAAACACACTCTTTCATTTCCTTAATGTAGTACAATCTCAAGTCTATTGTAATCATTACATTCAATTACCAGAAGAATGAATCACATGGACCAAATGATTAACACTCTTAGGAAATTGCCACTTTTTTCCCCCACAATGATTATTTAGCTTGTCCATGTGAAATGCAATTCAGGAGTCTTTAGGTATTTTTGCTACTTTAATTACAGTTTACAAAGTTTGGCTTGATTAATTAGCACTAGATTCATGTAAACAACGTTATATTTGCTGCACTGTTAACAAATTTCCATTTATCAAAAAAAGGAAATCAGCTCTGTCTATTGGAAGAAAATTTTTCTTCTTTCTTTTTTCCCCTTTTCAAAAGTATGAATTGACAAATTCAATAAAACAGTTCAGGGAGAGAGTCCCCTGGTGGTCCAGTGGCTAAGACCCTGATTTCTTAATGCTGGGGCCCTGGGTTTGATCCTTAGTTGGGGAACTAGATCCCACATGCCACAACTAAGACCCTGTGCAGCCAAATAAGTAAATAAAAATAAATGTTAAAAAAAAATAGTTCATGAAATTATAGAACATACTTAAACATTTTAAATGCCACAGGAAAAACCTAACTACCAACACTTAAGAAATATAAAACTGTTGTATTTTAAATTGATGATAGAGTATTTTTCAAGTGATAAAGGAGAATTTGTTAAATAAGAACTGGATCAATTCACTCCCCTACTACAAGTTAGCCATAGTGAAATATGTTTAAAAAGGATGGAGTTCACACAATGGCACCTGAAGTACAATATACATCCTTTGAAAAGGGCTATTGACTATGTTCAGTACTCACAAGGATGGCAGACCTTGGATAACATCAGTGTTCCTTGAGAAGCTGGCTGATCTTTAAGTTTGTGCTGTGGCTCCAGCTAAACTCTAACAATTGATTATAGGGTATAACTGTTGGTAAAGTTTCTGAGCCAAAGAGCTAGGCATATTATTTGGGGCTGCCCATAGCCAAACTAAAACAGATTAATCAGACAAAAATGCCAAGAATGAAATAGGGCTAAACTGGTGTGACCCACACAAATCAGAACAAAGTCAAGAGGATTAAGTGAAATGCAGAAGATCAGACAGACTGGGATACTTCTAGATCACACTTTGAGATCAGAAATCTTGGTAGTCTTAGTATTTCATGAGGAGAAAACTGGGTCTTTTGAGGCAAATAAAACCCTATTTATAATCCAAAGTATTGAAACACTTCAGAAAAAAATCCTCACTGTATATATAAGATGTGCTGTGTTTGGTCGATCAGTCTTGTCTGACTCTTTGTGGCCACATGGACTCTAGCCTGCCAGGCTTCTCTGTCTATGGGGATTCTCCAGGCAACAATACAGGAGTGGGTTACCATTTCCTACTCCAGTATATAAGATAGGGCTTTCCAGTTCTATTTAGAAAGTTTCAAACTTTTAATAAATTCAACATCAAAATTATTCCTGGCTAGGCTTCTGCAAACAACATAGCAGCTTTTTAATTCACTCACTCATTTACTCATTCATTTGAAAGACATTTGAGTATCTTCTAAATGCAAATTTAGCTCCCAGGTAAGGGGAAAGTGCACAGGCAGGACAAAATACATATCTCTATGTGTTAGATATGATCTCAGTTTTCCAGTATCTGCAACCAAGTATGCATAGAAACAATATCTATTTTATAAAATCAGAATGATAGACATTTATGGACTTGAGTTGTCAGTGAAATTTTTGAAGTAGTAACTGGCAATTCAAATGGCTTTCTGAAAGACAGCAAGAACTCCTTCAATTAGAAACCCTGTGAATAATTTCTGGGCCCTGAAGATGCTGATAATGAACAACACCTATAGAAGATGAAGAGGAAGAAGCCAAGTTGCTATGTGATGCTAATATAGTACTTTGATAATAAAAGAACTTATTGTTCATATCTAAAAGCATCCCAATTTATAGTAATCAGGATTTATTTTAGTCACCTCTAACTATTTACCTATTTAAAAAGCGTCCCTTAATTATGCATTACATAAAATGTCTACTTCTCATTACAGAACGACATTATTTGGTGTACTGGATGCATTTGTCTTTATTTTTGCAAAAGCTTTGATTGTACTTTTTTGCGATGTGCCCCTGAAATCCTACTCTGGGTGGAGAGAAACCCCTCTGTGGGTAGGTCCTAGGCCAAGTGTGTTTTGATAAAGTTCTTCAGGTGGTTTTGATATCTTTTTCAAACTGAAAAACACTGTGGTAGAGGGAAACTTCTAGTCTTATATTTACAGTCTATATGCACTTCATTCACCCCCAAAAGATTGTTACTTTTATTTATCCATCCAGTCTATATTTAATCTATGAAATAGCAATAATTACAGTTAGTGTGACCTAACATTTTACCATTACAGGTTTCCATAAAGATTTATTTTCCCTGAGAATAAACTGGCTTCTTTCCATTTTCTTATTCATTCTGCTAGAAAGTGGTAGAATATCTTAGAGAGTTTATGTGGACATGCTTGACATCACTCTGATCTTCCTTCTCTTGGGGGGATGTCCCCAAGAGAGAATGTTTCATGGAGTAAGTCTTACTGCAGGCCCATTATATAACACACACAAAATCTATCATGTAGTACAAACAGTAGCCCATAATATTATCATTTATCTGTATTAGTATATTGATCCAATTGAGCATGTAAAAACTGACCTTAGACAAAATTAGTTGCTACCTCTCTATTTACCCTCTATGAAAACTGGCTACCTTTCTGTATACAGGATGTGCATTATAAACTATTCATTAAAGTATTTTAAGTTCTTTCTCCTTAACACTCATTTTAAGATAGAGAGAGAAACAGTAATGCAAACAATAAACAAAAAATTTGCTCACACATGAGCAAGTTCACATTATTTGGATGAATTCCAAACTGTGTGGAGAAGTAAAAATTATCTATGCAGTTTCTAATAAAGAGCCATTGGGGAGGAAAGTGATTTCTCATCATGGAAGTTTTTATATTATAAAATAATGTTAATAATGTACATGACCAAGGAGCTCTCTGATATTAATATTCAGACCCAAATTAGAAGTTTCTTCACTGAAGGTACCCAGTATCCTACTCTTCTGGGGGAAAGCTAGTTTGATAGACATATGGGGTAAAGGCTATTAGACACTGATCAATCCATTTAACAAGAGGAAGAGACACAAGAAAACCAAATGGAGAAGGGATGCTATAGGAAAACAAATTAGATTGAACCAGTTGCTAGGAAACAGGGCAAGCTAAGTGCACTGGAGCAGTTAGATGGGGCAACTCTGAAGGTTTAAAAGCATTATATGCATGACATTTAGATTGGGCTGTGAGTGGCAGTAATTGCTCAGAAAAAATATCTGTTAAATATTTTAAAGAAAAAGATTTAATATTTATTTTATCATTCATGCATTTAAAACATTTCTTTACATTCATAGTCTATCTCTCCCCAAAGAATATTTAAGGTCTTCTAGAGCAAGACATAGTATTCATATTATTTATCTTACCATTGAAAAATTAAGTCAATATTAAGCAGATAGTAGATATTCAAGCAATATTCCTTTAATTAAATCAAATATCTATTGTCAGGTGACCCATTAGGAGATAGGGCAAAGCTATTCTAGCAGGATAGGTAATGGATTTTGTTTTGAGATTATAGTACTTCATAACAATGGCAGCAACAACAACGACAACAAAAATAAACAACAACAATAACAAACATTCATTAAATACCCAAGTAAAATTCTAAGGACCAGGAATACAAAAATAAAGGAAACATACAAGAACCTCTGCCTTTATTGAGTTTACCTTCTAGTCAGGGGAGACAGACAATACGCAAGCAAATATACAGAGCTAGATGATGTTAAGTGCTATAGAGAAAAAGGAAAAGGTAATATGGAGCATTGAGGTGTTGCAATCTTTATCCTGACAACATACTCAGATGAGATGGTAGCATCTGAACAGCCACCTATACTCAGTGAGGGAAGGAACCATGAGACTATCTAGACAAAAGGGACATCAGTTCTGAAACAGACTATATCTAGTATTTGACAAGCATGGAGGGCAGTATGGCTAGAAGTGAGTGAACAAAAGGAGAAATAACAAGAGCGTTAGCAAGGGGCATATGTTGTACAGCCTTGGTCGGCAAAGCAATGCCTTTACATTTTTCTTTCAGTGAGTTGGTGAGTAAGTAAAATGTATGAGAGCAATCGTGTCATGTTTTTACTTTTAGTAGAACTACTCTGGCTATTGCTTTAAAAAAACCGAGAAAAGGCAAAGAGAGAAGCAGCTGGACCAATAAATAGGTTACAGCAATAAGCTGAAATTGGCTTTGATCAGGGTTTATCATGGAGTGATGAGGCCTGGTTAGATCCTGGATATATTTCAAAAGTAGAAAAATTCAATTTTCTGACAGTGTGAATGAATAGACATTGTCTTAACAACTAGAATGATGGCATCATCTTTGACCGAGAAAGGGAAAAGTGAAGTGTAGATTTAGTGATAAAGTTGTTGGGGCTTCTTGAGACATGAATTAGGATCTTGGTTGTGGTCACTTTTAAAGACTACAGTGCTTATTAGGCAACTAAATGAGCATATTCAGTAGGCATTTGGATATACAGTTTTGAGGTCTGAGAGGAGGATGTGGTTATAGATATAAATTTGAGAAAAAGAGGAGAGTTTGTTGAATCTTTGATCATATAAGAGGTGATGAGATCGATTAAGTGGAATTGTTAGCCTTTATTAACTACACAAAGAATTTATCTATACTATCAACTGGAAAATAGTCAAGGGAAATGGGAACACATTTAAGTGGGTATAGGAAGTAGGCTGAGATTGTGGAATTTCTATTCCAACTTATTTTTCAATGAATAGAGAATAAAGTTAATAACTAAGAATGATGATAAAGGATGAGGACTAGGGTAGTTAGGTATTCTCTCTATAGAGAACACGTTCTACCTCTAATAATTTTACCATGTGTCCAATATTGACTTTGTTCAGTGAGTTCAGTTCAGTTACTCAGTCATATCTGACTCTTTGTGATACCATGGACTACAGCACACCAAGCTTCCCTGTCCAACACCAGCTCCCAGAGTTTACTCAAACTCATGACCATTGAATTGGTGATGCCATCCAACCATCTTATCCTCTATCATCCCATTCTCCTCCTGCTCTCAATCTTTCCCAGCATCAGGGTCTTTTCAAACGGGTCAGTTTTTCAGAGGAGGTGGCCAAAGTGTTGGAGTTTCAGCTTCAGCATAAGTCCTTCCAAAGTATATCCAGACTGATTTCCCTTCAGATGGACTGGTTGGATCTCCTTTCAGTCCAAGGGACTCCCAAGAGTCTTCTCCAACACCTCAGTTCAAAAGCATCAATTTTTCTGTGCTCAGCTTTGTTTATATCCAACTCTCACATCCATACATGACTACTGGAAAAAGAATAGCTTTGAATAAGTGGAATTGTGTTAGCAAAGTAATGTCTCTGATTTTTTAATATGCTGTCCAGGATGGTCATAGTTTTTCTTCTGAGGGGCAAGTGTCTTTTAATTTCAAGGCTGAAGTCAACACCAGCAGTGATTTTGGAACCCCTAAAAATAAAATCTCTCACTGTTTTCATTGTGTCTCCATCTATTTGCCATGAAGTGATGGGACTAGATGCCATGATCTTATTTTTCTGAATGGTGAGCTTTACACCAACTTTTTCACTCTTCTTTTTCACTTTCATTAAGAGGCTCTTTAGTTCTTCTTTGCTTTCTGCGATAAGGGTGGTGTCATCTGCATATCTGATATTATTGATATTTCTCCCAGCAAACTTGATTCCAGCTTGTTCTATATCCAGCCCAGTGTTTCTCATGATGTACTCTGCATATAAGTTAAATAAGCAGCATAACAATATACAGCCTTGATGTACTCCTTTCCCTGTTTGGAACTAGTCTGCTTTTCGATGTCCAGTTCTAACTGTTGTTTCCTGACCCGCATACAGATTTCTCAAGAGGCAGGTCAGGTGATCTGATATTCCCAACTCTGTAACACTTTTCCACAGTTTGTTGTGACCAACAAAGTCAAAGGCTTTGGCATATTTTTCTGGAACTTTTTTTGTTTTTTCAATGATCCAACAGATGTTGACAATTTGATCTCTGATTCCTCTGCCTTTTCTAAATCCAGCTTGGATATCTGGAAGTTCACTGTTCACATACTGTTGAAGCCTTGTTTGGGGAATTTTGAGCATTACTTTCCTAGCGTGTGAGGTGGGTGCAATTGTGAGGTAGTTTGAGCATCTTTGACATTGCCTTTCTTTGGGATTGGAATGAATACTGACCTTTTCCCATCCTGTGGCCATTGCTGACTTTCCCAAATTTACTGGCATATTGAGTGAAGCACTTCCACAGCATCATCCTTTAGGATTTGAAACAGCTTAACTGGAATTCCATCACCTCCACTAGCTTTGTTCATAGTGATACTTCTTAAGGTCCACTTGATTTCGCATTCCAGGACGTCTTGCTCTAGGTGAGTGATCATACCATCATGATTATCTGGGTCATGAAGATCTTTTTTGTATAGTTCTTCTGTGTATTTTGCCACCTCTTCTTAACATCTTCTGTTTCTGTTACATGCATACCATTTCTATCCATTATTTTGCCCATCTTTGCATGAAATGTTCCCTTGGTATATCTAATTTTCATAAAGAGATCTCTAGTCTTTCCCATTGTATTGTTTTCCTTTATTTCTTTGCATTGATCACTGAGGAAGGCTTTCTTATCACTCCTTGCTATTCTTTGGAACTATGCATTCTAATGGGTATATCTTTCCTTTTCTCCTTTGCCTTTAGCTTCTCTTCTTTCTCAGCTATTTGTAAGGTGTCCTCAGAGAACCATTTGGCCCTTTTGAGTTCTTTTTCTTTGGGATGGTATTGATCACTGCCTATTGTACAATGTCATGAACCTCTGTCCATAGCTCTTCAGGCACTCTGTCTATCAGAACTAATCCCTTGAGTTTATTTCTATTTCTGACTTCCACTCTATAATTGTAAGGAATTTGATTTAGGTCATACCTGATTGGTCTAGTGGTTTTCCCTGCTTTCTTTAATTTAATTATGAATGTGGCAATAAGGAATTAATGATCTGAGCCACAGTCAGCTCCCAGTCTTGTTTTTGCTGACTGTATAGAGCTTCTCCATCTTTGGCTGCAAAGAATATAATCAATCTGATTTTTATATGGACTGTCTGGTGATGTCCATGTGTAGAGTCTTCTCTTGCATTGTTGGAAGTGGGTGTTTGCTATGACCAGTGAGTTCTCTTGGCAAAATTCCATAAGACTTTGCCCTGCTTCATTCTATATTCCAAGGCCAAATTTGCCTGTTACTCCAGGTATTTCTTAACTTCCTACTTTTGCATTGCAGTCTCCTATAATGAAAAGGACATCTTTTTTGGGTGACAGTTCCTAAAGTTCTTGTAGGTCTTCATAGAACCGTTCAACTTCAGCTTTTTCAGCATTACCTGTCGGCGCATAGACTTGGATTACTGTGATATTGAATAGTTTGCCTTGGAAACAGAGATCATACTGTCATTTTTGAGACTGCATCCAATAACTGCATTTCATATTCTTTTGTTGACTATAATGGCTCCTCCATTTCTTCTAAGGGATTCTTGTGCACAGTAGTAGATATTAGTAGTAGATTTAATGGTCATCTGAGTTAAATTCACTCATTTTGGTCCATTTTAGTTCACTGATTCCTAAAATGTTGACATTCACTCTTGTCGTATCCTGTTTGACCACTTCCAATTTGCCTTGATTCATGAACCTAACATTCCAGGTTCCTATGCAATATTGCTGTTTACATCATCGGACTTTACTTCCATCATCAGTCATATCCACAACTGGGTATTGTTTTTGCTTTGGCTCTGTCTATTCATTCTTTTTGGAATTATTTCTCCACTGATGTCCAGTAGCATATTGGCCACCTACTGACCTGGGGAGTTCATCTTTCAGTGTCCTGTCTTTGTTAGGACACTTTGACTTTGTTAGGATATTCTAAATGTCCTATACTCAGCTTTTTTCAATAAATGAAAAAAATTTCATTGTTAGAGCCATTTTCCTACCATGCTAATTGGCATGCTGAATCACTTAGATGGCAACCTTACTGAAAGTTGTTCCTCCACAGACAAAAATTGGATGGCACTTTATGGTCCATCCTGCAGGTTTGGCTGAAAGAAAGCCAAATGAGAGAACTTAAAATTAAAAGTACTTATTTTTCATATTCAGAAAAGGAAAAGATCTTTCTTTAGAGAAAGTTTCAAGTTTAAAAAGGCAACCATTATTTGGGATAACTTGAGATTATTATGGGTTTCCCCACTGGATCAGTGGTAAAGAATCTGCCAGCAGTGCAATAGAGACAGGAGACCTGGGTTCAGTTCCTTTGTTGGGAAGATCCCCTGGAAGAGGAAATGGCAACCCATTCCAGTATTCTTGCCAGGAAAATTCCATAAACAGAAGAGCCTGGTGGGTAGGTTACAGCCCATAGGATCAGGAGAGTGCAACAGGACTGAACGGACTGAGCACACATGCAGAAGATTAGTACACTTCTTTTGAAAACAGCCAGTCAACAAGAGCCTTACTCAAATCACTATGACTTCTGAAATTCAGGCAATCAATGATAATAAAACCCCAGTACTTGAATGTCAGCCAGTCAGTGAAAGCAGTACGCTAAACAGTAGCCAACTTACAAGTGCCTCAATCACTTTCTGTGTTTCTGGTAAGCAACCGATCAGAGACAGCCTTACTGCAGTCACAGTGCTAACAGTTGGAAATTCCAAATTCCCAGAAGACTCTCTCTCCTGAAAGTTTGTCAGTCTTTGAAAGTCAACCTTCCCAGACCCTTACCTACCATTATCTCTGGTTTTTTCACAGAGACAGTGCATTACAAGTACCCTCTCACTTGCAGGCAAACAAAAGTTCACATTTTTTGCTCAGGTAGGCTCTGTATAGTGTTTGCAAGTTCACAAACATTTCAACAGTTCAACCTCTGTTTATGGTTATTATGAGTTTAGACTTGTAAATTTGGACTTGAATTATCATATTCAAACTTTTCAATTCTTGTGCTGGTTTCTAGTGTTTACTTTTTAAAAATTTAAACCCCCAAATACAAAAAAAAAAAAAGGTGTAAATTTTGTGATGAATTTTCTGAACAGTGGACATTACTAAAGATGGAAAAAATTCCTGTTAGAGCTCTTTGTGCAAAATGTAATTACTCATTCAACATTTAAAATGGTGGGATGTCATATGTAAGCTATCATATTGGCCTAAGACACCTATGATTTCTTCAACTGGTACCAAGATAGCGCTAGAATAACAGAAATTTTGATTGAGTGAAATTCAGATGAAGAAAAAAATAATTGCATAGGAAGTTGCAATGGCCTTCAATCAGTTTTTCGGATTAAATGCCTTTTGATTATTCACCTACCAAAAGTATTTTCTCATTCTAAAATTGCAAGCAATTTTCAAGTTCCAGAATTGCATTTACCCCAATAATAATAACAGTAACAAAGTGTTACATTTACTGTTAGAGATATTATTGAGGATCTAAATTCTTTAATTTTTCAAAATAGCCATGGTGCAAATAATCACAATGCAGAAAAAAACTTTCTATTTACTTGTGCAGCATTTTTCTCATGGAAAAAGCTTTTTTACAAGACTATGGAGAATAGAATTCCTTTTAGCTGAGACCTCAGAAAAAACAGCAAACTTTTGCAGAAACTCTCTTCATAAGCTAGGAAGTAATAAAAAAAATCGTACTGCTTTTGGCAGAATAAAAGTACAATTGTTGGTAAATGTCTATGTAAAAGTACAAACAAGATTTTTCAAACTTGAAGCAAAGCATGAATGATTCTGTGAAAATGGCTATTCTGCCCATATTCTGCAAGATGCTGCTCAAAGAACATCCTTTATTTTTTCTATTAATAATGAAATGGTTATATGAAATTGTTCTTTAATTTCAACATTTATACTTTCAAACTGAATGATTAAAAGATTTTTGTGATTTTGTTAGGATTCTGTTTTCTTCAGTTCTCTTCCATTCAAAAAATCCATTGGCTCTCTCTAACAAATACAGTCGAGGGAATTTCCAACTGTATTTGAAGCTTTATTGGAAGCACTGAAGTTAAACTTCAGTTCTAAACAAGAGGACCCCCCCAAAAAAAAAATTTGTTGACTCTTTAAATAAGCCATTGATTGATTTCTACCTTTTTTCTTGTTTGTAGTTTTTAGCATCTCTTTAGCATTAGTTAGTTCAGTCTCTCAGTCGTGCCCAACTCTTTGCAACCCCATGGACTGTAGCACAGCAGGCTTCCCTGTCTATCACCAACACTCAGAACTTACTTAAACTCATCTCCATTGAGTCTGTGATGCCATCCAACCATCTCATCCTCTGGCATCCCCTTCTCCTCCTACCTTCAATCTTTCCCAGCATCAGGGTCTTTTCAAATGAGTCAGTTCTTCGCATCAGGTGGCCAAAGTATTGGAGTTGCAGCTTCAACATCAGTCCTTCCAATGAATATTCAGGACTGATTTCCTTTAGGATTGACTGGTTGAATTACCTCTTTAGTATTAGGATTATGCAAATTGAGAAAAGACCAAACAGTATTATTTAAGTGATTCATTGCTTAAAGACACCTGTGGGGCTTCCCTGGTGGTCAAATGGTTGGGAGTCCACATGCCAATGCAGGGGACACAGGTTTGATACCTGTTTGGGGAAGATTCCCACATGCTGAGGAGCAGCTAAGCTCACAAACCACAGCTACTGAGCCCATGTGCCACAAATACTGAAGCCTGTGCACCTAGAGCCAGTGCTCTGCAACAAGACAAGCCATGGCAATGAGAAGCCTGTGCACAACTAGAGAGTAGCCCCCACTCACTACATCTAGCAAAAGGCTGTGTGCATTAAGGAAGACCTAGAACTGCCGAAAATATAAATAAATTAAAAAAATGTTAAGACATCAATGGAATGTATTAAAGAAACAGTTGATAAAAAGCATTATACTTTTCAATCTCAAGACTTTTTTTCAAAGGGACATTACTGTGAATGGACAGGAATTATTTTAAACATATAATTATTGTGGCACATGCCATGAATACCTACTGAAATGTATATCATATCTTGAAGGATGTGATTCTTTCATATGAAATGTTGCATGGGAACGACTGGAATCATCATGTGTATTTTGGAGAACAAGGGAACAAAAATTTAAGACAATGCTTTTTCTATTCAAGGCACAACATTTGAAAACTCATCTATTAAGGGCTGCCATGTAATCCTGAAGAACAGGAAAGCAAACTTTACCAGGCAAGAAGGCATTATGTGTTTCAACAAATCAGATTAGAAGACCAATTCTCAGACTTAACTTTTTGCCATATATAATTGCATATTGGCTTATAATGTCAATGCCAAGTATGTTTTTTCCTTAGTAATTTTTCAGTGAAAAAAAGAACAAAGTTGGATGTGACCACTGTAGAAGCTATGTTACAATGTAAATGGAACAGAGACTATAAAGAATTTATAAACAAATTCTGTAAAATAAGGAACTGTCAGAAGAGTCGAATCATGAGGGAAAATATTCTTTTAAAAACAGAGGTATATTTCCAATAAACAATGAATAATTCTTAGTATAACTATGCCCAGTGCAATCTTTTATCTTAAAGTACATATGCACAGCACTTAGAAATAACTCAAATTTACCTGGGAATCTTTTATTTTCATTTGCTAAGACTGACAACCTCAATAAGGGTTGAGATTTTGAAAAGAAAATAGGAGATATGAGTCACCTTAGAGAATGCCAGAATCAATGAGTCAAGAAAATGTAGTGTGACTGTCAGACACCATCTTAGGGCCCCCTTGAAGTATGAAGTCACAACTTCAAAGTGATACTAGTTAGCATGGATAACTATTTGTCTCCAAACACCTTCAACTGTGTGGATATAGATGTGGAGTAAACAGAGAGATATATTTTATTAGAGTTTATGGTTTTATGAAAAATATTATTCTAATATAAATATTTCATTAAAAATATTTGGTATTTGATTCCAGTTTGCACTTTTAACCAATATGCCAAACTCCTTCCCAGTGAGATGTCATTACTTAAGATAAACCATCACTTTCTTATTATTAAAATATATGAATTATAAAAAACAAAGAAAAATCAAATTGCTTTAATCTTTTTAAAATTGATAAATCAAACGTATCATAAATGGTAATCTCTAACACTGAAAGACAACTTCTGTCTACTATAGTCTGTTTCTATCTTTGCTCTTATTTTTCTCAAAGAATGTAAGGAAAGTCACATTTTTAGGACATAACAGAGAACAAGAAAGCTGAGTGAACGTTAGAAGAAGCAGAAATAGCCGACAGCAAGAAGCTAGGATTTAGGAAACACAGGTCATGATTCAGATCAGTTCACCAAACATCATATTTCTGTGATCAGACCTGCAAATGTGGTGACATCCCCCAAATAATTTGCAAATACTGAAGACATACATAGGATCTTACTTGGCACACCTTGAGCATTTCTGAAGGTGGAACAAGTCATCTACAGTCAGAAAGAATCAGAAAGAATAAGTGGGTCAAAAGTGCTCCCCTCAGAACACTATCTGGGGTTGTCATTTCTTATGTTAGCGAGGTTGGAAGCCTTTATTATTCTTTAATTTTTTGTTCTTATGTATCTGAGTTTGTATTTCCCAAAGGATCTTGACAATGAGCAATATATATTTGACATCTAAAATGCTTCTGTTGTATTGCAAAGACAGACTATATTCTCCATTTTTCTACTAGTCCCATAACATAAATACTTTCAGACATTCAATGATCTATTTCTTTAGTAAGTCTCTTTGTATTTCAGTGTTTATGCATGAGATTGATCTAATGCCCAGAGGAGAAATATTATCGTCAGCTTTTACAGCGTTTTCAGAAAGGCACATATGCATTTGCTTCTCCTGTTTTATGGAGCTCTTTTTACTGCTTTCTCTTAAGAACATATTATGAAAAATCCAATTTCCCTGCAGATATGTCGGACCATGCTGTTTCTTGTAAGCTGGAACAAAATTTGCTTTCCAGATGACTTATGCAATTTGGAACCAAATAGGTGGGTGTTCAGCTTGACAAATTCTCATAGAATTATCGTTTGCAATATTTCCACAGTGTGGAACAGAAATTCATTGATTGTTTTTAATCTGATGTACATCCAGTAATGAGGAGCCAGACCCCACGCTGAGCATAGATCTGAATTACCTCACAAACTGTTCTGTACTAAATATCTCAGTGAACCAAAGAGGAAGTCTTAAGGAAACAAAATGGCTCTAGAATGGGACTGTGGATGAAGAAGGAAAGAGAAGATGGTCAAGGAGTAAGGAGAAGGTGTCAAAGAAAAAGCAACTCTCATCTTTCTCCTCAACTAGCAATTTGTTTGTGTGCTTATTATCTATTTATTTTAATGAAATAAAAAATATTTTTATATATATATATAGGTATATATTTAGAAAAGAATAAATGTAACTTATTTGTATATACAAACAAAAGTGCAATCATAAAACTAATATCTGTGAACCTACTATCCAATTTAAAAAGTAAATTTTGTTTATTTTAAATTTAAAACTAACATTTTACAGTACCATTCTGTCTATCCTATGTCTTCCTCCCTATTCATTGACTCACACACAAATGTGACTATGTCATGAATGTTATTTTTATATTTTTCTGTATTTAGCTTCATTTTTTGTTTTTTTTGCTGCACTGCAAGGCTTATGGGATCTTAGTTCTCTGACCAGGGATTGAACTCATGCCCTTGGCAGGGACCATGTGAAGTCCTAACCACTGGACTACCAGAGAATTGTCCAACTTTACATTTTTACAGAATAGGTATTCATTCATAAACATTTGAATGTTAGTTTACCTTCTTTTTGAGCTCTGAAAACACAACATTGAACTATAAGTAGATTTCTTAGATTGGTTACTCATGCATATTGTGGCATATAGCTTTATTTCATCAATTTTCATGTGCAAAATACTCAAGTGGGTGAATAAATCATTCTGTTTATCCATTTATTGATATATATGAGGTCTTTCTGTTCTTGCTCTTTTGCTCCCTCCCTCTTTTCTTTCCATCTCCTTCTTTCCTACCTCTCTCTCCCTCCTTTCATCACTCACCTTCCATTATTTTCTTCCTCTTTCTCATCTTTGTTTTCTCTCCTTCCTTCCTTCTTCTTCCCTCCCTTCCTTCTTTGTTTAAAATTTATTTTTTAATTGAAAGATAATTGCTTTACAGAATTTTGTTGTTTTCTGTCAAACATCAACATGAATCAGCCATAGGTATACGTATGTCCCCTCCCTCTTGAACTTCCTTCCCATCTCCCTCCCAATTCCACCCTTCTCGGTTGATACAGAGCCCCTGTTGAGTTCCCTGAGACATACAGCAAATTCCCATTGGCTGTCTATTTTATATAATGTAATGTAAGTTTCCACCTATTATAATAGTTTTTTAAAACACACAATTTTTTTAAAAGATTTTATTTTTTAAAGCAGTTTTATATTTGCAGCACAACTGAGAAGGAAGGACAGGAATTCCCTATATACTTCCTAAGTCTGACTCTTTGCAGCTCCATGGACTGCAGCATGCCAGGCTCCCCTGTTCATTACCAACTCCCGGAGCTTACTCAAACTCATGTCCATTGAGTCAACAGATCCATCTAGCCATCTTACTCTCTGTTGTCCCCTTCTCCTCCTGCCCTCAATCTTTCCCAGCATCAGAGTCTTTTCCAATAAGTCAATTCTCTGCATCAGGTGGCCAAAATATTGAAGTTTCAACTTCAGCATTAGTCCTTCCAATGACTATTCAGAATTGATTTCCTCTAGGATGGACTAATTTGATCTCTTTGTTGTCCAAGAGATTCTCAAGAGTCTTCTCCAACACCACAATTCAAAAACATCAATTCTTTGGCACTCAGCTTTCTTTATGGTCCAGCTCTCACATCCATACATGACTACTGGAAAAACCACAGCTTTGACTAGACAGACCTTTGTCAGCAAAGTAATGTCTCTGCTTTCTAATACACTGTCTTGATTTGTCATAATTTTCCTTCCAAGGCACAAGCGTCTTTCAATTTCATGGCTGCAGTCACCATCTGTAGTGATTTTGGATCTCAAGAAAATAAAATCTGTCACTGTTTTCGTTGTTTCCCCATCTATTTGCTATGAAGTAATGGGACTGGATGCCACGATCTTCATTTTTTGAATGCTGAGTTTTAAGTATAACCTCCCCCATTATCAACATTCTCCACCAAAGAGATTTGTTTGTTACAAGTGACCTATACTGACACATCAAAAACACCCCTAGGTCCATAGTTTACATTAGAGTTCACTCTTGCTGGTATACAATCTATGGATTTGGACAAATGTTATAGTGACTTGAACTCACCCTTTTCATACCATATAGAGTATTTTCTGTGCTCTGCCAAGTCATCCCTCCCTGCCATCCCCACTTCAGCACAAACATTTTCATAGCTTTCGCTTGACACTTGACAAAAAGAAAGCATCTAATATATTTACATGGAAGTGAAATTGCTGGATCACAGGTAATGCAAATGTTCAACCTCACAAAATAAGGCTACTTTATTTCTCTTCATACTTATACTTTCACCAGAAATTGATTAATTCATCTCTCTAATATGTGAATTTGTCTAACTTCTTAATTGTTATGGAAATTATCATCAATGGGAATGAAATCATATCAATACATTCAAAATGTTAATTTGTATTTTATTACTAATGAGATTAAACATCTTTCCATGTGTTTGTTCTCTTATCATGTTTCCACTTCTGTGAGATGCTATTTAGTCTTTCTTCTAATTTTCTATTGAGTTTGTCCTTTTCTAATTGATTTGTGTTACTAATCCTTTGTAAATTACATGTATTACAAACATTTCTCAATTTGTGTCTAGTCTTTTCACCATCTCTAGTCTGTCTTTTGTTAGACAGAAGTTTTTAACTAGCAAGTAGTTGAATTTATCCATATCTTAATGCTTAGCATATATTTTATCTTTCCCTACCTCAAATTTGAAACAAAAATAAATGTTATTCCTTATTTTTGTCTAAGGTTTCAGAGATTCTCCTTGAATTTTTAAGTCCTCATCTAGAATTGTTTTGTGTGTATGGTGGAAAGCAAGAATCCATTTTAGAGATCTAATTTATGTGGGCGATTAATTGTTCAATCACCCTATTGAATAGTCTCTTAGTTCCACAGTGATCTTCAATCCACCTTTGTGATATATCAAGTTGTAAAACACAGTCTATTTTCCAGATATTTATTTTGTTCTATCAGCCAATATTTTTCAGTCCCTGTGCTGAATCCATATTGACTTTATCAATACAGCCTTACAATATACTTTAATGTCTGGGAATGCATATCCCTTACTCTTCTTCCTCAGAATGTTTAACCATTCTTCTTCTTTGTTCTTCCAGATAAATTTTAGAGTTAACTTGTTGAGATATATGAGAAGTTCTGCTGGAATTTTTATTGAAATTGGACTGAATTCCAGATAAATTAGAGGTAATTGATGTTTGTATGATTTTGAGGTATCATATCTGTAAGAACAGTATAGCTCTCTTTTTATTTAGGTCTTTTAGAAAAGAATTGTTTGGACACAGAGACTCATCTTCTTTCTCAACTTTGTAACTTAGCAGAGTAATGGCTCAGTTGGTCTGAATTGAGTAAACTAGACCAGCACTATACTCTCCAGCCACAAGTACAATTTAAAATTTTCTGTTAGTCACATTAAGAAAAGAATAAATAGAAAGAGTTGAAAGGTGAATTAACTTATTTTAATATAATATTTGTTTCACCAAATATATAATTTTGACATGGAAGAAATATAAAAATTATTGAGATATTTAAATTTTTTCACACCTTGTCTTCAAAATATGGTGTATATTTTATACTTAAAACATATCTTAATTAAGACAGACATCACTTCAAAGGCTCAGCAGCCAGCCATATGGAACTAATGGTTATTGTATTGGAAAGCACATCTGTAGAGTTTCACCATGTATTATTGAACCCATAGTTATCTGTATGTGCTTTGGCACTTCTTTTAACTACAAAATCTAAAACAGTACTAGAAATGCCTTATACCAGAGCTCTTCATGAAGCACCCACTCCTGTGAGGCTTGTGCTTGAGAGAACGTACATTTTCCAATTACTGGGTGGTGAGCTTTCCATATGTCTGTTCAATCATGCTTGTTGATTGTATTGTCCCTCTCACATGTATTTTTGGATATTTTGTCTGCTTGATCTATTAATAATTGAGAGAGATGTGTTAAAATATTACACTATGATAGTGAAGTTATCCTGAAATTGTTTCAGAATTTTTGGTGCTAATTCAACATTTTTCTACAGAACCACCCTATTTGTCCTTTTGCCTCAGTCCAAAGCATCCAGAATCAATTTCAGTCCTCCATTTTGACTTTAACTTTTTAGAGAATTTATTGGTTATGGGAAGTGGGATATCATGTGTTGAAATTTCCCTTATCTTAGCAAACCCAATCTGTGCTACATTAAAAGTATGCTTTATTTAGAATGTACTAGGTTTGTAGCAGGAATTTCTTTCAGTATCTAGATATTTTTCAAGGAATACACTTCTTTTATTTGTGTTTTTAAAAACACATTTACTTCCACTATATTTTTCATTTCCTAAAAATTCTGGAAGAAAATGGTCTGTCTGTACATTTGTGTAACAACTGTTTTACAAATGGTCTTTTGATTTATTTTTTTATAGTGAAAATTTTCATTTATTTGCTTTGCAAATGTTTTAAATATACATGTGGCCTAAGCTACTCACTATAACTTCGTGTTTTCTGTTTTCTTCTTCATAAGTATTTTCTTCAACACAAGATTCCACAGATATCTATCAATATTTTCCTAGCATATTTATGATTTTCTATTTTTTTAATTTGTTTTTAATTTATTTATTTTTCTTTACATGATCATGTTGGTTTTGCCATACATTGACATGAATCCACCATGGGTATACATGTGTTCCCCTTCCAGAACCCCCCTCCCACCTCCTTCCCTATTCCATCTCTCTGGGTCATCCCGGTGCACCAGCTGTGAAAGTGAAAGTCACCCAGTCGTGTCCAACTCTTCACGACCCCATGGACTGCAGCCTACCAGGTTCCTCCATCCATGGGATTTTCCAGGCAAGAGTACTGGAGTGGGGTGCCAATGCCTTCTCAAATTGAATGTAGAGAGAACAGTATAATAAACATCTGTTTATCTATTACCTGGATCAACATTTATCAACCAGTGACTAGGCTCGCTTCATCTATGCTTTCATCCAGGTCCAAATTACCAATATTATTTTGAAGCAAATTTCAGAAACTGTGCCAACAGTTCAGTAAGCTGAAATATAAGGACTCATTGTTTTAAACATAATTATAAGGCGATTCACAGCTCAGAAATTAACTGTAGTTCCAGGGCAGAACAATTAAACTTTTCAAACTACAATTTCCTCACCTGGAATATGAAAAAATAGTAGCACTGTCTCTTAGGTTAAAAAAGCAATAATAATTTAAATGATTATATTCACTTATCATTTGATCTATTATATGATGGGTTTTATTGACTTTTTTATGTTGAACTGTCATGCATTTCTAGAATGAAAGCTCTCTGGTATATTGACATTTTAATATATTTTTGGAATCCAGAGAGAAGTATCTTACTTTGTATTTTTGCATTTATTTTATAAATTGAAATGAAATTACTATCTAAACCTTTAATTCACCTTCTCATCTGTTTAATAGGCTTTATGAACTCATTGTGTTGATTTTCTTTCTTTCTCTACATCCTAAAATGGCTCAACTATTACCAAAATTTACTTGTTACCAACACATCTAAAATATTTCATGAAAGCATCTGGACTTGACATTTGATGAGGTAAGTCTGTTTCAGTTTATTCACCTGGTTTTATTTCTTCTCTTTGTTTAAGTCAGAGTTCAGGTTACATGCTGATTTTATAATCTCCTAAAGGATATTATGCATTAATATTGTACTTGTTTTATAATTTTTCTGTATGGTCTTTCTTTCCCATAGAGTGTGAACCTTTCAAAAATAAGAACCATTTCTGACACTAGATACTCAACAAATGTTGACCTAGTAAGTGTGTGAATAAATTAATATATATGTAAAAAACCTAATACACTGACTTATATAGATATAAGTTGCTCTTTTTAATTCACCAATAAGAAAAAAAAAATTCAGTCATAGGTTCTGGGGATGAAGATCATAATCCCATTGTGCTCTGTAAATCACTCTGTTCTTTTGGAGCCTTCACATAAGATAGTGTCTCTTGAGGTAACTGTCCTTCCAGTGCCCAGAATATGTTTGTTACCTGTTTTGAGTTTCTTTTTCTGCAATTCATTCCCTATACTAGGCTTCTCAAGGAATATAAATGACGTACTGCAAGTAAAAGAGACAAAATATTTGAAAGGATAACAAATTTTCTCAAAATCATAATTTATATGGTAATGCCATCAAGCGTTCTTCATGCAGATAGGAAAAGGATAAACTCAGCAGGTATGATGATAAAGCTTATAAAGATTCATTTTTAGTCCATAGGAAACTTGTAGAATCATAATATGCATGGGACTCAGGGTCTTTATCTCTCACAATGATAACCTGTTTTATAGGAATTTAGTCAAGAACTTAATAACAATTAATACTCTAAAAAGAAAATGAAAAAAAATTAAGAACCATTAAAAGAATTCTAGATATTGAATAACAAAAGTGTCAGAGTTTTAAACTATATAAGCACTGAAGTAGGGGGGAAAAAAGGTACTTAGCTTTGATCATGAAATTGTAAAATGTTTCAGATTTCTGTTTTAGATCTGAAAATGAATTTATATACACCAGGAGGTTTTGTCAGCTTTATGGCTCAATGTAAAAATTAATCTTGGACAGGCAGAGCTGTTCCTCAATTTCAACTGTCCTAGAAAGAAAGCAAGTGTTTTTTTTTCAATGAATTATAAACATTTTGCTTCTATTCAATGTCAAATGCTAGCTCAAGTCCTACACATTTGAAACTTCTACTTTTTTGGATGATGTTCCAGGTATCTCTCTCATATTTTGTTTGGTTTCATGATGCTTAATGCTCTTGTTTGCTTCTCACAAAATAAATATTTTGAAGTTTGTACTTTGCTGGATTAAATTTCTCTGTCCCAATTTCTAGGCAGTTGGTAGACAGGATGTAACCTACTATGTATGAAGAACTATTAAAATATTTTAAAGCAAAAATAAAAATTTCCAGAAACCCACTGAAAGCCATTTTATTTTTAGTGAAGCTCTTACATATATAGTAAATAAAATAACAACAGCAAAAATAAATAAATATATATTTTTAAAAAATAAAATAAGTTTAGTATAGCAAAAAAAGGAAACAGTTAAGATATTCTGACACCCAGTTCACTATTATACTAACTGCCTTTATGAACCAATAATAAGCCAAAAACATAAGGAATCCTGAGGTTTATATCATTTCAGGGGATGTAGAATCATCGAAAACAACACTGCTGACAGTCACTGCTGGAGCTTAGAACAGTGTTCAGCCGAATGATCTTAAATTTGTTGAGGTAGTCTCTTTCAATTTGTTATGAAAAGCCTGGGGAAAAGAGTCCAAAATAGAAAAGCAGAGTCAAATTCTATAGCTAGATCTAGAGCGCAGTCTGGCATGTGCTATATGTGCCCAGGCCAGGTTACTCTTCTGTTATTTCCCTTCTCTTGTTGCATCTACGCTGTGCTTCCTGATGCTGAATACCTGCCAATTCAGAGAATAAATTCTTTTCTTCTTTCACAGAATATTTCTAAATTATTTTCACTCGGAGGTGAAGTTGTTTTTATTTTTCTATCAGTTTAATAATATAATGATTTTTTCCCACAGATTCCAACATATACTCAAATAAAATAAGACTGAAATTGTTTATCAGAGGGTATCTACTATAGATGTACTGATTCCTAATATATTCTACATCACTCATAATGATGATGACAATAATATGGTTGTATTGCTTATTATATATACTAGGTAGTTTTTATGCTTAGCAATTTTGGGTAATCATCAAAAACGTATGAATGAAAAATTATTTTTATTTCTGAATATGCAGTGTATGAAATATTATTATGCCCAATTTATTGATGAGGAACTTGAAGTATAGAAAACCTAAGCAACTTAATCAAAATCACTCAGCTAGAAAGTAGTAAGGTCTAAATTTGAATCCAGACAGCTTGAGCTCTAGAATGAGTGCTTTGAACTCTTCCATCCTGCTGCCTCTTACTGAGAGGGACTACCTTCCTATCTCATCAGGCACAAAAATTACAATACATCAGGTCAAAGCTCTGACCTTAGCCCAAATCTTAAACAAGCACTAATCCTACTTCTTGATCACAAATTTTTCTCTTTTCGAAAAAGTTTGCTAGCAACTCTACATCACTCCTTCTAAATCATCAGGAACTCTCCACTGCTGCTCTTGGCATCAGTTTTACATATCCATAGGTTAACCACTGCATGAATGAATGTGCATCAAACTGCCAGTATTTTTAGTCATTGCACCATTTATTAAAACATTTTTCATGCAAGTCCAATAGCATAGTTAACATCACTTAAACCACAGAGCAGAAAAAAGTTTATGTAAATGCACACAGCCGATATGAAAGTCCATTGATTTCCTGGGGTTACATATAATGAATTCTCATCACAAATTTTATGTTCCTGAGTTAATGAAAAGAGACTAACAGTAATGACCAGGGTCAGGGCCAACACTGGGGAGAACTGCATACAGAAGATTACAGCATAAGAATATTTTGACAACCCAATCAACGAAGCAAAGTCAATCAGTTAATGCATTGCCTTAAGATGGCACTTATTCCAGATCATATAGGTTGGAAAGAACTTCAACTTCCTGTCTATTATTCTTCTAAGAAAAAAGTATGAATAGGAAAAGAGAGAAAGACTGTGCATGAAATAAGCAGGAGTCAGAAGAAAAAAATAAATAAAAGTCACTGGGAAAACTGATTACTCTCCCATTTTGGTATCCAGTCTGACCTAATGGAAATGTGGTTAGATGTGTGGGGAAATTATGCAAGCATAGTAGGAAATGGCAACCCACTCCAGTACTCTTGCCTAGAGAATCCCATGGATGGAGGAGCTTGGTGGGCTACAGTCCACAGGGTCGCAAAGAGTCGAACAGGACTGAGGACTTCACTTTCACTTTCAGTATGGCCAGGAGTATAAGATTACTACCCAGAATAGCTGAGTTTGATTTTTAGTTACCTCTGCTTCATGTAAAACTGAAAGTTTACAGTAATGCCCTATACCTTAGTAGTTACAGATGTATATTATTTATGTATTTGTATTATATATTAGCTAATATAAAGTACTCAATGCCATGACAAGGAAATAGGAATCTTTAAAAAATCAATGCTAATTGAATTTAATTTCTTTTGGTCCTTAGGGATATTTAGAATCAATCTATAATAAAAAATAAAGTTAAAATATCTTATATGTTTGTATAGCCCTAACTATTAATTGTATTTTCTATTAAGATAATTGAACTGTGTGAGATGTTGTTCAGGGTCAAGTCAGGAGACAGGAACTGCAGAATAATTTGAATAATAAATGCTTAATATAAAGGATTATTAACTAGTAACAAGGGATTAGATATCAAGGGGATAAAATGAAACCAAAGAATATAGGATCAGCAGATACAGGGATCAACTACTACTCTACCCATAAGATTGAAATAGAATACCAATTTGGGAGGGAGAGGCAATTTCAGAGAAGGATTCCACCCCAAGGCTGAGTTTCAGACCTTGTTGTAGCAGATATGATTGCAGCCCACTTGTTCATAGAATAGTTCATTAAGATGCCACAAGCTAATATCTGTACACAGAAAGCTACCCAAGGAGTGCTGGGAAAAAACAACCACAACAAGAAAATTCACCTAGAAGCTACTTGGGGAGGAGCTACTGAAATTACCAGTGTACTGTCTTGGACATCTGCATTATTCATCAGGAGCTGCCTGTATGTCCATAGAACTCCCCAGGAAGCTGCTCATTGGGGAAAACGTTTTAGTTCTTTGGGAGTGAGTACCACTAAATGTCTGCCTTTTCCTATCTTTTCCGTTTGTCTTTATATTGTAGTCAAATGCTGCATAGTAAGACGAAAAGAAGATACACTTGGACAAAGAGGAGAAGCCCCTTAACCTGTGCTGTGTCTCCATGAAAATTCAACTAATTTAAAAATTAAAATTAAACTAAGGAGAAATGTTTAAAAGGTCTATGTTAAGTATCACAAGTAGGGAAATAAAGGGCAAAGTTTTAGCTGACAGACACTAACTGTACACAAATGTATACATATCCACATCCTGGGGAAATGGGATATTGTTTACTGTTTGTTGGCTCTTGTAATTCAATATCAAGAATTACAAAAGGGCTGATATTCATTTAAGAAATAGAATCAAGAATGAAAGTGAAAGTCACTCAGAAACTAACACAACATTGTAAATCAACTATACTTCAACGTGTGCTATGTGTGCTAGGTCACTTCAGTCACATTTGACTCTTTGCCATGGACAGGCGCCTCTTGCCATTTCGTTCTCCATGGGATCTTCCTGACGGAGGGATTGAACTTGGGTCTCCTGTATGGCAGGTAGACTCTTTACCATGTGAGCCATCAGGGAAGCTAGAATAATACCATTTATGTTTGGACATCATGTACCATGTACAGATTATGAGCAGGTGACCAGCTACTGCCAGTTGCCTTCAGAGGTAAAACCTGCAAGTATTGCTGGAGACTGCTATTCCTTCTTTACAAGTTAAATCTGCAGTAAGCATCTACCTTTCACCAGACATGCTTGCTTCCACGTAATGTACTCAGTGGCTCAGTCGTGTCAGACTCTGCGACCCCATGGACCATAGCCCTCCAGACTCCTTTGTCCGTGGAATTTTCTAGGCAAGAATACTAGAGCAGGGTGCCATTTTCTACTCTAGGGCATCTTCCCTGTCCCGGAATCAAACTCATGTCTCTTGCATCTCCTGCATTAGCAGAGGGACTCTTTACCACAGTGCCACCTGGGAAGCTCAGCCTTTAAGTAGATGAAAAGCTATAAATCCTCATGAATGGAAGGAGAGAAATAGTGCCATTAATTTGACTTCTGGAGGAGTGATCAACTGAGAATAAGACACTCTTTGGTGTCAACAGGCACTGCACACGTGGGGCCTTTTCCTTGACCAAAAAGTACCCTCAGTGATATATGCATCAGGTAAACTCTCTCATCCTGCAAGTGCATGAATATATTGGCATGACTAATTTGGAGACCAATGAGTAATACATAATAAAAATGAGGATGCATTATCCCATTGTTTGCTTAAATCTCAGAGAAACCTTACATATATATATATATTTTAAAGATATGTACAAGAAAGTATATAATAATGTTCTTATGGTAAAAAAAATTGATATTAACATAAATGCTCATCAATAGAAAAATAGATGAATAAAGTGCTGTATTCTCAGACAGTGAAATATTAATACTACAGTGCATCAGGAACAAATTAATTAAACTCATTCATGTCAGTAGAAATGAACAATTATCTCTAAAGAAAAAAATGTAAGTTGTAAAATAACATATATAACATTTACATAAATTTCAAAGTAATGCACATGCATGGGCATCACGGGTGTCTCAGCAGTAAAGAATCAGCCTTCAATGCCGGAAACACAGGTTTAATCTCATGGTCAGGAAGATTCCTTTGAGAAGGAAATGGCAACCCATTCTAGTATTCTTGTCTGGGAAATACCATGGACAGAGGAGCCTGGTGAGCTATAGTCCATGGGGTCACAAAGGAGTCAGACATGACTTAGCAACTAAACAACAACAATACATATACAAAAATGTATATATACACAGTTCAGGACTCTATGGATCAATAATAAATGTAAAAAAATAGATATAAATTTTATACACAAATTTCAATAAATGTTTGCCTCTGGGAATGGAGAGAGAATGATATCAAGAATTCATAGTAATCTTCAATTTCTTATGTAGTATTTTGTGTCTTCAGCTAAAGGTATATACACTGACATTGTCAATGATTATTTTAATTATACACACCTTTGAAAACTTTATACTATATTTTTTAATTGAGAAACATTTTACTCCAGTATACGATCATATATTTGTTAGTGTGTATATATATATATATATATATATATATATATATATATATATATATATATATATATGTTGTATATAGTATATATACATTTGGTATTTATATAATATACTATATATACTGGCTACTAGAGTGTTTTAGAAAATCATGATGGAGGAATATCTTTACTCTTTCTCCTTAATCACAGCTTCTATGATTAAGTGCTTGGACATCACTTACATAAGGGAAGAACAGGAAGCTATGGAGGAACTTTGTAGTAGAGAAACATTTCCCTGTTACAGATGGGGGGTCCAGAGTCAATAATAAAAAGAGAGTCTAGAATACAATCCCCAGGGAACCATGGAAGTACTTCAGAAATTAGATTAAAGGTCCAGCACTTCCTTCCTTCCAGATCTCTTTCATGATATGACATTAAGATCTCAGTAACTCTAGTTGCAAAACTTTACTGAACAAGTAGATTTTATTACAGTGAACTGCATCAGTACAGGAACTCTACCTAGATTTTACAGCATCTGTAGCCTTGAGTTAGATATTATAGCAACTGTAAACTCTTCAGGAAAAACTTTTTGAAAAGATGTATAGACAGATGGGTAGATTGGTGGTTGGTTGAAAATGCAGTATTAGTTAAAATATAGCTTGTAATATCAAGACATAGAGAAAAGTTTATATGTAAGTACCTTCCTTATATTTTAGTTGTTAAAAACCAAAATATACATTTCAACAAACAAATTCTATATGCAAAAGTAATCCTATTTAGTAAAAACTACTTTCATTGTACCATCAATTGTAGTTGATACTAATTCCTTCCTTTTTCAAAATGAGAAGGAGCAGATATTTCAGTAGATAAAATAGCACACACACTAAAGGGGACCTAAACTTATGCAGCAACCTAAATTTATTCCTTAGCATTCTATTTTGAAGACACAGAGTTATTATTTAATAACTCTAAAACAGTGGTGTTTGGGAAAATTAGTCTGAGGGAAAATAACAAAAGTAACCAATATATGTGTCTATATACATATATGGTTACACTTATAATATTTTATATACTTTAATATTATAAAAGTATAAAATTATACTTTTATATAAAAAAGTATAATTTTAATTTTATACTGTATTATAAAAGTATAAAAATATACATATACATACTTTTATAATCAGTAGGGCAGGGAATGTAAGAGATAGAGGATTTTGGTTTTCCAGGAGGAAAAAATAAAGATATTAAGGTTGTATCTTTAAGTTACTTCAGGATAATATATGTATAGCCAGTGGCATGATGGTAAACAGGTATGGAATTTTCAGGAATACTATATTGTAGAGATAAAGGAAGAGGAAGCCTCAAGGTGACAGAGGAGTAGCCAAAGAAATAGGAGAAAAACACACAAGCATAGGCTGCAGCAACCCAGAGGCACAAGTATAAAAAAGATGGGAGTGGTCTAGGAGGTGAATGCTCCAGATAGTGTTATAATGGTTCAGAATTTTCAAGTGCATTTAATTTTCAAGTGCATTCAAGTGACCTTAACAAGACACATTGCAGACAGAACCTAGGAGACAAAAGCTGGATTTCAACAGATTGAGATATGGTGGGTGGAAAGGTAAAATGGTGGGAATAGTAGCAAATGTACTCAGTTCTTGTAAGTGATTTATTAATAGCTGTGAAGAGAAGGAAGCAGGAAAATATGATTAGGTGCTTCTAATCATCAGCATCTGAAACTTCTTTCATCATTAGAACCACCTTTATTTTTTGAACCTGTATACCTGATACTCATGTAGATTTCAGAATTTTAGAATAATTTTAGAGTTGAAAGGAATCTTACATGTAAATCAAAATCTTGCCCAATATGAGCCTCCTTCCTATAAAGGCCACCCTAGAAGATTATACAAACTCTGCTTGGACACTTCCGTGGT
Organism: Antilocapra americana; assembly: GCA_007570785.1. Classification (NCBI taxonomy): domain Eukaryota; kingdom Metazoa; phylum Chordata; class Mammalia; order Artiodactyla; family Antilocapridae; genus Antilocapra; species Antilocapra americana. The sequence goes on from ML664197.1 coordinate 343,516, forward strand.
AGGGAATTCACTACTTTGTAAAAGCTCTGGTTGCATTACTACCCACCTCTGCCACTTCAAAAGTACCTTCTTAAAATGGCACCACCGATACAATGGACATGAACTTGGGCAAACTCTGGGAGATGGTGAGGGACAGGGAAGCCTGGTGAGCGGCAGTCAGTGGGGTGGCAAAGAGTTGGACACAACGTGGAAACTGAACAACAATTAATAAAACAACACAAGCGTGCTTTGCTCTGGTATGGAGAAGGCTTAACCTTTTGGCACCACGTGTAAATACAAAACTGCGTGTCTTTAGTTTTTCCAGTTTGTCAACCCTTCCCATCATCCAGATTGTTCTCCTGTGGGTGAATTCTAGTTTATGGATTTCCACTCACAAGAGTAGTGCAACCAATTAAATCATTAAAAGCAACTTTTCAACTATTAAAAAAAACCCTGATTTTAAAGGTATTCATCATTGCTACTCTGTGTAACAATCCTACAGGTAAACTACATCATGCCTGCAGATGTGTGTTACTCATCTGATCTGACAAAATATCATTCAGGCTACAGAATTTGCATTTGTTTTACTAACACTATCAATGTCAAACCTTGTTGGTGGGCATCTTCAAACTTCCTCCACTGCTCATCTAGTGACCAGGACTGATTTTCATAATATTCAAGGCTATACATGAGGGTGGGCCGAGAATAGCATATTCTATCCTTTGTGCTATGTTCTTAGTGTTTACTATTATATTGCTTGATTTCTTATGTCTTTTCTTCCTTACCTTTAACCAAAGTAAAATTTGGGTATATATTTTTTTAATAAATGAAACACTTATGATTGCTCAAGAGGTAAAATTGAGTAAGCAAGAAAAACTTAGCTATATATTAAAGTAGAGTCAGACCAAAATAAAATTAATTATCTTCTGTTATGAAATTCAGGCAAACTTGACATGCTTAGAGCAAAAAGAGAAGGAATTCTGGAGATGAATATTTTTCCCTTAAGACATTAAATTTATAGCCTAGAGATAAAATATAGCATTAGAAAATGTAATCAGAGGAAGAAGGAAAATCTTGGGCTGATTTCCAAATAGTATAAGAAGGGGAAAAAAACACAAAGAAATGTGGGAGGACTATATCCACTTAGAATATAGTGGACCTTACCCAGCAACCTCCACCCAACCATCATTCCACCCCCACATGATCCTGTGATCAGGTTATTCAGCAAGGTAAAGAGAAGAAATTTTGTACACAGTGGGTAGCAGATGTGGGTGGGAGAAGTGCTAGCAAAAGCAATTAATTTTGTTTACACCCATTACAAATAATATAACCAAGTTCCTTTCAAACAAATTGAATTCCAAATATTGTGTACCAACTCAATATTTGTTGGTCAACAGACTCATTCGTTTTTGTATCTATTTATTAAGCATATACAAATTTAACAAGCATTTGGGGGGATATCTATTTTTACTAGTGATCTCTAACAACATGTGGATGTTTGGGAACAAATCAAAAGCATCCCTGGCATAAATGGAAGAAGCATGTCAATTAAGATAACTTTAACTTTGAAAACACTTTGGCCAGGTTTTCACTTTATGTATCATTGTCTCACTTCTCCCACTTGCTCTGAATTTTTCGCCATCTGTTAATCTCTCATTAATTCTTCTCCCCAATATGATGATAGAAGTTGCATGAAAAACATTAATTATTGGGTGTTGTGTGTTAAGTCACTTCAGTCGTATCCAACTCTTTACGACCCTATGGATTGTAGCCTGCCAGGCTCCTCTGTCCAAGGGATTCTCCAAGTGAAAATACTGGAGTAGGTTACCATTTCCTTCTCCAGGATCTTCTGATCCCAGGGATCAAATATGTGTCTCTTATGTTTCCTGCATCGGCAGATGAGTTTTTACCACTAGCACCACTTATTGTACAGAACATTTAGAAATTTGAAAGAATTTCAATAATCATTAAACCACCAATTTTGTCTAACACAGTAAATTGTCTAAGAATTAAATAAAGGACACAATTCAAGATGTCTAGAGTATAGGATAAATTCAGAAAGCAACAGAGAAGGGATAACAACTTGCTGGAATAAAAACTGTGAATTAAATGGGAGGGGAGAACTATTAGGATGAACAACCTGCTTATGGGTTCCTAGACCAATTAATCAACTATTAATAATATTCACACATTTGAACCTTCAAAATTAGATTCACTTATGCATGATCTCTGTCAACATTTTCAAGTAAATTTAGATCTCTTCAATTTCTATAGTATGTTGGAAAAGGTTCCATTGGTGCCTGATTCTTATAAACATTTATAATAGAGATTTTCTCCCACTCTCTTGGTAAAAATATTTAATGACTAAACATTTTAAAACTTTTTGTTATAATATCAAAAATTTACATTTGTTCTTCAAATTCTATTATGATTCATTTAACAGAAAAAGAAGAAAACTGGATTAAAGTCTTTGAAGAATAAATTATGTTTCCCTAAAATTTTCTGTGATTGTGGTATCTATAGATCTAGGCTGACCAATACTGTTGACCAGTACACATGTGGCTATGGAGAATTTTACCAGTGCCTAGTCTAAATTGAGACATGCTTTAAGTTTAAGATACACATCCAATCTTCAGAATGTGGTATAAAAAAGAAAGGATGCAAAATATCTCTTTAATAAATCTCTATGTAATTATATGTTGAAATAATAGTTACATATATTGTGTTAAATTAAATATATTATTAACATTATTTTTAATTGTTCCTTGTTTTTTAATGTGGCAACCAGAAGATACAAAAGTATATATGTGGTTCACATTTATGGCCCACATTATTTATTTCTTCTTCTTTTTTTTTTAAACTTTTTATTTATCTGTCTTTATTTTTGGCTGCACTGGGTCTTCATTACTTTGTTCAGAATTCCTCTAGTTGCAGCAAGTGGGGGCTACTCTTCATCTGGTGTGAGAGCTTATTGCAGTGGCTTCTCTTGTTGCAGAGCACAGGCTCTAGGCACATGGGCTTCAGTAGTTGCAGCCTGCAAGCTCTAGAGCATGGGCTCAATAGTGGTGACACAGCCACTCTGTGGCATGGGGAATCCTCCCTGATCAGCAATCGAATCTATTTTCCCTGCACTGGCAAGCAGATGCTTGTCCACTCTGCCAGCAGGGCAGTCTCTGCATTATTTCTCTATTGGGCAATGCTGATATACAGAACATGTGAACATTGTCAGTTAGGCACTTTCCCTAATTTGTTCATTGCTGAGAACCACAGAATATATTAAACAGTTGCTGAATGAATCAGAAGAGTCAAGCTGTTTGGTCTCAACCCACTATTTGACCTTGAAAAGATTGGGAATATACTGCAGAGGACTCTGGTAAGGAATTTATCTAGTGGATATTATTCTAGAAAATACTTCACAATGAAAATGTGCTCTGAACAGACTTTCTTCAGATTTTCACATGTACAAACGTCCTTCAGGTCAAAATTCTTTGACACAGGACAACTGTTCAAAAATATAATCAGAATATTTTGTATTTTAATATTGTGATTGTTTTAACAAAAATACTTTGTCTCATTGTTAAATTATACTTAAAGTAGTAAATAAAGCAATACAGGGTTAGCAATACATGAACCATGAACTTCCAGATGTTCAAGCTAAATTTAGAAAAGGCAGAGGAACCAGAGATCAAATCACCAACAACTGCTGGATCATCAAAAAAGCAAGAGGGTTCCAGAAAAACATCTATTTCTGGTTTATTGACTATGCCAAAGCCTTTTACTATGTGGATCACAATAAACTGTGGAAAGTTCTTAAAGAGAGGGGAATACCAGACCATCTGACCTGCCTCTTGAGAAATGTGTATGCAGGTCAGGAAGCAAGGGTTAGAACTGGACATGGAACAACAGACTGGTTCCAAATAGGAAAAGGAGTACGTCAAGGCTGTATATTGTCACCCTGCTTATTTAACTTCTATGCAGAGTACATCATGAGAAACGCTGGGCTGGAGGAAGCACAAGCTGGAATCAAGATTGCGGGGAAAAATATCAATAACTTCAGATACGCAGATGCCACCACCCTTATGGCAGAAAGTGAAGAAGAACTAAAGAGCTTCTTGAAAAAGTGAAAGAGGAGAGCAAAAAAGTTGGCTTAAAGCTCAACGTTCAGAAAACAAAGATCATGGCATCTGGTCCCATCATTTCATGGGAAATAGATTGAGAAACAGGGGAAACAGTGGCAGACTTTATTTTGGGGGGCTCCAAATTCACTGCAGATGGTGACTGCAGCCAGGAAATTAAAAGATGCTTACTCCTTGGAAGGAAAGTTATGACCAACCTAGACAGCATATTAAAAAGCAGAGACATTACTTTGCCAACAAAGGTCTGTGTAGTCAAAGCTATGGTTTTTCGAGTAGTCATGTATGGATGTGAGAGTTGGGCTATAATGAAAGCTGAGCACCGAAGATTTGATGCTTTTGAACCATGGTGTTGGAGAGGACTCTTGAGAGTCCCTTGGACTGCAAGGAGATCTAACCAGTCCATCCTAAAGGAGATCAGTTATGGGTGTTCATTGGAAGGACTGATGTTGAAGCTGAAACTCCAATACTTTGGTCACCTGATGTGAAGAGCTGACTCATTTGAAAAGACCTTAATGATGAGAAAAACTGAAGGCAAGAAGAGAAGGGGATGACAGAGGATGTGATGATTGGATGGCATTACTGACTCAATGCACATGAGTTTGAGTAATCTCTGGGAGTTGGTGATTGACTGGGAGGCTTGGCATGCTGTAGTCCATGGGGTGGTAAAGAGTCAGATCTGACTGAGTGACTAAACTGAATTGAACTTAGCAAATAAAAATATACTAAAATTTGAGATGACTAAACATTTCAGAAATCTAAATTCTAGAACTGATAAAATAAAAATGGGTCCAAAAATAATAACTTGACTTCTAATAGTGAAATATAATGCATAGACCATAATAGAGATAGTCTGGAATAAGATTCTCAAATGACAGATCTATTATAATGAAATATTTTATACCTAAATTATGAATAATTAAAAATTCTTTTCTAAATGATGCATTGTAAAGATTATTGTAGAAGGACATTAACTGAATACTAGACAATGCCAAATTTCTTCACTATGTAACATAGTATAATTAAGGTTCATTTTCTACTAGATATACATCTTTTATTTTTAGCACAGCAGGCAAAGACTTGCAGGTTTAAACATTAAGTATATACGTGCTTGTAAAACATACACACCGTGAGGTCTAAAGAAAAAATAGCACAATGCAGCATTAAATGCTTATATGCTGTGCTTAGTCACTCAGCTGTGTCCAACTCTTTGTGACACTTTGGACTATATCCTGGTAAGCTCCTCTGTTCATGGGATTTCCCAGGCAAGAATACAAATACTGGAGTGGGTGCCATTTCCTACTCCAGTCAAATACTTGGAGTAGGCATCGAATGAAGGTAATATTCAGCTTAACTGCTCCTTTGTGCTTTGCTATTTACAAAAGAAAAACACAGAAAATCTAAAATTTTCCTCTGAATAGGAATCTAAGAATTGAAAGAACACATAAAGTAGCTTCTCTCTTCAAAAGGCAGACATGAAAAACACATAATGGAAGTACGGCATATGCACACAAAAGCTGAATGAAAGAGTCTTCCAAGGCCAAAGCTGGAATGATTTGAGGAACAAAATAAATAATATAGTGTTTTATTATAAACCAAAGCAGAAAATACACTCCCATGAGTCCCCACTAATATAAATATATGATTGAATCAGTGAATACATACATACATACATATATAAGAACAGATAAATCTTCTAGGCAGATTTGCAAAAATTCAATCCCTTAAGTGAGAGTGTAACTACTGACTTCACTCCAAAATTTAAGACAGAGAAAGGTATGGGGGAACAGAGGAGCATTAGGGAGGAGAATCCTGACGGATATTTCCTTTGCCAAGTGATCAAGGGCCACATCAAAAACAAAAGTTTATGCTGATCGTGTACACCCTTGATATGATATGGTGAGAATGGCATGTTCCTTCTGTGATATTCTTTCCAAACTCCATCACCCCAGTAAAATAAAAAAAAAAAATCAGAAACTCAGCAGTCATTCTATATTCTATGAAATATCTGACCAATAACTTCTCAAAACTGGCATAAAATATAACAAAAAGCTGCGAAACTGTCAAACTTTAAGAAATCTTAGGAAACATGATGACTAAATGTAATGGGGAATCTTGAATGGGATCCTAGAACATTAGCTACAATTAAGAAAATTTGAGTACACTTTGAACTAATGTACCAATATTGATTCATTAGATGTGACAGTTCTACTATGCTAACATAAATGTGAACAATCAAGGGAACTGGATGTGGGATAAATAGGAGCTTTCTGTACATCCTCATGCCTTTTCTGTAAATTTGATTTTTTCCCAAAATTAAAAGTTAATGTTAAAAAATGATGATATGGCTGTCACAAGTAGGAAAGGCAGAAAGTAAAAGAAACAACCTGAATATACCTTGAGTTCATTTATTAAATGATAGCAATAATATTACTTTTCTCATAGGGTTGGGAAACTAAATCATGTTATCATGGGTAAAATAGTAACGACTGTACCTGACTTATACATAATGGGCTTAAAATTATTACTGTTAATTATAGCAGTAGTAGTAGTACTCCCACTCTTCCACAACCTCCCAAAAGACTGGAATTTTCTACAAATACCTGAAGTAAGTGTTTGACAAGAACATAAAGCCAGAGTAATGGCCTATCAGCTGATGATATCAGAATGATGGTCTCCTGAGCAAGGTTACAAGGCTCTTAAAAGTCTGTTATATATGTTTAGTAGAAAACATATGATTATCTGATTAATAAGCATTTGAAACTTAAAAATAAGGTGATGATGAAAATAAAAATAAAATTATAAAATCATGAACTTCAAAGCCCATAAGACATGGGAAAGTGACAGAGTTTCATTGAGCCAATGATTATTCATTAAGGGCTTCCCTGGTGGCTCAGTAGTTAAGAATCTGCCTGCCAATGCAAGAGATGCAGGAGACACAGGTCCATTTCTTGGGTTGGGAAGATCCCCTGAAGAAGGAAATGACAACCCACTCCAGGATTCTTGCCTGATAAGTCCCATGGACAGAGGAGCTTGACAGGCTACAGTTCATGGGATCACAAAAGAGTTGGACATGATTTAGCAACTAAACAACAGCAACAACAATTATTTATAAAGGTTACTGAGTTCCCAGTATTTTGTGCTAGACTCTGTGAAGAACATGTATGTGTGAAGATGTAGTCATCTCACAAGGAGAATTTTACTACTGGTGCATTAGGTGGTAATCCATAAATCTCAACTTTTCAGCACTAGAAAATTCAAAAGATATATAATACCCAATATATCTGGTCAATAATGTACCTTTGAGACATGTGAAATGAGGTCAGCATCACTAATAATTGGAGAAATGCAATCAAAACCACAATGAGATGTCACTTCACACCTGTCAGAAAGGCTATTATAAAAATATCCACAGATAAAAAAATGATGGTGAAGGTGTGAAAAAGGGTAATGCTAGTACATTTTTGGTGGATATATAAATTGGTGCAGCCACTGTGGAAAATAATATGGAAATTCTTCTAACCACTGAAAACAGAATTATTAAAAAATCCAGCAATTCCACCCCTGGGTATATATTTGAAGAAAATAAAAACACTAATTCAAAAAGATGCACCCCAATGTTCATGACACCATTATTTACAATAGCAAGATATGGAAATAATCTGTGACCATCAACAGATGAACAGATAATGAAAATAGGTATAATGGAATATTACTCAGCCATGATAAAGGATGTCATTTTGCCACTTGCAATGCATTTTGACCTAGAGGACATTATTCTTGGTTAAATAAGTGAGGCAGAGAAAGACAAATACTCTATGTTATAATTTATGTTTAGAATCTAAAAAGTAAAACAAAGAAATGAATATAACAAAGGAGAACAGACTCATAGGCATATGGAATAAACTAGTGTTTGCCCATGAGAAGAGGAAAGGGGGAAGAGGCAAGACCAGGGTAAAGGGTTAATAAGTACAAACTACTATATATAAAATATATAAGCTACAAGAATATATTGTACAGCACAGGGAAATATTGTCATTGTTTTATAATAATTTTAAATGGAGTATATTCTATAAAAAAATTGAATCACTATCATTCACTTGAAACTAACATCACAAATCAACTATAACTTAATTTAAAAAACTAATGTACCTGAGGAATACTTACGGACTGGAATATGTTGTTTCCAGGAACTTCCATAGTTTGAGTGACTCATGTTTAGATTATGTCAATGCAATGATGGAGAAGGCAATGGCACCCCCCTCCAGTACTCTTGCCTGGAAGGATGGAGGAGGCTGGTAGGCTGCAGTCCATGGGGTCGCACAGAGTCGGACACAACTGAAGCGACTTAGCAGCAGCAGCAGCAGCAGCAGCATCTGTTTGCCTACAGGGCTTTTTTGGTCCTTCTTTCATTACTCTTTCTTAAAGCATCTGGAGATCTAGCTACAGATAAAAAATTCAAAATCAGGTGTCAACTCCTCCTCCCCTTTTCTCACCTATATAAGCTTGATTTCCCTATAGTATTTGTCCTATTGCAATACCCTGTTTCTAAGCCCCATAGAGAATAAAATGTGGGGGTTTACATGATAAATTAAGAAAACTTATAAATAAGCACTTACAGGTTATTAATAGTGAATTGCCAAATACCATTAGTCTCTCCTTGCTTACAGTTCACTGTGAAGTTTACACTCTAAAATCTTCTTGCTTCTACTTCTACATGACAGATGTGAAAGAGATTAATAAGGACTCCTATGCTCCATGAAGTTTTAACCTCCAATTGTCCTCAAACTCTCCAATCACAACCTTCGTGTCTTCCCTTCAATCTCTCATGTTGTCAATGAGGACAATTCCATTTCATCATCCTTTTCCTTCTACCTTTTGTACTGAGCAACATTTCCAACCTGCACCTATATCTCTCAAAACACAACACTTTCTGACATCAAACTGGACTGCCTTTGTGTCCTGGAGTACACAACTAAGTCTTTAAACTTTTGTCCCTTTACGCTTTGTATCTCTCTTCTCTTCCCTTCTATTTTACAAATCAAATTTTCGTCTCACTGTCTTTTCTTCCCAGAAATCTCTTTGATTATCATAACAAGAAGAAATGTTGACCTCCTCTTATATTCCATCATACTATATTTCTGCCTTATTTATTATAACTATGTATGCAGTATATTCTGGAGAAGAAAATGGAAACCCACTCCACGAGTCTTGCCTTGGAAACCCCATGGACAGAGAAAGAAGCATGGTGGGCTACAATCCATGGGGTCAAAAAAGAGTCAGCCATGACTTAGCGACTAAACAATAACAACAACAGTGCAGTGTATCACTCACAGCATTTTGCACGTTGCAGCCACTCAACTGGGTAAGAGTAACCCAAAAACAATTTAAGAAAGCATAACATAAAAAGTTGCACATATGAAGACATATTTCAAAGGGAAAGAGGCAGATGAGTGATATTAATAATACTAAAATCCAAAAAGAGCATCTGCCAAGTGGAAAACACTTTCTATTTTTTACCAGGATATGAAAAGAGTAATAGGAAGGATATCTTCCATTTGAGAGAACTTTTTAGGGAAATGTGTCAACAAAATAGAGGGAAGTTATAATTTATTGAGAGTGACAGTGGAGACACAACACAAGGAAGGAAAAAGACAGTATGATTTGGGAAAAGATATAAACTACCTCCTGTGTTATTTATGGCTTCCCTAATGGCTCAGTTGGAAAAGAATCTGTCTGCAATGCAGGAGACCTGAGTTCAATCCCTGGGTCAGGAAGATACTCTGGAGAAGGAAATGGCAACCAGTACTCTTGGCTGGAGAATTCCCTGGACAGAGGAGCCAGGCAGGCTACAGTCTAAGGGATTGCAAAGAGTTGGTCATGAGAGTGCGACTAACTTTCATTTTTTCATATACTACCGGAATGGAAGACTGTACGGTGGGAAACCATGGGATGGGGGTGTATGGATGGGAGAAAGCAAAGCATGAAATCGTCCCTAAGATGCGAGGAGTATTGCTCAGGATTCTACGTCCAGTACCTTAGACTAGCATTCATCCTTCAGTGGTGAAGAAGCAGGAGGGAGAGTGAAGAGGATCAGCTGAAGAGGATGATGTTTCTAGTTGCTAATGATTTCACAGTCCGAACTAGCTTAGCCAGTTTTTCCCCTTTCTTTTCAGGTGTTGGCTTCAGCTGTTGTTTTCAGCAGTATTGTGTCTCCTCAGGGGGCATTTTCAGATAAATTCCTCCTGATGAACAGCTGGTGAGTCAGGTTTACATCCTCCTGCCTTATCTATGGAAAAACAGATAATGCCTTTTGAAAAGTGAAAAATATTTGCTTCCTGCTAAGGGGAGCTGTATCTCTCCCAGCTGGAACATAACTATGGACAAGAGCCAGGAAATTCTGAGGTGCACACAGATCTAGGTCCATGCAGGAAGGGCATGGATGGAACCTGTCCTGTCCAAACCTGAAAGATTTAGTTACCAGCTTCCTTTCACCTGCTACCAGAACTGAACTCCACTCCAGAATGTAAAAAACACCTTACTTTATTGTCGTTGTTTAGTTGCTGAGTCATCTCAGAGTCTTTGCTGGTGACCATGACCCCATGGCTGCAGCACACCAGGCTCGTCTGTCCTCCACTATCTCCTGGAGTTTGCTCAGATTCATATCCATTGAGGAAGTGATGCTATCCAACCATCTCATTCTATCCAACCATCTCATTCTCTGCCACCTCTTTCTCTTTTGCCTTCCATCTTTCCCAGAATCAAGATCTTTTCCAACGGGTCAGTTCTTCACATCAGGTGGCCAGAGTGTTGGAGCTTCACTTTCAGCATCAGTCCTTCCATTAATATTCAGAGTTGATTTCCTTTAGGATGGACTGATTTGATCTCCTTATAGTTCAAGGGACTCTAAAGAATCTTCAACAGCACCACAATTCAAAAGCATCAGTTCTTTAGCACTCAGCCTTCTTTATAGTCCAACTCTCATTTCCATACACGAATACTGGAAAAAACACAGCTTTGACTATACAAACCTTTTTCAGCAAAGTGATGTCTTTGCTTTTTAACATGCTGTCTGCTATCTAGGTTTGGTATAGTTTTCCTTCCAAGGAGCAAGGATCTTTTAATTTCGTAGTTGCAGTCACTGTCTACAGTGATTTTGGAGCTCAAAAAAATAAAATCTGTTTCCACTTTTTTCCCATCTATTTGCCATGAAGTGATAGGACCAGATGCCATGAACTTCTTTTTTTAATGCTGAATTTCAAGCCAGCTTTTTAACTCTCTTCTTTCACTCTCATCAAGAGGTTCTTTAATTCCTCTTCAATTTCTGCCATCATCTGGATATCCGAGGTTGTTTTTTCTCCTGGCAATGTTGATTCTAGCATGTGAGGAAAGAATAGAAGTGAAAGGCAAGGAAAAAAGGGAAAGAGATACTCAACTGAAAGCAGAGTTCCAGAGAATAGCAAGGAGAGATAAAAAAAAAAGCCTTCTTAAATGAACACAAAGAAATAGAGGAAAACAACAGAATGAGAAAGACTAGAGATCTCTTCAAGAAAATTAAATATGTCAAAGGAACATTTCATGCAAGGATGTACATAAAGGACAGAAACAGTAAGGACTTAACAGAAGCAGAAGAGATTAAGAAGAGGGCAAGAATACACAGAGAACTATACAAAAAAGATCTCAATGACCTGGATAACCATGATAGTATGGTCACTCATGTAGACAGAGCCAGACATCCTGGAGTGTCAAGTCAGGTAGGCCTTAGGAGACATTACTGGAAAACAAAGCTGGTGGAGGTGACGGAATTCCAGCTGAGCTATTTCAAATCCTAAAAGATGATACTGTTAAAGTGTTGCACTCAATAGGACAGTAAATTTGGAAAGCAGCAGTGGCCACAGAACTGGAAAAGGTCAGTTTTCATTTCAATCCCAAAGAAGGGCAATGCCAAAGAATGTTCAAACTACCATATAGTGTGCTAATTCACATTCTAGCAAAGAAATGCTCAAAATCCTTCAAGCTAGACTTCAGTAGTAGGTGAACTGAGAACTTCAAGATGTACAAACTGGATTTATAAAAGGCAGAGGAACCAGAAGTCAATTGCCAACATTCTTTGGAATATGGAGAAAGCAAGGGAATTCCAGAAAAATATCTACTTATGTTTCATTGACTACACCAAAGCCTTTGGCTGTGTGGATCACAGCATACTGTGGAAAATTCTTAAGGAGAGGAGAGTATCAGAATACCTTACCTGTCTCCTGAGAAACCTGTATGCAGGTCAGGAAGCAACAGTTGGAATGGGACATGGAACAATGGACTGTTTCAAAATTGGGAGAGGAGCATGATAAGGGCTATATATTATCCTGCTTGTTTAATTTGCTTATGCAATGAGTAAACAAAAGAAACTTATGATGAACATGTTAAAACATGTTTATTGTTACGAAGCAGAGATAAACATGCAGGCAGCTTTTAGAGTAGATTTTTTTTTCCTTAAGAATAAAGGGGATACCAAGATATTTACATTTTACCTCTGTCAGTATATGGAGTGTGTCTGTACATGTATGCATGTGGGTTTGTGCAGTTTGGTGGGAGATATTTATAATATGTAAATTTCCCCAAAGACTCTACTGTTTATAAACACCATTTGAGAACCACTCTTCTAGGAGCTGGGAGTATTTTCAGAGACTAAGTGGGACTTGATACATAAGGACAACATTTATTTTTGCCCAGTTCCCCAGGCACCAATACTTCATTAATCAGAAATGGATATTTTACTAAATCTTTTTATAAGAGTTGCATTTTCCAACTGTGTTAAGTTCCTCTCAGAAAAACCCTCTTCAAACATGCCTTCTGGGAGTACTGGCTCCTTTAGCCCTTTTTTTCAGATCCCGTGTAACCACAGAACTCTGTCATCACCATCTTGTAGGCCCTTTGTATTCAGAGCAGTTTCGTTGTCTCTCAGCTTCATCTATTTTTCATCCCCACTTATTATTCAGTGATTCAGAACTTTTCCAATGAGAAGTCAAGGTAAGGTCTATTATAATGCATATATTATATAAATTTAAAATATGAACTATATTAAATATGAATATTAAGTATACATTATAGTACATTTTATACAGAAGAGTGGGGTCACGTCAGAATCTTTCTTTTTTCCCTGACCCACTTCCTTCTGGTCTCTAAGAAGACATGCCCTCTGCAGTTTTAGGAGTGTTCACCCTTTGAGAATACTCCTGATTTTGGGCTCAAAGCTCTAGGGTTAGTGTCAACTTAGCAGGCTTAGTTGTTGGAATATACCCACTGAGGATATGCAGACTTCTTGAAGCCCAGACTCCTATTCTGTGCTCTTTTTGCCCTGGCCTCTGAACTTCTTATCCACTGGACCCTATATATGCTCACCTGCCCGGACGGCCAGGACTTGACTTCATCTCTCTCTCACACGCATTATTCTTGTACCAGCCATATGCATCTTAGCTAATTGCCTTCCCAATGTTGGCTGCTCTTGGCTTGCCTAGCTCTGCCAATGCTCAAGTTTAATTCTAATATTGTTTTCCATTTTACACTGATCCTTTTAGGCCTCAGAAATGCAGTTATTAACTACTCTTTTGAATTCTAGTGTGATGTTAACTTCAAATATTTGACTTAAATTAGAACAGAACTTGAAGATTATACAACCTATCTCTCTTGTTCAAGAGATTAGAAATTAAAGCGTAAAAAATGGAATAGCATAGAAATAAAACTAGAACTTTCTAATTTCCAAGTCAGTGATCTTGCCACTAAATCTTTCTCTTCCCTGTTAGAATACCTGGAGGAAGACACTTGCCTTCTTGTGGCCTTACTTACTCATCTTTATAGTATAAATACCTTCTAAAATTTCTCTTGAATCAGATCTTTGTGATTCATTACTGTATCAACTCCACTCCCCCCCCTTTTTTTTAACTTCCAAATATATAGAAAGATTGGTTCTGTGAAAAAATGAATTATTGGCTTTAAAAAAAAGTACTACAGAGGACTAATTGCATATTTAGCTCAAAATATTTTTGCAAAATAAAAAATTAAGATGAAAATATATTTACTCAATTTGTTTTGGTAATTACTGAGATCCTTAGAAGGAATTTTGGCATATCATTATATGAATACTTCATTAGTGTTTATCAACAATGAAAGTGAAAGTGTCAGTCACTCAGTCCTGTCTGACTCTTTGCTTCCCCATGGACTGTAGCCCTCCAGGCTACTCTGTCTGTGGGATTCTCCAGGCAATAATACTGGACTGGGTAGCCATTCTGTTCTCCAGGGGATCTTCCCAAATCAGGGATCAAACCTAGGTCTCCTGCATTGCAGGCAAATTCTTTACCATCTGAGCCACCATAGGTATCTCATACAACAGTATAGATATCTAATAAACATAATAGGTATCTAATAAACAACAATATAGTTATCTAATAAAAATTATTTTCAATGACAGGCCCATTTTGGTGATAAAATAGTTCTACTGATGGAAAATTTCAAATAATTTCAATTCTATCAGTAAAACTGAAAACATCAAAGCATCAAGAACTAGCAGATGAAGCTCTGCTAAATGTTGTATGCTGCTGCTGCTAAGTCACTTCAGTCGTGTCCGACTCTGTGCGACCCCACAGACGGCAGCCCACCAGGCTCCGCCATCCCTGGGATTCTCCAGGCAAGAACACTGGAGTGGGGTGCCAGAGTGATGCAAATGGAAGGCTTGCTTGCTGAAAGTTTAAAATTTAGCGGTCATATAAAAACTGACATGACCATAAGTAAATGATATGACGAAAGGAGGACATAATTAAGTCAATTCCCATTACATTAAATAACATTACTATAAAGAATCCCTGAAAGACATATTTCTAAGTCATAAATAGAAATTTGTTTATTTTAGCTAGCCCTAGAACTTAATAATAAAGTTCTATTTGCTTAAGAAGGGAGGGGGTCATATTTTGCTAGAGTTAATTGCTGCCATTCCTAATGTTCCCACCTAGGGAGCAGAAGTTGGAAATGGCAGGGAAGAAAACAGCACAGACATTTCAGAATCTCCTCAGACATGGATGCACGAAAAGGGCATGGCAATATGAGGTTATTTGCAGTGGGTCACAGAAGAAATTATCAGAGATGATGGCAAACAAAAGAGAAATAGGAAGAATGAAGACCAGGAATAACAATGCAATGCCTTCAGTGTTGTGTTTGTCTTCCTGTCTAATAGGAACACTCATAAGCTATGGTGCAAATTAAGCTGGTGTTTCAGCATAAAAGGCTAAAGACTAGAAGACTGTTTCTATGTTAATTGCACCCCAACTGACCTTCCACCATCAAATGTGCAGATTTTAGATATCATCCTCCAAAGGTATGGTCAGGGTTGAGATTTATTAAATTCATTATTTTAAAAGTGTGGTAATTCTAGATAAAATAATATTCAAGGTGGGTTTTCGAAAATGAGTGATTTTAAATGAACTGGCAAGCAAGTCATTGATGGAATGCTGGAGAGGATGTGGAGAAAAGGGAACCCTCTTACACTGTTGGTGGGAATGCAAACTAGTACAGCCACTATGGAAAACAGTGTGGAGGTTCCTTAAAAAGCTGCAAATAGACCTGCCATATGACCCAGCAATCCCACTGCTGGGCATACACACCGAGGAAACCAGAACTGAAAGAGCCACGTGTACCCCAATGTTCATCGCTGCATTGTTTACAATAGCCAAGACATGGAAGCAACCTAGATGCCCATCAACTGACGAATGGATAAGAAAGCTGTGGTACATATACACAATGGAATATTACTCAGCATTAAAGAAAAATTCATTTGAAGCAATTCTACTCAGATGGACGAAACTGGAGCCCATTATCCAGAGTGAAGTAAGCCAGAAGCAAAAACAACAATACAGTATATTAATGCATATATATGGAATTTAGAAAGACGGTAACGAGAACCCAACATGCGAGACAGCAAAAGGAACGCAGATGTATAGAATAGACTTGTGGACTTTGTGGATGAGGGTAAGGGTGGGATGATATGGGAGAAGGGTGCTGAAGTATGTTAATTGTCATGTGTCTAATCAATCGCCAGCCCAGGATTGATGCTCGGGGCTGGTACAGCGAGATTTCCCTGGGGGGGGGGAGGGAGGAGGGAAGGGGGTTCCGGAGGGGAAGCATATGTAAACCCATGGTGATATCATGACAATGTATGGCAAAAACAATAAAAAAAAAAAAGAACTATTTCTTTTTTTTACTAGACATGTGAAGTAGTTCAATGTCAATATATAGAAACAGAAGAGAACTGAAGGTTCTGGGGTATATCAATTAAAAATTCAGAAGTTGGCTTTACTCCACAATCCAAGGTTGCAGTGTTCTCTGTGGCATTCTCTTAATAGTGTTGCTTATCAGAGCACTTGAACTTTCACAGTTGTTTTTGCTTCCTATGTCTGATTTCCTGGTAGGTTATAAACTCCTTACAGGTAGAGATCTTCCATGTATGCATTTGTCTTCACAGTACAGGTCCTAGCAGAAAGCAGCCCCCATCAGTGGCCATGCAGGTTTCTACCTCCTACTGTTTCTCAAATCCGTCTCCAGTGTCAGCGTTTGATGATGCCCTTCACAATCACATCACCTCCTGCTTAGACTACAATATCCTGCATCTCACTCCTCTCAAATCCATTCCCTTTTTCCAACAAGAGTGATTTTTCCAAGACAACTGTTATCATTTCATTCTTTTATTAAGACTTAACACCTAAGAGAACCTCCCTTTCCTAAGAGAAAAAAATACATGTTCCTTAGAATGAGATTTTAAAATTCCCAAGTCAACCTTATAACATTAAATCCTGTCACTTCTTTCCCCTCCTTGTTGTGCCATTTCAGTCATCATCTATCCTACCTGGATATCCATTTCCACTTGACAAATGCCGAACTATTTTTCAAGATAGTTCTCTAAACTCTCCTCTAAAACAACACCTCCGCTGGCGTTTACAATATTATAAAAAAATGAGTTTGCACCCCTTTTGGCACCTTGCTTGTAATTTTAAAAAAATAATTTATTTATTTGGCTGCACTGGGTATTTGTTGCTGGATAAGGGTTTTTTTCTAGTTGCAGCGAGCAAGGCCTACTCTTTAGTTGTGGTGCGCCGGCTTCTCATCGCAGTGGCTTCTCTTTTTTGAGGAACATGGACGCTAGGGCATGCAAGCTCCATTGTGGCTCCTGGGCTCCAGAACACAGGCTCAATAGCTGTGGCGCATGGACCTAGTTGCTCTGCGGCATGTGGGATCCAACTGGATCAGGGATCATCGAATCCATGTCTCCTGCATTCGCAGGCAGATTCCTCACAACTGAATAATCAGGGAAGCCCTATTTGTAATTATTAATGTGATGGACATTTCTAGTGAACACCTGTATCAAAGACTCTCCTTTTGGACGCATGGTTGTAATGTACTTCCCCATCACTTTGAAGCTAGGTATGGTCATATGATTTGGACAAAAAAATTATGTGAGGGAGGAAGCTATGTGAAGCATTTAATTACCAGTGCCTAACTCTGTTTTTATTTCTTTTCTGAGGCAATAGTGGTAGCACATTTTGATAAGAAATTGTAAGGCTGAGCCATGTCATGTGACACAGTTGCCCTAGAGTGTACATAGTTCAGGTTTTCACCTGACTGCATTTAAGTCCCTAGAAGTTAGTTTGCTTTTTAACTAGTATATCCTAAATGGAGCCATCCATTTGTATTTCCTACTCCCGAACTCGCTGTGAAATTCTTAAAAATAAGCACTGTGCTCACAATATTTCATATAAGGAAGAAGAAAAAAGGGAAAAATGAAAAATTAACTGACAGAGTGTGACTAATGTACATGTATTTCATGCTTCTCTTTAGGGATTATCTAACCTCTTGAGTTTTAGTCTTCTCTGTCCCCATTTGTTCCTGACAGTGTGATGTCAGTCTGACCAATTCCAAAGTAAAATATGCAGTGCTTCATTTCCTGCATGGCTACTTTAGGGTATTATGTTATTATGAAATGAGTACGTAAGGAACCAATCTCACAAGATTGACTGAAGCAATATGTGTGCATTTTAAAAGAGTAATCAAGGTAAAATTGAGTTCATTTTCCATGAAAATTTCATGGACATCTACTGAAAGAAATCATTTCTTGCAGACATTTTAAGGGCAAAAAGCTATAGGTGCAAATAATCTAAATGGTAAATGTATTTGCTCTCTCATCTTGAAGGTAAATTTCATGTCTTTAACACTAAAAATTCATTAGCACTCCCTTTTCCCTCCTCTTTAGTTTAACTGGACACCAGCAAACCTTTGCATAAAATTTTGAACCATCACCATCGCAAATGCTTCTTTGATTCACTCCCAATTGGGCTGGGTTCAGGATTCCTTATATAGACGAATCTGCAGATTCCGCCCTGAAACAAATTTGAGGGCTGGAACTCATTCATCTAAAGATGCTAATTGGGGCCTCTATGCCCTATTTTTAATCCACAAGTTCTTACCATGAATCCATATCTCATTTACAAGTTGTGGGTACTGTATTTTGGCAATTTGCCAATGCACAGTAAAAATGTCTGTATGTGAAAATAGTAAAGGCTGTCTTGAATTAAGTTATCAGTTCTAAACTACATTCTAATTTCCTGTTAAACTGTAAAAAAATCAATCATACAGTTTATTTTTCTTCATCTGTGAAATAAAAAATTTATCTGAGAAACTTTTCCTTAATAGGATGAGATACTGAAATTTATAAAAGGAGTCACTTCTTTGATGTACTGCAAACCAGAATACCTATCATTATAATCTACTGAGTTTCCTGTTAAGATAAATATTAAGTAAATCACACTAAATAATGGAATGCCCTTCTATAAATTGTAAGGACAAGGTGTTAAAGACAGTGACTGTACATATTTCTTCATTTTCAGTACATATATTTGAAATAGCAATATGAATAAAAAATTTAATTACTATTACTAAAAATTAAGTTACTAACTATAATTAATATAGTTAATGCAGTTTATAAGGATGTTAAATAGAACTGACTTGCACATCAGGACTTGAATAAGTGCAGTTCAGTTCAGTCACTCAGTCGTGTTTGACTCTTTGTGACCCCAAGAACCACAGCATGCCAGGCCTCCCTATCCATCACAAATTCCTCGAGTTTATCCAAACTCATGTCCATTGAGTCAGTGATGCCATCTAACCATCTTATCCTTTGTAGTCCCCTTCTCCTCCTGCCTTCAATCTTTCCCAACATCAGGGTCTTTTTAAAATGAGTCAGCTCTTCACATCAGGTAGCAAAATATTGGAGTTTCAGCTTCAACATCAGTCCTTCTAATGAACACCCAGGACTTATCTCCTTTAGGATGGGCTGGTTGGATCTCCTTGCAATCCAAAGGACTCTTAAGAGTCTTCTCCAACACCACAGTTCAAAAGCATCAGCTCTTCGGCACTCAGTTTTCTTTATAGTCCAACTCTCTCATCCATACATGACTGCTGGAAGAACCATAGCTATGACTACATAGACATTTGTTGGCAAAGCAATGTCTCTTCTTTTTAATATGCTGTCTAGGTTGGTCATCACTTTCCTTCCAAGGAGTAAGCACATTTTAATTTCATGGCTGTAGTCACGATTGGCAGTGATTTTGGAGCCCCCCAAAAATAAAGTCAATTACTGTTTTCACTGTATCCCCATCTATTTCCATGAAGTGATGGGACCAGATGCCATGATCTTAGTTTTCTGAATACTGATATTTAAGCCAACTTTTTCACTCTTCTCTTTCACTTTCATCAAGAGCCTCCTTAGTTCTTCCTCAATAATATTGAATTTCTGCAATAATGGTGGTGTCATCTGCATATCTAAAGTTATTGATATTTCTCCCAGCAACCTTGATTCCAGCTTGTGCTTCATCCAGCCCAGTGTTTCTCATGATTACTTCATGTGAAATAGATGGAGAAACACTGGAAACAGTGTCAGACTTTATTTGCTGGGGCTCCAAAATCACTGCAGATGGTGATTGTAGCCATAAAATTAAAAGACGCAAACTCCCTGGAAGGAAAGTTATGACCAATCTAGATAGCATATTGAAAAGCAGAGACATTACTTTGCCAACAAAGGTCCATCTAGTCAAGGCTATGTTTATCCCAGTGGTCATGTATGGATGTGAGAGTTGGATGGTGAAGAAAGCTGAGTGCCGAAGAATTGATGCTTTTCAACTGTGGTGTTGGAGAAGACTCTTGAGTCCCTTGGACTGTAAGGAGATCCAACCAGTCCATCCTAAAGGAGATCAGTCCTGGGTGTTCATTAGAAGGACTGATGTTGAAGCTGGAACTCCAGTACTTTGGCCACCTCATGCGAAGAGTTGATTCATTGGAAAAGACCCTAATGCTGGAAAGGATTGGGGGCAGGAGAAGAAGGTGATGACAGAGAATGAGGTGGATGAATGGCATCACCAACTCGATGGTCATGGGTTTGGGTAGACTCTGGGAGTTGGTGATGGACAGGGAGGCCTGGCGTGCTGCGATTCACTGGGTCGCAAAGAGATGGACTCTACTGAGCGACTGAACTGACTGACTCTGTGTATAAGTTAAAGAAGCATGGTGACAATATACAGCCTTGTTGTACTCTTTCTCCTACTTGGAACCAGTCTGTTGTTACATGTCCCGTTCTAACTGTTGCTTCCTGATCTGCATACAGGTTTCTCAAGAGGCAGGTCAGGTGGTCTGGTATTCCCATCTCTTAAAGAACGTTCCACAGTTTATTGTGATCCACACCTTCAAGGCTTTGGTGCAGTCAATAAAGCAGAAATAGATGTTTTTCTGGAACTCTCTTGCTTTTTTGATGATTCATCAAATTTTGGCCATTTGATCTCTGGTTCCACTGCCTTTGCTTTTCCTTTTTTTTTTTTCCCCCTGTTTACTCTAGTCCCATTTATTGTGTTGGTTTTGCCATACATCGACATGAATCCACCATGGGTACACACATGTTCCCCTGCCAGAACCCCCCTCCTTCCTCCCTCCCGACTCCTTCCCCCTGGGTCATCTTGGTGCACCAGCCCCGAGCATCAAACCCAGGCTGGCAATCGGTTTCACATATGATAATTAACATGTTTCAATGCCATTCTCCCATATCATCCCACCCTTGCCCTCTTCCACAGAGTCCACGAGTCTGTTCTATACATCTGCGTTTCTTTCGCTGTCTCACATGCAGGGTTCTTGTTACCATCTTTCTAAATTCCATATATATGCATTAGTATACTGTATCCCTGTTTTTCCTTCTGGCTTACTTCACTCTGGATAATAGGCTCCAGTTCCGTCTACCTGAGTAGAACTGATTTAAATGAATTTTTTTTTAATGCTGAGTAATATTCAATTGTGTATATGTACCACAGCTTTCTCATCCATTCGTCAGTTGATGGGCATCCAGGCTGCCCCCATGTCCTGGCTATTGTAAACAATTTGGCGATGAACACTAGAATACACGTGTCTCCCCCAACTTTGCTTTCCTTGGTGCGCATGCCCAGCAGTGGGATTGCTGGGCCATATGGCAGTTCTATTTTCAGTTTTTTAAGGAATCTCCACACTGTTCTCCATAGTGGCTGTACTATGGAGTTTGCATTCCCACCAACAGTTGAAGAGGGCTCCCTTCCCTCCACATCCTCTCTAGCATTCACTGCCTCCAGACCCCTGGATGGCAGCCATTCCGACCGGTGCAAAGTGGCACCTCATTTTGGTTTTGATCTGCATTTCTCTGATAATGAGTGATGTTGAGCATTTTTTCATGTGTCTGTTAGCCATCTCCATGTCTTCTTTGGAGAAATGTCTGCCAAGTTCCTCGGCCCACTCCTTGATTGGGTCGTTCACCCTTCTAGAATGGAGCTGCAGGAGTTGCCTGCATATTCCTGAGATCAACCGTCCGTCCGCTGCTTCATATCCTCTCCCATTCTGAAGGCTGCCTTTTCACCTTGCTTATAGTTTCCCTTGTGTGAGAAGCTTTTAATTTAATTAGGTCTCATTTGTTTATTCGTGCTTTTATTTCTGATATTCTGGGAGGTGGGTCATAGAGGATCCTGCTTCGGTTTATGTCGGAGAGTGTTTTGCCTATGTTTTCCTCTAGGAGTTTTTATAGTTTCTGGTCTTATGATTAGATCTTTGATCCATTTTGAGTTTATTTTTGTGTATGGTGTTAGAAAGTGTTCTAGCTTCATTCTTTTACAAGTGGCTGTCCAGTTTTCCCAGCACCACTTGTTAAAGAGATTGTCTTTTATCCATTGTATATTCTTGCCTCCTTTGTCAAAGATAAGGTGTCCATAGATGCGTGGGTTTATCTCTGGGCTTTCTATTTTGTTCCATTGATCTATATTTCTGTCTTTGTGCCAGTACCATACTGTCTTGATGACTGTGGCTTTGTAGTACAGCCTAAAGTCAGGTAGGTTGATTCCTCCAGTTCCATTCTTCTTTCTCAAGATTGCTTTGGCTATACGAGGTTTTTTGTATTTCCATACAAATTGTGAAATTATTTGTTCTAATTCTCTGAAAAAGACCTCTGGTAGCTTGATAGGAATTGCATTGAATCTATAGATTGCTCTTGGTAATATACTCATTTTCACTATATTGATTCTTCCAATCCACGAACACGGTATATTTCTCCATCTATTTGTGTCCTCTTTGATTTCTTTCATCAGTGTTTTATAGTTTTCTGTATATAAGTCTTTTGTTTCTTTAGGTAGAAATACGCCTAAGTATTTTATCCTTTTTATTTAGATGGTGAATGGAATTGTTTCCTTAATTTCTCTTTCTGATTTCTCATTGTTAGTGTATAGGAATGCCAGGGGTTTCTGTGTGTTGATTTTGTATCCTGACACTTTACTATATTCACTGATTAGCTCTAGTAATTTTCTCGTAGAGTCTTTAGGGTTTTCTATGTAGAGGATCATGTCATCTGCAAACAGGGAGAGTTTTACTTCTTCTTTTCCAATCTGGATTCCTTTAATTTCTTTACCTGCTCTGATTGCTGTGGCCAAGACTTCCAAAACTATGTTGAATAGAAGTGGTGAGAGTGGGCACCCTTGTCTTGTTCCTGACTTCAGGGGAAATGCTTTCTGTTTTTCACCATTGAGGATAATGTTTGCTGTGGGTTTGTCATATATAGCTTTTATTATGTTGAGGTATGTTCCTTCTATTCCTGCTTTTTGAACGGTTTTTATCATAAATGGATGTTGAATTTTGTCAAAGGCTTTCTCTGCATCTCTTGAGATAATCATGTGGTTTTTATTTTTCAATTTGTTAATGTGGTGTATTACATTGATTGATTTGCGAATATTGAAGAATCCTTGCATCCCTGGGATAAAGCCTACTTGATCATGATGTATGATCTTTTTAATGTGTTATTGGATTCTATTTGCTAGAATTTTGTTAAGGATTTTTGCATCTATGTTCATCAGTGATATTGGTCTGTAGTTTTCTTTTTTTGTGGTATCTTTGACGGGTTTTGGAATTAGGGTGATGGTGGCCACATAGAATGAGTTTGGAAGTTTACCTTCCTCTGCAATTTTCTGGAAGAGTTTGAGTAGAATAGGTGTTAACTCTTCTCTAAATTTTTGGTAGCATTCAGCTGTGAAGCCATCTGGTCCTGGACTTTTGTTTTTTGGAAGATTTCTGATTACGGTTTCAATTTCCGTGCTTGTGATGGGTTTGTTGAGATTATCTATCTCTTCCTAGTTTAGTCTTGGAAAGTTGTGCTTTTCTAGGAATTTGTCCATTTCATTCAGGTTGTCCAGTTTATTTGCATATAGTTGCTGATAATAGTCTCTCATGATCCTTTGTATTTCTGTATTTTCTGTTGTGATCTCTCCGTCTTCATTTCTAAGTCTGTTGATTTGGTTCTTCTCCCTTTGTTTCTTGATGAGTCTGGCTAATGGTTTGTCTATTTTATTTATCTTCTCCAAGAACCAGCTTTTGGCTTGGTTGATTTTTGCTATGGTCTCTTTTGTTTCCTTTGCATTTATTTCTGCCCTGATGTTTAAGATGTCTTTCCTTCTACTACCCCTGGGCTTCTGCATTTCTTCCTTTTCTAGTTGCTTTAGGTGTAAAGTTAGGCTATTTATTTGACTTTTTTCTTGTTTTCTGACGTGAGCTTGTATTGCTATGAACTTTTCCCTTAGCACTGCTTTTACTGTGTCCCATAGGTTTTGGGTTGTTGTGTTTTCATTGTCATTCATTTCTATGCATATTTTGATTTCTTTTTTGATTTCTTCTGTAATTTGTTGGTTATCCACTGCCTTTTCTAAATCCAGCTTGAACATCCGGAAGTTCACAGTTCACGTATTGCTGAAGCCTGGCTTAGAGAATTTTGAGCATTACTTTACTAGTGTGTGAGATCAGTGCAATTGTGTGGGTGTTTGAGCATTCTTTGGCATCGCCTTTCTTTGGGATTGGAATGAAAACTGAACTTTTCCAGTCCTGTGGCCACTGCTGAGTTTACCAAATATGCTGACATATTGAATGCAGCCCTTTCACAGCATCATCTTTCAGGATTTGAAATAGCTCAAATGGAATTCCATCACCTCCACTAGCTTTGTTCTTAGTGATGCTTCCTAAGGTCCACTTGACTTCACATTCTGGGCTGTCTGGCTCTAGGTGAGTGATCACACCATCGTGATTTTCTGAGTTGTGAAGATCTTTTTTTATAGTTCTTCTGTGTATTCTTGCCACCGCTTCTTAATATCTTCTGCTTCTGTTAGGTCCATACAATTTCTGTCCTTTATTGAGCCCATATTTGCATGAAATGTTCCCTTGTTCTCTCATTTTTTTTAAGAGATCTCTAGTCTTTCCCATTCTGTTGTTTTCCTCTATTTCTTTGTACTGATCGCTGAGGAAGGCTTTCTTGTCTCCTCTTGCTATGCTTTGGAACTGTGCATTCACATGGGTATATCTTTCTTTTTCTCCTTTGTTTTTTTGCTTCTTTTCTTTTCACGGGTATTTGGAAGGCCTCTTCATACAGCCATTTTGCTTTTTTGCATTTCTTTTTCCTGGAGATGGTCTTGAATAAGTACAACTTCAGATTAATCAAAGACTTATATTTGGATATCAAATGATATACCTTGTTATATCTTTGGGGAAAGAATGCATTTCTCTTTTCTGTTAAGGAATACTAAAAAGTACACTTTTTAAAAGTAGAAAATACAGTTGATTTAAGTGACCTGTTTTCTTGCTTTAAATCCTATTAAATATGCACATTCCTTTTACGTTGCAACTATGAAGAGATGAGAGTCAGAGGGGAAGGCAAAATTAATTTCTCTGAGTTCATCCATGTAATTATTTTTAGAATTTTGAAGGAAATATTTTGGGTCATCCATTTGGGTCATTCAGAATACCTGGATCAGCCGTTCTCATGGTATTTGACTTCAAGATAAGGCTATGGGTGTGTCATAAATTCCTTCAGTCAGGCCAAAGGATTAAGCCAGGAATGAATAAGTTAGATTTTTTAAAAGTGAAGTGAATTAGATATGAAAAGTATGAAGGGAACTAAATATCACTTGGTTGTTTTTAAACAGTACTCCATAAGAATATTTTTATTATTAAATTATCATTCAACAATCTTGATAAAGGCACCTGCTTTAAAAAAGATACTTTTTTTTTTTAATACTGTGTAACTGATTTGGAAAACATACACAAAATCAAGTAAATAACAATGTTTTTTCATACATAAAACAGAGCTAAATTATAGTGTTCATCAGGCTTTTTGAATGTGGGGTATTTGAAACATTTCTTATTCTGTGATAATATGCTCTTCAATGCAAATAATTAGCAAAGACAGTAAGAACTGGAAGACTGCTATGAAATAGTTTTAAGTATATCAAAAACCCTATCCTATGAAAAATTGCTCATCAGTAAGTAATATCTACAACATTTATTCTCTATTTACAAATCATTAGCTCTTTTTACAAATTTTTTGATTGGCTTATATTTCGCAAACTATTAAAATTTCTAAATACTATTTTTGCACTGTTATCTATTTACTGTTTATAATTCTATATTATAGATTGACTACATAGTATGGTGGGGGAGGATCCAATTTTGCTGACTTCTGTTCTGCCCCTCTTTCCACCCCCTGTACATATGCTTTTGATCAATATGTATTCAGTGTCTGCTGTTACATCTCTGTAAATAGTGTTCACTGCAGAACATCTCATAGAATATATTTTGTTCTGCAGTTATTTTTCCTTCAAGGTAATTACTGTTTCATTCTTTTTTTTTTTTACGTTGGTTTTTTTCTTTGCACAACTAAATAAAATGTCCAGGGAATTCCCTGGAGGTCCAATGATTAGAACTCCATGCTCTCACTGCCAAGGCCTCTGGGTTCAATCCCTGGTCAGGGAACTAAGATGCCCCATGCTGTATAGTCCATCATCCTCTAACAGTTCCATAAAAAAATGTGTTGACAAGTTATCAATTCTCTTTCTCTTTTTTTCCCTAGAGATACTCCATCAAGTGTGCTCCAGCTCTCTTTCTCCAGTCTGGATTCATTACTCTCTCATAGATTTTTAGCATGGATACCACTATTGGCTCCCCCTTTCCTGTGAGAGGAAAGGAATCTCCATCACCCCTTCACTGGGTTGATTCAGTTTAATTCCTCATTTTAGCAAACCAAAACCTACAGTGCATCCCAAAAAATAACAAAAAGAGAGACGAGTTTTTAGGAACCTATCACTTGAGTCCTTGGTTGAAATTCATTTTAAATCAGAATTTTGGCATTGCTTCCAATTTCACTATGGAGGATACACTGACCTTCCTATTCCATATACTTTGGCCTGTGATTACCCAAAATAAATATATCAATTTTCTTTTTTTCTCTAGTAACTTTTAGGAGCTTCTCTATGTCTCTGGTGTTCTAAAATTTTATGATTGTGTGCTCTAATATGAATCCAATATTTTTATTTCATTTTACTGAACTTTAGATGAATGTATGAATGTTTTTTTCTTTTTGGAAAGACATGTGTGTCAGTTATGACTATTTTACTTAAATATTCTTTAGATGATTTTCTCTTTCTTTTTCCCATTTCACTCTTCTTTCATGAATGTTATATTTTCCATCCTATCTCTTAGAACATTAATTTTATATTTTGGACATCTCCTCAGGCATTTTCTTCATTTTCTTTGTATATCTTTCTCTTTCTACCATCCTGGTAGAGGCTTTCTTCAAATATCTGGTGATCTTTCTTCATTTACATTTGAGGATATGTCACTAAAATCTTCTTCATTCATGGGGCTGTGTGTAAGTCATGAGCTTCATTCTAGTGCTAGGAGTACACTAGCAAGGTTTTTCATCCCAAGTTGTTCACAGGGCAGCATTTGTGGATCTTTTCTCTGATCCGTGTAGTTCACCAAACGAGAGTATGACAATCTTCTCTTTAGAGGTGGGGTGGGAGTGTTGGGGACAGAAGTCTCTGTTGTTGGTGAAGAGCTATTCTGAGGAGTAGACTGGAAACTCTCCAGCAAAGAAATGTTCATAAAACCATCGTTCCCACCCTCTTTTGGGCCAGGTATCTTAGAATCAGAAAGCTCTTTCATTCCATTTTCCTGAAAACGGACTTCTCAGGCCCTGCAAGTAAAAAGGATGACTAGTTCCCTGGTTATGCAAGTTGGAGGTGAAGACCCAGCGTTCTAACTCCCCCATATGTGTATTTCCAAATGTCCTTTCTGTTTTTCACCTTCTTTTCGTGTTACATGCTGACTTAATTACTGAGCAATTTTTGGATTCTTCTGTGCAAACAGACTTCCTTCAACATGTGATACTCTCTAGTTTAGGCACAAAGATTTGTTATTCTTCTCTGCTATGTCACTTACCATTCTTCCATCTGCTTTTTTTATCTTCATATATTCTGGGACAGGAACACATATGTGTCCTATTTTATCAAATATGTAGTTTGATGGTAACTCTTTAGATGTACACTAATTTCTCTTTCAAAAGGTACCATCTTTCAGGTTTTAATGACTCTGGATACTAAGGTATGAGCGTGAAAAGTGAGCAGTGATCATCTGCAACCACCTATATAGTCTAATAGAAATAACACATGAGATGAGAATCAACTGAGGATTTGTTCTTCTAATGATAGAGTAGTCAAATAGTCATTTATTACTCCCTAAAGAATGGAACTTGTTTATTCAATGCAAAAGAGAAAAAAAATGGGAAATAAATTTGACAAATATTTGAAAAAAATTAAATGAAAGAGTTTTTTTTTCCTTTTTTAATATTTATACCTTTTATTCTTAAGAAATAGAAACAAGAAACTGACAGAGCAAGCAAGAATTCACTGGAGTTTCTTGAAAGAATAATGCTTTCTATAAAAATAAGATAGTACCAAATTGCTAGTTTTTACATACGTTTAAGTAGCAAAATGCCTAGATGTCATGATGTACTTTGAAAAATAGTATGAAATATTAATTTAATACATTTTATTTTATGAAATCATGTGATTTTTAAATTGACAGTTTCTTTTACTTCCAAGTTTGAAAGTGAGCATTGAATCTTTCAAAAAATTTTGTTCAGCCATTGGAATGATCATATGACTTTCTCCTTTAGTTTATTAATTTAGTGGATGATATTACTGAACTTTTTAAAGTTAAAACATCTTTTCATTTATAAAATAATCCCAACTGGTCATAAAATTCTTTTTACAAATTATTGTGGATTTTGACTTGAAAATATTTTGTTTCACATCACTATGCTTGAATAGAATTAACTTGAAGTTTCCCTTTATTGTATAAAATTTGTATCTGTTATTAATGAAATTGGAGTAATCTCTCTATACCTACCATATTTTTTATTTGTTTCCTACAAGAGATGATGTACATCTAAATTAGCTTTCTCAAATTATTGATACCATTTGTAGTGAAGCTATCCAAAATAAAGTAGTGAGAATATTTTTGATTACTGATTAGATTTTCCTAATGTTATTCAAATTTGTATCATTTCTTGAATCAGTTTTGATGTTAATTTTCTGACTCAGATATCTAGTTCTCTGCATTTGTACCTTTATTAGCATAAAATCATTCTTAAATACCCTTACTATCCTTTTACTCTACAACATCTATTCTAATTTTCCTTTAGTTTATTCCTAACACTATTAACTTGGGATTTATCTCTTACTTGATTAGTGTCACTGAAAATAAATCAATTTTATTCTTCTAAAATGATTATGTTTTCTTTCAATTGATTATTAGATTTTTAGTTTATTAATATGTATTACTGTCTTTTTTTATTCCCCTTTATGTACTTTCTTTGGGTTTATCATGTATGTGTGCATGCAATATGACAATTGTAAGTTAATTCCATTAAACATATAGCTTTTCTTTGTACTGTGCTGGTTAACTTAACCACCTCCACTTTTTCTAATATACTCGTTTAAGGTTATATGTTTTTCTCTAAGTATTATTTTAGCTACATTTCAAAACTTTTGAAGTGTGACATTTTTCTTTTCAGTTAGTTTAAAACATTCAATTTCTATTATGAATCTATCTCTGGCTCACCTGTTTTGAGTACTAAATTTTGTCATTTCCTAGCATATCATAATTTTCTAATTATTGCTTATGTATGGATTTTTAGCTTAAATGCACTGTGGTCAGAAAATAAATTTATATTATTTCTTTCTTTTGAAATTTCTTGAGACTTTCTGTGTAGCAGGTAAAAGATGATTTTGAGAAAATAGTCTATATGTGCTAAAAAATATATTTTATACATGTATATCAGATGAAGTTTAGTAATGACATTATTCAAAGCGTTTATATTCTCAAACTATTATAAACTAAAGTCCATATTTTATTTGAATTTCCTCACTTTTGTTTATAATAATTTTTCTCTCCTAGGATTTCATTCACCATTCCACATTACATTTATTCATCACACATCCTTAGCCACTTGTTAGTTATGACAATTTCTCAGTCATTGTTCTTAATCATGTTGATGAGTTTTGACAAATATTAGTCAGATCTTTTGTAAAATGTCCCTCAACTGACATCCCTCTGATGTTCTTCTTAGGATTATACTGAGTGCTATGTTCTGAGAATCTGTGTGTATGTGCATGCTAAGTTGCTTCAGTCATGTTCAACACTTTGAGACTCCATGGACTGTAGGCTGCCAGGCTCCTCTGTCCATGGGATTCTAGAGGCAAGAAATCTGGAATGGGTTGCTGGACCCTCCTCCAGGGGATCTTCCCAACCCAGGGATCAAACCTGCATCTTTGATGTCTCCTGCATTGGCAGGCAGAGTCTATCACTAGCGCCACCTGGGGAGTCCCTGAGTATCTGTATCTGCCTCAGATTCATATGTTGAATCCCCACAGTGATGATACTGGGAAGTGAGACTTTGGGAGGTGATCAGGTCTTGAGGGAGAAACCCTCATGAATGGGATTAGTGTCTGAAGCTTGACAGTGCTTCCTTGCCCCTTCCATACTTTCAGGATGCAGTGTGAAGCTGACAGTCCACAGCCTGAAACAGGTCTTTCACCAGAACCTGACTGTGCTAGCACCCTGATCTTGGACTTCCAGCCTCCAGAATTATAAGAAACAAATGTCCCCTATCTGTAAGTCACTTGGTGGTATTTTATTACAATAGCCTGAAGAGACTAGGTTATTTTTTATACTAATAATGTCTTGATGAACATAGGTCTTACTTTTAGTGAAGTCCATTTTATCAAGCTTTGCCTTTATGGTTAATGCTTTTAGTGTCCTTTATGAAAAATTATAGACTACTCTTGGGCTCCAAAATCACTGCAGATGGTGGCTGCAGTCATGAAATTAAAAGATGCTTGCTCCTTGGAAGAAAAGTTATGACCAACCTCGACAGCATATTAAAAAAGCAGAGACAATACCTTGCTACCAAAGGTCCATGTAATCAAAGCTAGAGTTGGACTATAAAAAAAGCGGAGCACCAAAAAATTGATGCTTTTGAACTGTGTTGTTGGAGAAGACTCTTGAGAATCCCTTGGACTGTAAGGAGATCCAATCAATCCATCTTAAAGGAAATCAGTCCTGAATATTCATAGGAAGGACTGATGCTGAAACTCCAGTACTTTGGCCACCTGATGAGAAGAGCTGACTCACTGGAAAAGACCTTGATGCTGGGAAAGATTGAAGGCTGGAGCAGCCAGGATTGACAGAGGATGAGATGGTTGGATGACATCACTGACTTGATGGACATGAGTTTGCACAAGCTCCAGGAGTTGGTGATGGAGAGGGAGGCCTGGCGTGCTGCAGTCCATGGGGTCACAAAAAGTTGGACAGAACTGTGTGACTCAACTGAACTGAAGGGCATAAAGATGTTCTCCTGTGTTTACTTTGAAACTTCATTATTTTACCTTCATATTCAGGTCTGTGACTTATCTGGGATTTATTTTTTTGTTGTTGTTCTTTTACTGGGTAGAGTAAAGTCAAAGTTCTTAGCTCCTACCCCTTAGATAGATACCCAATCAATTTAGGAACATTTATTAAAGAGGACATTCTTTTACCAGTGCATCATTGTTACCTCTGTCATAAGTCTCTTGACTATGAAAGTTCTGATTAGTTTCTGGATTTTCTATTCTCGTTCATTGGTCTATTTATTTATGTCTGTGCTAAAAAAACAAAATTGGCCTGTGTTATATAGGCCTAAATAATATATCTTGGTACATAGTGTAGAAAACTGTCCATTTTTATTCTCTTCATATGCTTTTCTTTTTCAGTATTTTCTTGGCTACTTTTGGCCCTCTGTATTTCTATACAAATTCTAGAATTAACTTGAACCAACTTGTTAATTTTCACAATAAAATTTTTCTTGAATTGCATCTGGATATTGGAACATAGATTGTAATTATGTTTCAGTAAAACTACAAATGACAAAAGCCATATTTAAAAAAATTAAATCATTAACACTGTTTTTTTACTTGCCTTATTGCATAGGCTGAGATATCTTATAAAATAGTTAAGAGTAGTGATTGATGAAGGCATCTTTTGTTCCCCTAATTTTGACCTGATAGTTATTACTTCACCATTAAATATGATACCTAATATAGATTTTTATAGGTAACCGTTATTAGAGCAAAAAGGCTTTTTTAAATTCCTACTTTGCTAAAAGTTTTATCATGAGTGAGTACTGAATTTTTAATTTTGTCAAATGTCTTTTCTGAGTTTATAAAACTAATTTTATATTTTCCTCTGTTATTCTGTCTGATGACTAATAGTAAATAATTTTAAAACTTTATGCCAATCTCTATTCTTTTATGCCAATCTCTTTACTGGATAAGTTCTACTTTGTCATGACACATCATCCTTTTTAATATTGCTAAATTTGATATGTTGACATTACTTTAGATTTTTTCCACTTTCACAGAGATATATGTGAAACTTACCTATAGGTTTTTCTTTCTTATAATACCCTTGTCATATATTGGTAACAAAAGCAAAATCTTACCATATTTTGGTAATATTTGCTAACATAATTATGATAGCAGTTAAAATGATTTGTAAATTATTCTTATTGTTCTTTGCTCTGGAAACTTTCCCATACAATTAATGTTATGGCTATCTGAAATGTTTGGGAAATCATCATAAAGCTATATGAACTGAGATTTTATGAATTTAATATAGTAAAACTATATGATTTTTTAAATTTCTTTTCACAAATTTCATATATTTTATTTTTCTAGGAAGTTATCCATTTTTTAAATTAATTAATTTATTTTTTAAAATTTTCTTTACATTATCGTGTTGGTTTTGCCATACATTGACATGAATCTGCCATGGGTATACATATGTTCCCCTTCCAGAACCCCCCTTCCTCCTCCCTCCCGATTCCCTCTCTCTGGGTCATAGCAGTGCACCAGCCCTGAGCATCAAACCTGGGCTGGCAGTTGATTTCACATATGATAATTAACATGTTTCAATGCCGTTCTCCCATATCATCCCACCCTTGCCCTCTTCCACAGAATCCATAAGACTGTTCTATACATCTGCATTTCTTTTGCTGTTTCGCATACAAGGTTCTCATTACCATGTTTCTAAATTCCATATATATGCATTAGTATCCATTTTACATAGTTTCCACTTTACTGTCAAAATATCATTCATCATATACTTTTATTTTCAGTATATGTGGGACCTTTATTCATGCTTTTTACTGCTGCTAGTAAAGTTAATTTGTGCCTTCTCTCTCTCTCTCATCCTCTGGTGATGAATTCGAGTCTTACCATGAGTATATCAATTTTATATACTTCAAAAGATAAACTTTTTTCATTAGTCAATTTTTAATTATACATGTATTTTCTATTTCACAATTTTGTCCTTATATTTTTTCTTCCTTCTAGTTTTGTTGAATATAATTTGCCCTTCCATCTTTAACACGCTATGTGAATACCTAAATATAATGCATCCTTATAAACATGCTTTTAATATATTAATTTTAAAGTATTTTTTTTATTTAAGCACAGATTTAGTCACGTTAAAGTGCTATATATATCTTATTAAAGTATTTTTCTCACCACCTGCAAATGCAGAAGACACAAGAGATGAGGGTTTGATCCCTGAGTTGGGAAGATCCCCTAGAGAAGGAAATGGCAACCCACTCCAGTATTCTTGCCCAGGGAAGACAGAGAATCCTGGCATGCTACAGTCCATGGGATTGCAAAGAGTCAGATACATCAGAGCAACTGAGCACACAGACACACAGACACACACACACACACACACACACACACACACACACATCTTCTACAAGCACTTAAAATTGTGTGTTCTGTCATTGTTGGAGACAATGATCTATTCTTGTCAACTAGTCAATTTTATCACAATGTTTACACTCTCTGTATATATACTTATTAATTTTTTTGTCTATTAATACTATCAATTATTCAGAGAGGTCTGTTAAAATCTCTCAGTATAATTTTTGACTTGTCATTTCTCATGCAATTCTTTTTATTTTGATCTTGTATATTCTGTATCTTTGCTGTTAGGTTCATATAGATATAACAGCTAGTACACTAATCTTTATATCATTATGAAGTTCTGCTAATTGTCTCTTGCTGTACTTCTTGTCATTGCATCTATGTTTTTTCTATCATTGTTGTACCAGTTTTACTTTTGCCTCATCTTTTCCCAAGCTTTTTCTTGTAATCTTTCTGTCACTGTGTTTTTTTTTAAATCCAGTCTTTTAATTGGAGCTTTGTGTCCACTTATACTAAATGTATTGTCTGACCTATTTTGCTTCATATTTAGCTTTTATTATTTCAATTTATCCCACTTTTTTTATCTTTTTCTCTCCTTGTGAATTATTTTATCATATATCAATTTTCTTTTAATTAGCATTTTTTGTAATTAGCTTTAGGACATATATTCTTTACAATAATTTCAGTGACTACAGTATGCAACTTTGACTCATTATAATCAGAAATAAATTATTTCTTTATCTCTCACCTGAAAATACATTTGCTATATTTATTCCCCTCCTTCTTATCATGTTATTTTGCCATTGCTTTAACTCATTTATTTTATACAATCTAATACATTAATATTTTTGTTTTATACAATCAATACCTTTTCATATAATTAATTTTTCTAGAGCTTTAATTTCTTCATGTATTTCTTTGTTTCCAACTATTATTGATTACATTTCAGTCTAAGAAATTCCATGTGTGGATTTGCTGGTGCTAGTTTTTTTTAGTTTTTGTTTGACGGTAAATACCTTTTAGTAATCTCCATTTTTAAGAAGATTTTTCTATTAAAAGATTCACTTTTTATAGAATTCTAGTTGGGTAGCTATTTTCTTTTATTCCTTTAAAGGTGTCATTCCATTGTAAAATCATTTATTTGCTTCTGTATAAAAGCTAGTTCTCAGTTCCAAAGTCCTTCTGTCTCTGCTTCCAAGACCTTTTCCTTTGTGTACTATTTCTGAGTTTCACTAAGATGCACTTGGATTTCCTCTTATTTGACTTGTTTTGGATATACAGTATTTTTTATTCATGTAACTTGAGTTTCTGTAAGTTGGAATTTTCAACCACTATCTTTTAAAATACTGCTTCTGCCTCCCTTTTCTCTTTCCTTCTATGGCCCCAAGTACATGTGTTTAGTTTGTCTTCACTATGCCCCATATGTCTCTTGCATTTTCTTCTGTACTTTTCACATATGTTTTTCTCTTCTTCATTCCCAGATTATTTTTACTCACCATTATGTTAATCCCTATTGATTTTTGTCCAACCTGTAGGTAACCCCATGTGCTGAGTCAATCAATTCCCATTATTGCTTTTTTAACTCAAGAATTTCCATTTGCTTCTTTTCCATTAGATAACAGTTCTCTGGTGAAATTCTTCTTGTTATCTATGTTCTAATCTTAAGCTGAAGCACCTGGATCATCTATGTTTTGTTGCTATTGTTGGTTTTTTTTCTTCCTTTATTTTTTATTTGTCATTAATTTTTAAAATTTTTAATTTAATGCTGGCTATTGTCCATGAAACATTTGATGCCACTGAAGAATATTCTCTTCTTTCAGACAGAATCAATCTTGACCTTTCTTAGGCAGTCTATGAGGGAGCAGTATTCAATCAGCAAATGAGCTGATCCAAGGATGTTGTACACTTTTGGTGAAGCATTGTGTACCTCTCTTTGTCCACAGCTGTGTTCACAAAATGCTTTCTTTCCCTGCTGATCAAGAAATCCCATTGCTGTCTCCTGTTCACCAACAGGCCCCTTATAACTGCATACATTTTCAAATAATCTTTTAGTCTCTTTCTCTAAGCACCTTAAGAATTCAGTAAGTGCTCCAAGGGTTAAAAAAAAAAAAAGACAGCATTAGGCTCACTTCTTAGAACCTCCCTTCTCTCCTGGATGTTGGCCTCTCAAATCCTGCCTGCACTGGGACGTTTTTCCTCCAGCCCTGTCAGATTGCCAGGGCCCTGCTCACTTATCTGGTTTCTGGTAGCTAACCACTCTCTATCTGATTTTTCAGCTTCTCACCCAGCACTAAGATTTAGCATATTCTTTACAGGATAAAGTACGACAGACAGTTGGGCTCTACTCTCCATGACTTCTACTTCTCCAGGATCTTGGCCTCTTGGTGTCATAACTTCAGTAGTTACAGTCTTAATGACTTTTTACCAGGGTTTTCTTATCGTTTTTAGTGGAAAATTTGGTCTACGATAGACTATTCAATCAAAGTCCACTTCTATGCTCTTAAGAAAATTTGTATTATATTTTGTAGCTAGTTAAACTGTTTTTAGCCAGTAAATGAAAGTAAAAGTTGCTCAGTCATGTACAACTCTTTGCGACCCCATGTAGCCCATCTGTAGCCCACCAGGCTTCTCTGTTCATGGGATTCTCCAGGCAAGGATACTGGAGTGGGTTGCTGTACCCTTCTCCAGATCTTCCCAACCTGGATCCCGTCCATTGCAGGCAGATTCTTTACCACCTAAGCCACCAGGGAAGCCAGTGAGTTGATGCAAATACTCCAGCTCATTATATTTATTCTAATGTATTTCTATGAATACATAAATTACTATATGCTAGTTCCAATACAAAATGGAAGTGATAGCATCATTTTTTTAAAGAGTTTCAGGAATTCTCAGTATGTTATCTCTTTTACATAGTAAATGGCAGAATTTAGAGTAAGAAAATAATTTCTGACACCAAGTTTTAATAGTACAATAAACTGGCAAATACTTATGATTGTCCCCCCAAATCAAACATTTGAATCATAAATTATTGCCTGTATTTAATCTTCCTTGGACTGCAAGGAGATCGAATCAGTCAGTCCTAAAGGAAATCAGTCCTGAATATTCTTTGGAAGGATTGATGCTAAAGCGAAGCTCTAATATTTTGGCCACCTGATGCGAAGAGCCAACTCACTAGAAAAGATCCTGATGCTGGGAAAGATAGAAGGCAGGAGGAGAAGGGGACGATGGAGGATGACATGGTTGAATGGCATCACTCAGTCAATTGCCGTGAGTTTGAGTAAACTCCAGGAGATGGTGATGGACAGGGAAGCCTGGTGTGCTGCAGTCCATGGGGTCACAAAGAGTTGGACACAACTGAGGGACTGAACAACAACAACAAAAATCTTGTTAATTAATATTAATTTGCTACTTTCTCAATCACAGGGGAAGCTACTAGCAATCACTAGATGATAAATAATAGCAGATGTTTTATTTTAGTGTCTAAATAAAAAGAAGAAAAACATTAAATGAGAAAATTCTATCCATCTATTCTTTTCTAGGAAGCAGAATTTTCTTTGTTTGATGTAATTAATGGATGATAATAAGGCCAGATGTTACAACCCAGAGTAGAAATAACTTGATGACTTCTTTGTTATAGTATAGCAAAAATGTAAATATTCAATTTATTTATATTCTTATTTTTTATTTTTGGAGAAAATGGTATCAACATAAATTTAAAGTTACATAGCTGATTGTTAGCATTTTATCATGCATCTTTGTAGTATTTCACTTTTAATTAAGTACCAGAAATACCGTAATAGTGAAAGGTATCAGTCTTGCTCTCTAGGAACAGTCCATTTAGGCAGTCAAGTGCCAAATGAGTGGTTTAACCAAAAGATATATGAGGACTTATACGATTTCAGAGAAAAAATTGATCAAGTTGGACTGTCAGTAAAGTAACAGATTTTTAAAATTTTGAAGAACTTAAACTGTCATGAGACAGAGGGAATGAATTTCAAATATCAACAAGATGCCTTCAATATCTCAATACTTAGCATTGTGCCCATCGTATAGAAAGCAATCACAAGGGTTGAGAAAAATAAATATGTCCTGGTTCTCTAGACTTGAAAAAAAGTTTCATAAAGATTTTAAAGCAAACTTTTAAGCTTGCCACTACTTTAGAGGGAATACCACACTACATGTATTTTGCTATAAGGAAAGAAGCAAAAAATATATCAAACCTTCTGCCCATATTTTGGACTTTCAATGTCTATTTCCATCCTGAATCTCAACACAAAATAAGAAGAGAAATTGTTTGGGAAAACAGGAGGGTGGTAGCAATAACGTAGGAATAAGGGATAAAGACAACTTTTAAATCTCTGACGCAATAAAGTAAACTGAGTGTCACCTAAGTTTGTTTATTTGTTTGTTTACAAGCAAAATCACTGCAATATATACACTATAATACTGCAGAGCAGCTTTCTTTGGTGGCAAAGACCATCTTAGCTTTCAGAAAGAGTTCATGGAAGTGATTTTTTTTTTTTTTCCTTTAGTAAGACACTAGGCATTTACTGTGCTTCAAGACTGTGCAGAATGTCTGGGACTGGTTCTGAAATACATGTAAAAGAAGGAGTTAGTATCATAAATATATGAGATGTTATTTATGTACTTGAAGAAATTTTTATGTCCTAAAATAAACAATAGGATTTTGATAGTTTCTTTGTCTTGACACTCTTCAGCTATGCTGCACTAAAAACAGAAATATAACCAACTATTTTTACTAAAATCAAAAGAAAACTGAGTTTTTTGTTTAAAAAAAGCTCTGCATGTAGAATAGTGTAAATCACAAGAAAGAAACAATAAAACCTGCATTTTCACATCTTAGCCACTAAAAAATACATGGATTGCAAATGACTTATTCTTGGAAAGAGTGCCTCAAATCCAAATTGAAGCATAACTCACCATCCAAATAAACATGAAAAAGCTGTCAAATATGGCTCTAAGTCCCAAAGATCACATCATCTGCATTAAAAATGAATGAAATGAGAGAAAGGGAATAACCATCTGCAGTTTAGATTTGTCATTCTTTTGTTATCTTCGTGTATTTCAGAATAAAGGGGCTGGCAAAGTCAGAAAAACCTT
Source organism: Antilocapra americana (assembly GCA_007570785.1). Lineage (NCBI taxonomy): Eukaryota > Metazoa > Chordata > Mammalia > Artiodactyla > Antilocapridae > Antilocapra > Antilocapra americana. The sequence goes on from ML664197.1 coordinate 382,442, forward strand.
GAGAAATTCAAAGGGGATTCATGGTTGTAATTTTAAAATTTTAGAGTAACCTATATTTTCCACTAGACAACCAATAAAATATCTTGTTGCCTGGTAGTCATTTTTCTTTAGGCTACAAGCCTGGTTTTCCTACAGCTAAAAGAGCTTTTAGAAGTTACATACTGCAGATAAGAACAGAAACAGGAAGAAAATTTCATAATCATTAGTCAGGGACCACCGATCAGAGTACTACTGGGAGTTCCCCATCTTTTCCTTGTAACTTTGTCAAAACTAACACATTGTGGAGCATTTAGAAGGGAGCATTCAGCTTAGGTTAAAGTATATCTCAGTCAGATTGCACTGAGCTGAATGATATTTTTCATCTTTTTCTTGAAAATTCTTTTAATAAAAACAGTCTCATCTTTTTTATGTTTTGCAAAATAAAGGTACAATTCCCAAAAGGAAGACTTTCCTAATAGGTATGAGATTCTCTAATAATAGTTGTCAAGGGAGAAAATAAACCAAGTACCTGATTCAACAGGAGAAGTTAATACACGCCTATAGAAGTCTGCGTGTGTACTGTCACTTCAATCATGTCAGACTCCTCATGACCCCATAGACTGTAGCCTGCCATGCTTTTCTGTCCATGGGATTCTCCAGGCAAGAATACAGGAGTGGGTTGTCATGTCCTCCTCCAGGGGATCTTCCTGATTCACGGATCGAACCCTTGTCTTTTACCTCTCCTGCATTAGCAGATGAATTCTTTACCACTAGTGCCACCTGCAGAGTCTTCAGTTCAGTTCAGTTCACTCAGTCATGTCCGACACTTTGTGACCCCAGGGACTGCATGCAGCACGCCAAGCCTCCCTGTCCATGACCAACTCCCAGAGTTGATTCATCTCATGTCCACTGAATTGGTGATGCCATCGAATCACCTCATCCTCTGTCGTCCCCTTCTCCTCCTGCCTTCAATCTTTCCCAGCATCAAGGTCTTTTCAAATGAGTCCTCTCTTCGCATCAGGTGGCCAAAGTATTGGAGTTTCAGCTTCAGCATCAGTCCTTCCAATGAATGTTCAGGACTGATTTCCTTTAGGGTGGACTGGTTGGATCTCTTTGTTGTCTGAGGGACTTTCAAGAGTCTTCTCCAACACTACAGCTCAAAAACATCAATTCTTCAGTGCTCAGCTTTCTTTATAGTCCTACTATCACATCCATACATGACTACTGGAAAAACAATAGCTTTGACTACATGGACTTTTGTCAGCAAAGCAGTGTCCCTGCTTTTTAATATGCTGTCTAGGTTGGTCATAACTTTCCTCCCAAGGAGCAAGTGTCTTTTAATTTCATGGCTTCAGTCACCATCTGCAGTGATGTTGGAGCCCCCAGAAATAAAGTCTGTGTCTGTTTCCACTGTTTTTCCATCTAGTTGCCATGAGGTGATGGGTCCAGATGTCATGATTTTAGTTTTTTGAATATTGAGTTTTAAGCCAGCTTTTTCACTCTCCTCTTTCACTTTCATCAAGAGGCTCTTTAGTTTTTCTTCGCTTTCTGCCATAAGTATGGTGTCATCTGCATATCTGAGGTTATTGTTATTTCTCCTGGCAATCTCGATTCAAGTTTGTGCTTCATCCAGCCTGGCATTTCTCATGATGTACTCTGCATATAAGTTAAATAAGTAGGGTGACAATATACAGATTTGATGTACTCCTTTCCTGATTTGGAACCAGTCTGTTGTTTCATGTCCAGTTCTAACTGTTGCTTCTTGATCTGCATACGGATTTCTCAGGAGGCAGGTCAGGTGGTCTGGTATCCCCATCTTTTTAAGAATTTTCCACAGTTTGTTGTGATGCAGAATCCTACCACTCTTGAATCAACCATGTTGGGAGATGGAAATGTGTGTGTGCATATGTGAGTGTGAGACACTTCAGATCACTTTCTTTCTACCACCATTGTTCTGGCTACTCAAAAAATCCTTCCATCCAGTCCAGCTCACCGAGAAGACTCACATTCAGCGATTGTCTTTAATAGGAAAGGAAGTACAAGGAAACCTGGAATATGCTCAGTTATAGGTATAGGAGCCATTGGAATCTGTGCCACAACATGCCCACAAATGAAAAGCATGCACAGTTGACATCACAAAGCCAGGGGAGAGACAACTGGGGCTGATGTACATGTAAATATCATCTAGTGCTGGCTTTAAACTGAGCAGCCTTGCAGAGAAGCTCATATTGTTTTTGAAAGACTGTAAATATATCCTTGGCTACTGCTTGTAATAGAAGAATACACTTACATTTCTTATTTTACTATTGGTAATAGAAATTTAAGCATTGACAATAACTATTCTCCCAAGTACAACAGAATGAAGGTGCAAAGGGCTGCAGTTAAAAACAAAATTATTTAATTTACATATGTGTGCAGAGGCAGGTCTCTAAAATTTGCCACAGAATTAGAGAAAAATCTGGTTATGTAAATTCCCACCTAAGACCAGCTCAATAAGCCACAAAGAAAGAAGTAGACTCTAAGTTCTGAAGAATGTTACAGTTAATTTTCTCACTGATTTGATCCTTTTTAAGCCAGTTAAGAGAAGAAGGTGTTATGACAAAGCAAAGATCAATAAGCCTGCATACAGAAACAATTTGTAGTGTGGGATGAAGCAGTTATCAGCATATTTAGACATATAACAAGAAATAGGCTCATGGAAAGTCGTGAATTTAGCAAAAGCTGAAATGGGAACCCACTCCAGTATTCTTGCCTGGAAAATCCCATGAACAGAGGAGCCTGGCAGGTTACAGTCCATGGGGTCGCAAAGAGTGGGACACGACTGAGCGAACTTCACTTTCCCTTTTCACATTGTGAAATACACAAACACAAAATATCAGAAATCATACCATGAATCAATTTGAAAGCCATGGATTATCAATATGCAGCATCCATACTCAGAATAAAAGTGAAATATATATATATTATTGAAACAAAAATCTCCTTTGCCAGAAACATCTTACATTAGTTCTGCTAGGTCAGCATCTACTCCCAAGTGTGCAAAAACGTAGACCTGAAAGGTGGATCAACATGTCGAGAACAAATATAAAAAGAAGCATCAGCCAAACGTAGATGCTGACACAGACTGGAGTAGCATAACAATGGGAATATTTTGAAGAGAAGCCCCACTGATTTGTCTAGGCCAGTGATTCTGAACTCTCGACGACTTTTTTCCTCTCAATGGACATCTGACGACATCTGGAAACATTTTTGGTTGTCACAGCTTTGGGACATTACTGGGGTTCAGTGAATAGAAGCTAGAGATACTGATAAACGTTCTACAGAGCACAAAACAGTTCACAAAAAAGAATTATCCTTCTCAAAATAGGATTAGTGCTGAGGGTGAGAAAGCCTGGTCTTGCCCAAAAGCAATGTTATCACAATGGGAAAATAATGCTCCTGAGCCATGCTATTGTGTTTGCCTACTCTACTAGAATGAAAACTTCTTACAGGCAGGGAATTTGTCTACATTGTTCATTGCTTAGAACATTGTCTGGCACACAGTAGGCACCTAATAAATATGTAATGAATGAATGACAGAGTAAGAAAACACAGCAGGATACAACTTGGCAGTTATCTGGTTAGATTGAAATGTTATCTTAAAAATCCTAGCGTTGTCTGATCATCCCAGGAAACCTGTAAAAGGATCTAGTGCTCAGAGAATAGAACAAATAGTTATTTTCCTTAATTTATATAATCTTATTCAGTAACAGAAAGGAAGAAGATACTCATCAGAAATGTTTGTCAAAACACTCCACTGCAAACTTCTCTCTCAGAAAACAAAAAAAAAGTATTACAAAGGAATATTTTAACATCACCTTGACCTTCACAACCATAAGCTAGCTAGAGACTAGGATAGCATTCAACAGGCAGATAATTCTTAAAGTTTGCGTATTCTTAGCTGAAAGAAGAGACTGCATCTTTTGGAACTGCATCCAAAAACTGCATCTTAAAGAACTGTTTCTTTGCTTTTCGTTATTCAGGTTTTGAATTGTGTAAGCAAATGATTTTTTAATCAGTCTACTTGTGTTTGAGAAAAATTACTCCATAGAAAAATAAAAATAAAGTAACAATTTATATAAAAAATCACCAATTTATAAATCTATTTACCTGTTTAAATGAGGTAAACTTGTTGCTTCATATTTACATTTTATTTCTTAACATCTATCCCTTTCATCTGATTTGTTATTGTTATTCAGTCGCTAAGCTATATTTGACTCTTTGCAGCTCCATGGACTGCAGCACACCAGGCTTCCCTGTCCTTCCCTATCTGCGGGAGTTTGTTCAAATTCATGTCCGTTGAGTCAGTGATGCTATCCAACCATCTCATCCTCTGTCGCCCCTTTTTCCTTTGGCCTTCAATCTTTCCCAGCTTCAGGGACTTTTCTAATGAGTCGATTGGCTCTTCATATTTTTCTGCTTTTGAGTTATCTAAAATATAGAGGAAGTATTTTTCCTCCTCAATGAATACAATGACTGAGCTAAATATATTTTTGGCTATGATTTTTCAGAAAACATTAAATTATTATCCTTTTTATGATAGAAGTCAGAGAGTGATCCCTGAAGAAATCATCTGGTCCTATCACTTCCAATAGACTAAATCTGTTTTGAAGTTGCTCAGTCGTGTCCGACTCTTTGTGACCCCATGGACTGTAGCCCATCAGTCTCCTCCATCCATGAGATTAGCCACATAAGAGTACTGTAGTGGATTGCCTTTTTCTTCTCCAGGTTTAATTTCAGATCACTAAAAATTGGCATTACTTACCTTGTTTATAGTTTCCTTTGCTGTACAAAGGCTTTTAAGTCTAATTAGGTCCCATTTGCTTTTGTTTTTATTTCCATAACTTTAGGAGATGGTGCATAGAAGATCTTGCTATGATTTATGTCATAGAGTGTCTGCTTCTGTTTTCATCTAAGAGTTTTATGGGTTTTGGTCTTGTATTTAGGTCTTTAATTCATTTTGAGTTTGTCTTTGTGTATGATGTTAGGAAGTATTTTAATTTCACTCTTTTATATGTGGCTATCCAGTTTTCCCAGCACCACCTGTTGAAAAGACTATCTTTTCTTTGTATCAAAAAGTCTACAAATAATAAATACTGGAGACTGTGTGGAGGAAAAAGGAGCCCACTTATACTGTTGGTGGGAATGAGAATTGACACAGCCACTGTGAAGAACAGTGCGGAGATTCCTTAAAAAAAAAAAAAAAAATGAGGAAAAAATCTCCCATATGATTCAGCAATCCCAGTACTGGGCATATACTCTGAGGAAACCAAAACTGAAAATGTTTTCAAATGTTCATTGCAGCACTATTTAGAATAGCTTGGACACTGAAGCAACCTAAATGCCCATCAACAGATGAATGGATAAAGAAGCTGTGGTGCATAAAAACAATAGAATATTACTTAGCTATTAAAAGGTATGCACTTGAACTGGTTCTAAAGATGTGGATGAACCTAGAGCCTATGTTACAAAGTGAAGTTAAGTTAGAAAGAGAAAAACAAATATCATATATTAATGCATATATATTGAATCTAGAAAGATGGTACTGATGAACCTATTTGCAGGGCAAATAGAGAACAAATGCAGACATAGAGAACAAACTTCTGGACACAGCAGGGGAGGGAAAGGGTTGAGTGAATTCAGAAATTAGGATGGAAACATATACATTACTATATGTAAAATACACAGCCAGTGTGAATTTGCTATATGACTTAGGGAGCTCAAACCAGTGCTCTGTGACAACCTAGAGGGGTCAGATGGGGTGGAAGGTGAAAGGTTCAAGTGGAAGGGGACATATGTATCCCTATGGCTGATTCCTGTTGATGTATGGCAGAAAACACCACAATATGGTAAAGCAATTATGCTTAAACTAAAAGTAAATAAATTTTTAAATAGGCATTATTTAGAGTTAATGGCTTAATTTAAATACTGATTATATCCTACTATTAAATATATTTTTAAAATGGTTCTGCAGTCCATCTTTGTATTACCCATCCATTTTATAAAATTTTTGAAGAATCACCAGGTTTTTAAGCAATCTCTCGGAAGGCCAGAACCCAGACCTGCGCGAGTGACATTCACGTAGGGAAAGGTTAACTGAGCCCTGTAGTGCCTGAACAGGTGTCAGTGTGAGCCATCCACTCTTCTTTTCCTAATCATGATGTATAATCATGAATGCTTAGTCATTTTTGATATTTAAATGATTTCACGTATTCCACTGGCTGTTTTAGTGTTGTTTTCTCTTTCTTAAGTATTCCCCATTGATTGTGGCTCTTAATGGCTTGGGGAGAGTTGTTGAGTAGTTATTTTGTGTGTGTGTGTGTGTGTGTGTGTGTGTGTGTGTCTTTGTTTTTCAGTAAGGGCTCAAGAATATTTTATTCCCTAAGTGATTCTGTATTTCAGAATGTCTGTCTGTAGTTTTACATGTGTATGTCATGTAGTATGAGTCTATCCTCTACTATTACACTTTCTTTTGTTTCAGGATTGTGTAGGCATTGCTTCATCATCTTTTGGCATTAAATGTGTGGAGAAATCTGAGACCAGCTTGATTTTCTTTATTCTTCATAGAAAAAAAAAAACGTTTTCTTCTAAAAGTTCACTTTCTTCTCTTAAATTTTGGTAACAAGTAGTCTATATCTCTGCATTAATAGTTCTGTCTCTACTATAACAAGCATATAACTTTTACTTTTGATGAGCATATTCCATTCAGTAATATTTCTTCTATTATATCTCAGTGTTTTCACTATTCCATTTGTTTGGTTTTCTACTTCTGGTATATTTATAGCAGATTATTACTGTTCCATACATATATTATCTATGTATATTTTTTCTGTCCTTTTCCTCTGTGCTTATCTCAATTAAAACAAGCTGCTTTTCTTCTGTACCATTAATTAAATTTTAAATTAGTTATATCTGGTTTGTTCTTCGACTTTTTAAATGTATCAGTTAACTTTCTAATGTTGCTGGGGGTTTTTTGTTTGTTTGTTTTTCCTTTTCCTTTTTAAAAATTTATTTATTTTTAATTGAAGGATAATTGCTTTACAGAATTTTGTTATTTTATGTCAAACCTCAAAATGAATCAGCCTTAGGTATACATATATTCTCTCCCTTTTGAACCTCCCTCCCATCTTCCTCGCCATCCCACCACTCTAGGTTGAGACAGAGCCCCTGTTTGAGTTTCCTGAGACATAGAGCAAAATCCCATTTGCTATCTATTTAACATGAGGTAATGTAAGTTTCCATGTTACTCTCTTCATACATCTCAGCTCCCCTCCCCTCTCCCCATGACCATAAGTCTGTTCTCTATGTCTGTTTCTCCACTGCTGCCCTACAAATAAATTTGTCAGTATCATTTTTTTAGATTCCATATATATGTGTTAGTACATGATATTTCTCTTTCAATTTATCACTTACTTCTCTCTGTATAATAGGCTCTAGGTTCATCCACCTCAATATAACTTACTCAAAAGTGTTCCTTTTTATGACTGAGTAATATTCCACTGTGTATATTTACCACAGTTTCTTTATCCATTCATCTGCTGATGGACATCTAGGTTGCTTCCATGTTCTAGCTATTGTAAATAGTGCTGCAATGAACAATGGGATACATGTGTCTTTTTCAATTTTGGTTTCCTTAGGGTTTATGCTTAGAAGTGGGATTGCTGGGTCATATGGTGATTTTATTCCTAGTTTTTTAAGGAATCTCCATTCTGTCTTCCATAGTGGCTGTATCAATTTATATTCCCACCAACCTTACAAGAGCATTCCCTTTTCTCCACACCCTCTTGATAATTTACTGTTTTTAGAGTTTTGATGATGGCCATTCCAACCGGTGTGAGGTGCTATCTCATGGTATTTTTGATTTGCATTTCTCTAATAATGAGTGATGTTGAGCATCTTTTCATGTGTTTGTGAGCCATATGTATGTCTTCTTTGGAGAAACGTCTGTTCAGGTCTTTTCCCCACTTTTTGATTGGGTTGTTTGTTTTCCTGCCATTGAGATGTATGAGCTGCTTATATATTTTGGAAATTAATCCTTTGTCACTTGTTTCATTTGCTGTTATTTTTTCCCATTCCGAGGGTTGCCTTTTCACCTTGCTTATAGTTTCCTTTGTTGTGAAAAAGCTTTTAAGTTTAATCAGGTCTCACTTGTTTACTTTTGTTTTTATTTCCATTACTCTGGAAGGTGGGTCATAGGGGATTTTGCTTTGATTTATGTCATTCAATGTTCTGCTTACGTTTTCCTCTAAGAGTTTTATAGTTTCTGGTTTTACACTTAGGTCTTTAATACATTTTGGGTTTATCTTTGTGTATGGTGTTAGGAGATGTTCTAATTCATTCTTTTACATGTAGCTGTCCAGTTTCCCCAGCACCATTTATTGAAGAGGCTGTCTTTGCCCCATTGTATATTCTTGCCTCCTTTGTCAAAAATAAAGTACCCATAGGTTCATGGTTCCAAATAGGAAAGGAAGTACATCACGGCTGTATATTGTCACCCTGCTTATTTAACTTCAATGCAGAGTACATCATGAGAAATGCTGGGCTGGAGGGAGCACAAGCTGGAATGAAGATTGCCGGGAGAAATATCAATAACCTCAGATATGCAGATGACACCACCCTTATGGCAGAAAGTGAAGAGGAACTAAAGAGCCTCTTGATGAAAGTGAAAGAGGAGAGTGAAAAAGTTGGCTTAAAACTCAGTATTCAGAAAACTAAGATCATGGCATCTGGTCCATCACTTCATGGCAAATAGATCAGGAAACAGTGGAAACAGTGGCCGACTTTATTTGGGGGGGGGGCTCCAAAATCACTGCAGGTGCAATTTCAGTCATGAAGGTAAGAGACACTTACTCCTTGGAAGGAAAGTTATGACCACCCTAGTTCAGTTCAGTTCAGCTGCTCAGGCGTGTCCAACTCTTTCTGACCAACCCCTAGACAGCATATTAAAAAGCACAGATATTACCTTGTCAACAGGTCTATCTCATCAAGGCTATGGTTTTTCCAGTGGTCATCCATGTATGGATGTTAGAGTTGGACTATAAAGAAAGCTGAGCACTGAAGAATTAATGCTTTTGAACTGGTGTTGGAGAAGACTCTTGAGAGTTCCTTGGACTGCAAGGAGATCCAACCAGTCCATCCTAAAGGAAATCAGTCCTGGGTTTTCATTGGAATGACTGATGTTTAAGTTGAAACTCCAATACTTTGGCCACCTGATGCTAAGAGCTGACTCAGTGGAAAAGACCCTGATGTTGTGAAAGATTGAAGGCAGGAGGAGAAGGGGATGACAGAGGATGAGATGGTTAGATGGCATCACTGACTCAATGGACATGAGTTTTAGTAAACTCTGGGAGTTGGTGATGGACAGGGAGGCCTGGTGTGCCGTGGTTCATGGAGTCATACAGAGTTGGACATGACTGAGCAACTGAACTGAACTTTCTGGATCTATGCTTCTCCCAAGCTAATAAGACCTTTCAGTTAGTTAACTGACTTTTGTTGCAGTTCAGATTTTCATTTTCATTAGTTTTCAAGAAACTTTTTTCCCTACACAACTAAAGGAATTTCATTTTCATCACCGTGTCTAATTTTTAAACCATGTAGTGACAAGAAAATAGACTTTGGAGTTAAATCATCTTTGATCAAATCTCACCTGTGCCATTTAGTCGATATGTGACTTTGTCCAGTCATTTCATCTGTGTAAGACCTTCCTTTACCTGCACTTGCAAATCAGAAAACTACATTCTATGAATTTTGTAAAGATTACACAGGAAAATTGATATATATTAATCATCTAGCAAAAACCTTAGCACATAATAAGAACTAAAGACCTCTTAGATTTTGATCTATTTCTTTCACTTCAACAATATTAAACCAAAGGATTTGGAATATTCTTTGAAGTTTATGGCAATGGAATCTAACCTGCACTTTTCAAACAAAATAGATTTCTGACAGTTTTTTTGTGTGCTTTGGTTCCTTACAGAAGGAGAATCTGATTTATACCTGCTTGAATTCTGAAAACCTGGCACAAAGAGGAGACTCAATAAACAGTTAATGATGATCACATTAGTTGTGGTGCAACACTTTGGAGAAAATTGGGGTTGAAAATTAGCACTGTGCAAAATGGGCATATTTTTACCATGCCAAATAAATAAGCAAAATTTTGGAGACCAACAGCTTAGCACATGGCACTATATCCACCATTAGTTGTATCTCCACAAAGAATGAGATGAATTCTCAGAATATTTGTTCCCAGGGAATATCAAATTTACCTCCATGAAAAGGCAAACTCTAACCAAATGTTTTTGAAATATGAGTAGAATTTCTTCTTGGTTAAAATAAATCTTAGAATTTTAATAACTATCTCTGATTTCCAGAAGAAGGAAATTTAAAAGCACTGCATAAACATAAATTAAATGAACACTCTTTTAGTACATTGACTTACATAGTTTAGGAAATAACAGAAAGTTTTGATTTTAAGGTGTGTGTGTACATACTCCTGACACTTAGAGCCATAATATCATGTGTTCTTATGGTTAAAATACACTTTTACATTCTTTGTCTTCCCCAAGAGATAAGTAGAGGTCATAGACAAAGTGTGTTTGAATAGAAAATCGCAGAATTTTGACACAGTAGAATATAAGCAAATGCGTTTCCTCTTCAATGGCATCTGTAAGAAATGGCCAGCATGTCATAGAGTGTAAAAGTGTTTTAGTCATGAGAAAAGCTTAGTTTATCACTAAGGAAAGCTTAGTTGATTGAAATTGATCGGTTTTGCCAGTCAGAATATAATTTATCTTTTCTATGTTGATAACAAATGACAAAATGATACAGTTAGTAGAATGTGCATGAGTTAAGACATAACTTATGTTGTATGCTCTGCATTAGGCAATGTGTCCCCATTCCTGCACACCTGCTAATCTAGTTACGGGACAGCGGGGCAGTGATTGCAAACCTCCACAGTCTATGTGTCTAAATTTTAATCCTGGACCCACTGCTTACTAGCTATGTGACCTGGGTCAAGTATTTCCTTTGCTCTTCACCTCAGTGTCCTTGCTAGTGTAATGGAAGCAATAAAAATACACCTTATAAGGATGAAATGATAACTAAAGTGCTTACAACAGCACATGGCATAACAGGCACATCCTAGTAATCAGGCATTGTTATTATATGCTAAATTGTATGTAATTTAATAAGCTACTCTTAATTACTACAATAATTAAAACTGTCTAAATCCACCCTGTCATGTAGTTGCTACCTCTTAACAGAGAGCTTTTTACCTTTTCATACTGCTCATGGGGTTCTCACGGCCAGAATACTGGAGTGGTTTGCCATTCCTTTCTCCAGTGGATCATGTTTGGTCAGAACTCTTCTCTATGAACTGTCTTTGGTTGCCCTGAAAGGCATGGCTCATAGCTTCACTGAGTTACTCAAGCCTCTTCACCACAGCAAAGCTGTGATTCATGAAGAAATGGCAGAAATTAAAGTGGAATTAAGAGCTCTCGATGACTATGAAAGAGGAAAGTGAAAAAGCTGACTTAGAACTCAATATTCAAAAATCTAAGATCATGGCATCAGTCCCATCACTTCATGGCAAATAGAAGGGGGTAAAAGCAGAATCAGTGACAAATTTTATTTTCTTGGGCTCCAAAATCACTGCTGATGGTGACTGAAGCCTTGAAATGAAAAGACGCTTGCTCCTTGGAAGGAAAGCAATGACCAACCTAGACAGCATATTAAAAAGCAGAGACATTACTTTGCCAACGAAGGTATGTAGAGTCAAAGATATAGCATATGCAGATGTGAGAGCTGAACCATAAAGAAGGCTGAACATCAAACAATTCATACTTTTGAATTATGGTGCTGGCAAAGACTCTTGGGAGTCCCTTGGGCTGCAAGATCAAACCAGTAAATCCTAAAGAAAATCAACACTGAATATTCATTGGAAGGACTGATGCTGAAGTTCCAATACTTTGGACATCTGATGCAAAGAGCTAACTCATTGGAAAGGACTCTGATGCTGGGAAAGATTGAGGGCAAGAGGAGAAGGGAACTGCAGAGAATGAAATGATTAGACAGCATCACCAACTCAATGGACGTGAATATGAGCAAACTCTAGCAGATAGAGAAGGATAGGGAAGCTTGGTGTGCTGCAGTCCATGGAGTTGCAAATGAGTCAGACATGATTTAGTGACCGAACAATAACAACAGAGAACTTGATCTGATTTCTCTGACCCAAAAGAGTTTTATTCCTGAACTTTTTATAATGTGATTAGGTTATTCCAAAGAGTGTATTTTTTTTTATTATTATCTTTTTAACAACCAAATAGTTTCACTGTTAGGAATGGGATTATGATACCTGTTGAGCACAGTAATATTTATCCATGTTCCTATATTCCTAATTAAACATTTCTCAAGTTTCTGGTTCCTTTTCTTCTTCTTTTTAATTTTTTTTTTTTTACTAGAGATGATTGGTCAATTCTTATTTCCACTTTTTAATTCAATTATTGTCAATAGTTTAATCACTTTTTTGAATTTTAATCAGAGAGTCAGATTGTCTCAAACCTCACATTTACCTTTTCTGTCATCTTTCTTGTTAGAAATAATAATAATAAATAATTACCCTTTTCTCAATGTAAGGTAAATTTCCCACAATTATTTTATATTCTTGGGCCGCTATATACAATACTCTCATATGTGTTCATTATAAAGTGACATTAGTTTTCAAGAGGGAGAAAAGACAAGCATAATTAATGTAAAAATTAGAATAACTCAATTGGGTTCTACAGAAGGAAATGCAAATAAGTTCATTATGCAATATTTAGCATAACATCTCGGAGAAGGCAATGGCACCCCACTCCAATACTCTTGCCTGGAAAATCCCATGCATGGAGGAGCATGATGGGCTGCAGTCCATGGGGTCGCTGAGTCGGACACGACTGACGTGACTTAGCAGCAGCAGCAGCATAACATCTAAGAGGGGATTGGCTACATGCAAGTGGTGAAGTGATTTTTGGAACTCTGAACATAATACATACTCATTACAGAAAAATTTGGTAAACTAAGGAAAATATCAAGAATAAACACAGTTTATTCATTCTCCTTCTATGTGAAGCTAACAATTATAACTTTGAATTGTACATTCCAGATTATGAAGATAGATAACTAGATTTTGCACATCCATCTCAGAATATTTTTTTCTCTGTTAATTAGATCCTGTAATTATGTTTGTCTTTGTCAATATAGTTTGTTTTAATACATGACTTTTTGTATTTAAATAATATTTGGCTGGGAGCAATCATATACTTTAACTGTTTTCCTCATGTTAAAAATACATGTTCTTATTTCAGTTAATTGGCCTAATAAGTAATTCTTGCTATATAATTTCCATATCTATGTGCCTCTTTTGTTTGTTTAACTACTGTCTCTCAGTCCTACACATGTTGCCCTGTACTGCTAAGCCCTCAGGTCTGAAACTACAGTCACCAGGATCCTTTAGCTAAAGATGCACGCACGCATGTTAAGTCGCTTCAGTCTTGTCCAGGTCTTTGTGACCCAATGGACTGCAACCCTCCAGGCTCCTCTGCCTGTGGATCTCCAGGCAAGAATATTGGAGTGGGTGCCATTCCCTCATCCAGGGGATCTTCCCAACCCAGGGATGGAACCTGTGCCTTTCAGGTCTCCCACATTGACAGGCGTGTTCTTTACCACTGAGCCAGTAGGGTAGTCTTTAGCTGATGATTTCCTATTATATTCTGCCAATAGAAAAGGCTGGTGGAAAATCTTTAGATAAAGGAAAAGAGAAACTTCATAATTCTGTCTCCTACGGTACGGCAGTTGCTGGCTATTGCTGAAAACTGTCGTAGTGGTAAGAAGAGTAATAATTTTTTTTGGTAGCTATGGCCTTGGACAAAGAAGCATCTCTTTAGTAAATATAGACCCAGCTGTGAAAGTACCTCCAACAGCAGAGGAGCAGATGCCAGACTCACATCCAGGCATTTGCTTAACTGTCTGTTTCTAGATCTCATCCCTTCTTTCTTTGGCTCATTCATCTCCCTCTGTGTTCTTTTCTGCACTTTACCCTTACTAACACTTTTTTAACTATTAATATTACACTACATTAAATTCTCTCAATTTCAAACACATTAATTTCTCTTTTCTTGGTTGGCGTCATAAAGATCTGTTTCCTTAGGAAAGATTCATAGAAGTGAAATTCATCATTCAAAGGGTATAAAATTTAATGTGTTTTGAGGTTAGACTTTCTAAAATGTTCTAAGTTCTAGATCTAGATTCATACACGGTGTAAAGCATGACCGTGCATAGGAGGAAATAAATGTAAAGAAACAAAGACACATATATGGCAAAAAAAGAAAAACTTCTATTTTTCTTTCAGTCTTCACTACCCAGTATGATGTTCAGAGTGTATTTTTTGAACGAACGAATTCATAGATGCATGCCATCATTTAGTATAAAATAAACTACTGATAGGAGATGAAATAATTCCCCGCAATCTCAAAGAAAATAAATAAATAAATTGCGGTAATTGTCATATATGTTGAAAGAGTATATTAATATTATTGTGGTTTGATTGTATACATTCAAAAAATAGGCACAGTTAGGAAAATGAACATTATTTTGCATCATGCAAGATCATCCAACACTGGCCTCTGAAAAAATAAAGCTTCTAAATGAAAAATTTATGGAATACACAATTATGAAAAAAAGTTGACTGGGCAGACTTTAAATAAATACTATGTAAGTATAGAGAATTTATTCATTTACATAAAAGCTATACTTTATAAATATATAACAGTTCATATAAAATGTACTACATGTGGCCTAGAAGCATATTGGAGCATTTAAATAATCACTGTTTATTAAACAGTGTTCAGTGCTACCTGCAATGATAAAAGGAAATACACTGTAGGTAAGGGAGTTAGAGAAGGTGAAGTTCTGAAAAAGAACGAGACCAGCACTTTTACAGGAACAGATCACCTTTAATGAGGTGAGAAGGGGCAGCAGTCAGATTAGGGAGCTGCTGCACTAACCTAAGAAATGAGTAAGTATATATAGGCTTGTATATGGGAAATTACTGTCTTAAGGGGACCTGTTCTTCTCTAAAGTTGTTTGGAGTAGTTATCTGGCTGGGGCAAGGAATTTTGGAGATCGGCCAGAGGCTGGACCAGCTGGGAGCTGGGTGTAATCAACCTAATGTCCATTTTTCCTTCCCTTGAGCAAGTTCTTTGTTTTGCATAGAATGGTGGGGAGGACCTGGAGGGGAGTTTTAACTCCAGGCTACCTCAAGCCAAGCAACTTTCCTTCATACACAGCATAAAAGATGACAAAGGGGACAAAGTTCAAAAGTCACTGTTTAGCTACGTGATGAAGACAAATTAGGAGATACAAATGTAGACAAAAGATATGTGGATATAGGGTGGGAGAAAGGATGGTAGGATGAATTGAGAGAGTAGAATTGACAGGTATATACTACCATGTGTAAAATAGATAGTTGGTGGGAATCTTCTGTATACCAGGGGAGCTCAGTTCCATGTTCTGTGATGGCCTGGAGGGGTGGGGTGGGGCTTGTGGGAGGCAGGCTCAAGAGAGAGGGAATATATGGATACATATAGCTGATTCACTTTGTTGTACAGCAGAAACTAACACAATATTGTAAAGCAATTTTATTCCAATTAAAATATTTAAAATTAAAAAAAGACAACTTAGTATGTAACTTAGTATAACACATATTACCTGATGATCAACAGCATATTTTGTAAAGATAGTGAAAGAATATCATTGTCTTTCTGGAGCAGAAATAATCACAAGAAATTGGCATTAACTGGAAATCCTGAGGAACAAGAATTTTGGGGTACAAATACATAAAACATTTTATTCCATATATAAATAGAAAATTTGATTTTTTCATTGCCAAGATCTTCTTCACTCATAGATTAAAGATGAAAAGGATATAGAATAGTTTAATTTTTAAACTTGTGACTGTTTAATACTGTTCTTCTGTGGAAGTAACCATGCTATTAGACAAAGAAAAACTATTAAGCCTCAGCATTTATGAACACAGGCAAGGACTGACACAAAATAAAAACAACAAAATTATGCTGACAAGCATCAAATCATGAAATCATTTATTGGGCTTTATGATAAATAATACACAAATCTTGTGATTGACAGAAATTAAGATTGCTTTCTAGCAGGCTAATCTAGCATACCTGAATCAGCTGCTGTAAAAGAAATAGGAATTAAAGCCTATCTAGCTGCTCTGATGTTCTATGCAGATGCTTAGATTTCCATAACTTTTTCACAAGACACTGACAAGTACTAGAATCTAACAGGAGTCTGAAAGAAAGTCTCCTCAAACTTTAGTGTGCTTAACAAATTACCTAGGATGCCCCATATCAAACAGCAGCAGGGATTCTGATTTAGCAATTTCATGAAGGTACAGAAATCTGTGTTTACAAATACCCCAGCTTAGTTAGATGGGGAATCCAGAAGGCTTCTTAGAGAAATTATGTGTGATGTTTATCAGACCTCCAAATCTTCCTGTCTTCTTTTGTCACTATTAGGATATTATGGAATGTCTTTGAGGGCTCCGTACAACCTGAGCATTTAGTTGTATTAGGTGCATAGGATAATGTGAGATTAACTCTGCTTCTGTTCTTATCAACAGAGACTTCAACTGCAAGTCTAAATGATCACCGGAAGGAAAAACAGCTTCCCTCTTTCCTGCTGATACCCGAGGCAATATTCTCTCATGAGAAAAAGTCCTGGACTTAAACAAGGAGGACAAGAGGCATGATTGAAAATTCAACCTAAAAGAGAATTCCCATGAGCAAGACAATTCCATGGCTCAGCTCTAGGTGTGAGGAAAGAAATTCATGCACACAAAATGTGCTCTGAAAGTATGCACAGTACTGATAGTAAATTGACAGAGTAGTGTCAAAAATTGATGGAACAGACCTCTCTGGAACTTCCTCCTCCTAGAATGCATGCTCCACAGCTAACAGGACTTCTAAGCCTGCCTTCAAGACTGGAAATTTTCTGACACCTTCTAAAGGCTGTGCAACTAGTCACAGGAGATCTTGGTAAGAAGAAAAGAAATATACCCTAATCTTATTGGACAAAGAAAGCTCTAGTATTTATAAGCCATTAAACCTTCATCACAACTCTGCCTGAAGGGGATAATAGAGCTGTTTTCCAGTCAACAGTGCTTTTATATCATCTCTTCAATTTTGGAGTCATAAGCAGTTCAAGTTATTTTTTTCTTAATATATCTTTATGCTATTATGATGTAGTTATCATGCAAATTGGGAATTAGGTGCCAGGGTATGAAAATGCTATATATGTGCACATTAAAGTGCTGCCTGATAGCAGAAAGGAAAAACAATTTCCACAAGTGTGCTGACAAATGAAAATTTTACAGAAGACATCTCTTAGAAGTCATCTGCTTTTAAGTTTAGTATATGAAGAAAATACAATGTGTGTTCCTGAAGAAAAAAATTGCAACAATGAAAACAGTCAAAGAACAAAAATTTAGTCCTTATTCTTAGTCCAATTCACAGGCCAGTGCATATTCTTCAGATTCTCTATCCTATGTCCAAAAAGAAAACAACCTAAAATATTTTTACCTGAAATGTGATATGATTCTCCAGTAAGGCACTCTTCCTTAAGCCAGTTAAAGAAAGCAATTTAATAACTAAATATCTAAATAGTACTCAAGGTTTTGCAAAACATGAATGCATTCACACCCTTGAGTTTGTAGGGGTATACTAATGACCAACACTTCCAGTCTGAAATGGCTTTTCCATCTATGTGATCTCAAACAGCTTCTCATTTTTTATCTCATAGCTAACAGCTTTGTTTTACCTAGGTGTAACTATTATTAATTCTAGAAAAATTTCTATAAAATTTCTAAAACTAAAACCAGACTTAGATAATTTATAATGCATATTTAATACCTGTCTGGAGGAAATAGAACAGCTTCAGCGCAATTTTACGTCTCGATCATCATCACTAAGGAAGCCCAGTAATAACAGTTTGTAGTAAAATCTGCATAAGTCATTTTCAATGCTCCATATTTACTTTGTCACACCTATAATTCATTTTTTATGATACATGTTAAGTGAAAACTTCATTGTTCAGACTTTTATTAAAATAAACATTTACTGAAAACCAACTCTGTTTTGGATATTATGCAGTGGTAAAAAATCTGCCTGCCCATTTCAAAAGACACAAGAGATGCAGGTTTGATCCCTGGGTCAGGAAGATGCCCTGGAGTAAGAAAAGGCAACCACCCCAGTCTCCTTACCTGGAAAATTCCATAGACAGAGGAGCCTGGCAGGCTACAGTTGATGGTATTGCAAAGAGCTGGACATGACTGGGTGACTCAGCACAGGACACATAACTTCTTAAAAATATGGTTGTAAAGGGTTGTCTCAAAGTTCTGTCTCCTTTTTGGACTTCCTTACCACTCAAGTTTTCCAGTAGTCATGTATGGATGTGAGAGTTGGACTACAAAGAAAGCTGAGCACTGAAGAATTGATGCTTTTGAACTGTGGTGTTGGAGAAGACTCTTGAGAGTCCCTTGGACAGCAAGGAGCTCCACCCAGTCCATCCTAAAGGAAATCAGTCCTGGGTGTTCATTGGAAGGACTGATGCTGAAGCTGAAACTCCAGTACTTTGGCCACCTCATGTGAAGAGTCGACTCATTGGAAAAGACCCTGATGCTGGGAAGGATTGGGGGCAGGAGGAGAAGGGGATGACAGAGGATGAGATTGCTGGATGGCATCACCGACTAGATTGGACATGGATTTGGGTAGACTCTGGGAGTTGGTGATGGACAGGGAGGCTTGGCATGCTGCAATTCATGAGGTTGCAAAGAGTCGGACACAACTGAGTGACTGAACTGAACTGAACTGAACTGGACCACTCTAAAGAATCACTCAGCGTGTAGAGAGAATCAATCTCCACTTGCTCAGCACAACACTTTCTTCAATGCAGTAATTGCAACAGCTGAATAAAATTAGTGAAGCAGTGTAGATAGATCACTACATGATTTATTAATTTATTTGACCTTATCAGAGTAAGTATGAGAAGCACTGGCTTTAGAGAACTTCAGAAACTTTCAAATAAATATAATCATGCCAACAAAGAAGGATTGTTTTCCTGTTAACTATCCACTTACAAACTATAGCTTAATTTTATTCCTGTTTACTTTACCCAGTGCTCTGCATGGTGATCTCTTAAAAAAAGGTTGACCAACCCTGTAATCAGGCCATTTCGTAACTAATTAAAGTTTGTTATGTTCCCTATGGTATTACCATATCTTACTGTGAAAGAGACTCGGTAACTTCTGTTGCCTCTGTATCTATTGAACCTAGATGGTGCTTACTTGATGTTTTGCCCACATAGTGTGGGCACACCATGTTGCTTCTTAAAGTCAAAACTATCCAAATGGCAAGATGTTTTATAAAGATCCCAAGTTGTGTTACACTGACTGTATTTATTCACTTTCCTTGGACTTTTCAAATCACTTTTGATGCAGGCAGTGTCAAAACTTGTTTATAAACTATAGTAAGAACTTTAACCTGACAATATGATTTTTTAATTTTATCATCAGCTTTTCCTCCTTACAATAAAGTTGAAGACAGACTCTAGGTGTGCTAGTTAATTTTGCACATGACTGTGAGTAATCATAATCAATGAGTTATATACATCAAATATTCTTTTTCCAGTTTAAATTGTGACTCTGCCAAGACAAAAAAAAAAAAAAAATACTAAAATAAACCTGTGGTTCCATCCAGTTCTATAGGTCTTCTGAACTGATGACAATTTTTTTTTAAATAAGTTGATTAACTGAGGACATTTAAAGAGATTACTCTCTTCCTGAGAGGAATTTTCAGTTTTGGTGACCCCCACAGCGAAAGTGACCAAATGTCGCCAACTCTAGATTTATGCTCCAGATGTCATGCTCTCATCTTTATTTTAATACATTATGAAACAGCAGAGATCAGAGAGTGATAGAACTGTCTAGCATTTGTTTTGCTGGTGTGTGTGTGTCTTTGTGTCTGTGTAGTATGCTTTACATTAGATTTGTTGATTTTTCCTCAGTAAAGTGGGATAAGAAATATATTTTATTTCATATTCATCTTAAAATTAATACTTTTGACTTGAAAAGTATTCTAGTGTACTAGTATTCTAGTATTCATTATTTTCCAAACTCTTTGCATTCTTTCTATTCATCAAGACCATGTTAGTAACTTTATTTACTCTGTATCAGACTGTTTTTTCCCATTTTAATGTACATTTTAATATTTCCTGCTGCTGAATTCATTGATATGATAGCTCTGATAAATCATATCTAAGTAGGACAGGTGTTGCTAACAGACAGATCACAAAAGCTGTGTGCCTTTTAATGAATCCAATATTTCTAATTTGATTTTAGATCAAGAATACATTTGCTTTATACATTCTTCAGAGTAGAACCCTCAATCATCTGTCATCATGTGTTTCTAGGATGATATTTCTGAAGTGATAAAAGTATAATTTTAAACAGGAAAAAGAATCTTAACAACTACTTTTAGCTAAAACTCTGTCAAGTAGATTTTGAATAGTTACATGGATGTAGCATTATCCGTTCCAGGAGAATGAGAGAAAAATAACATAATTCATCTAGGCTGTGTATCATGTCCCTTTACAGTGGGCAGTGAATTAATCATAATGTGTTTAACTTAACTGAGGTAATTAAAGAGGGTGTGTCCCTTTTATCCCATACTATATTGGAGTTTTATAATTGAAAAAACACTTCAATATATATTATCATTTTAATTCTCACAACGCCCCTCAGATAAACAGTATTGCACCTCTTTTACAAATAATGAAACTGAAATTCAAAGATGTGTTAAGAGGTTTACTCAGGGTAACACAGTGCCAGCAGAGCTAGAAGCTAAATTAAAGATGTTTGACTTGGAATTCAGTTGCCATTTACACTAGTCTAAGAAATGGCACTCAGTTGTGAATGTGTCACCCTGATTATTTAACTTATATACAGAATACATCACGAGAAATGCTGGACTGGATGAAGCACAAGCTGAATTCAAGACTGCCGGGACAAATATCAATAACCTTAGATATGCAGATGACACCACACTTACGGCAGAAAGTGAAGAACTAAAAACCCACTTGATGAAAGTGAAAGAGGGGAGTGAAAAAGTTGTCTTAAAACTCAATATTCAGAAAACTAAGATCATGGCATCAAGTCCCATTACTTCATGGAAAATAGATGGGGGGACAATGGAAACAGTGACAGACATTATTTTGGCAGGCCCCAAAATCACTGCAGATGGTGATTGCAGCCATGAAATTAAAAGATGCTTGCTCCTTGGAAGAAAAGTTATGACCAACCTAGACAGCATATTAAAAAGCAGAGACATTACTTTGTGGACAAAGGTCTGTCTAGTCACAGCTATGGTTTTTCCAGTGGTCATGTATGGATGTGAGAGTTGGACTATAATGAAAGCTGATCACCGAAGAACTGATGCTTTTGAACTATAGTGTTGGAGAAGACTCTTGAGAGTCTCTTGGACTGCAAGGAGATCCAACCAGTCCATCCTAAAGGAGATCAGTCCTGAATATTCATTGGAAGGACTGATGCTGAAGCTGAAATTTCAGTATTTTGGTCACCTGATGCGAAGAGCTGACTCATTTGAAAAGACCATGATGCTGGGAAAGATTGAAGGCAGGAGGAGAGGGGGACGACAGAAGATGAGATGGTTAGATGGCATCCATGACTTGATGGACATGAGTTTGAGTAGGCTCTGGAAGTTGGTGATGGACAGGGAGGCCTAGCATGCTGCAGTCCATGGGGTCACAAAGAAGTGGAAATGACTGAACAACTGAACTGACTGCGGATGTGTCTTGTCATGAAAGTACAGTCTGATGTTGTTAAGAACAATACTGCATAGGAACATGAAATATTATGTCCATGAATCAAGGTAAATTGGACTTGGTCAACCAGGAGATGGAAAGATTAAAAACTGTTGTCTTAGGAATCAGTGAATTAAAATGGACAGCAATGGGTGAATTTAATTCAGATGACCATTGTATTTATTACTATGGGCAAGAATCCTTTCAAAGAAAAGGAGTAGCCCTCATAGTCAACAGAGTCTGAAATGCAGTACCTGGATGCAATCTCAAGAATGACAGAATGATCTTGGTTTTCTTCCAAGGCAAAACATTCAAAATCACAATAATTCAAGTCTGTGCTCTAACCACTGATGCTGAAGAGGCTGAAATTAAGTGGTTCTATATAGACCTATAATGCTTTCTAGAGCTAACACCAAAAAAAGATGTCTTTTTCATCGTAGGGGATTGGAATGCAAAAAATAGGAAGTCAAGAGATACCCAGAATAACAGGCAAAGGCTAACAGAGTTTTGTCAAGAGATCATGCTGCTCACAGCAAACACATTTTTCCAAGAACACAAGAGAAGACTCTATATATGGATATCACCAGATGGTCAATACCAAAATCAGATTGATTATATTCTTTGCAGCCAAGATAGAGAAGCTCAATACAGCAGAAAGAAAAAAAAAAAGACCTGGAGCTAACTGTGGCTGAGATCATGAACTCCTTATCACAAAATTGAGGCTTAAATTGAATAAAGTAGGGAAAAAATCCTAGGCCACTCAGGTGTGACCTAAACTAAATCCCTTATGGTTATACAGTGGGGGTGATGAATAGATTCAAGGAATTAGATCTGGGAGATAGAGTACCTGAAGAACTATGTACAGAGGTTTGTAACACTGTACAGAGGCAGTAACCAAAACTATCCCAAAGAAAAAGAAATGTAAGAAGGCAAAGTGGTTACCTGAGAAGACTTGACAAATAGCTGAGGAAAGAAGAGAAACAAAAGGTAAGAGAAAAAGAGAAAGATGTACCCAGCTGAAAGTAGGATTCCTGAAAAGAGCAAGGAGAGGTAAGAAGGCCCTAATAAATGAACAATGCAAATAAGTAGAGGAGAACAATAGAAGGGGAAAGACTAGAGATCTCTTCAAGAAAATTAGAGATATCACGGGAACATGTCATGCAACAATGGGCATAATAATGGACAGAAATAGTAAGAACCTAACAGAATCAGAAGGGTTTAAGAAGAAGTGGTGAGAAGACACAGGAGAACTATGCACAAAAGGTCCTAATGACCAGATAACCACAATCGTGTGATCACTCACCTAGAGCCAGACATCCTGGAGTGTGAAGTCAGGCGGGCCTTAGGAAGCATCACTACAAACAAAGCTAGCGGAGATGACAGAATTTCAGCTGAGCTACTTCAAATCCTAAAAGATGAGGCTGTGAAAGGTCTGCACTCAATATGTCAGCAAATTTGGTAAATCAGCAGTAGCCACAGGATTGGAAAAGGTCAGATTTGATTCCAATCCCAAGAAAGGCAATGCCAAAGAATGTTCTTAGTACCACACAATTGCACTCGTTCTACATGCTAGCAAGGCGATGCTCAAAATCCTTCAAGAAGGCTTCAGCAGCATGTGAATCAAGAACTTCCAGATGTACAAGCTGGGTTTTGAAGAGGCAGGCAAACAAAAGATCAATTTCCAAGATTCACTGGATCATGAATAAAGCAAGGGAATTCCATAAAAACATCTATTTCTGTTTCACTGACTATGCTAAAGCCATAGACTGTGTGGATCACAACAAACTGTGAATAATTCTTAGATGGGAGGACTAGACTGCCTTTCCTGTCTTTTCAGAAATCTATAAGCTGGTCAAGAAGCAACAGCTAGAACCACACATGGATTAATGGACTAATTCAAAATTGGGAAAGGAGTACATCAAGGCTGTATATTGCCACCCTGATTATTTAACTTATATGCAGAGTATATCATGTCTGATGCCAGTCTGGATGAACCACAATCTAGAATCAAGACTGTCGGGAGAAATATCAAAAACTTCAGATATGTACATGATATTATCTAATGGCAGACAGTAAAAAGGAACTAAAGAGCCTCTTAACGAAAATGAAAGAGAAGGGTGAAAAAACTTGCTTGAAACTCAACTTTAAAAATAAAACTAAGATCATGGCATCACTTCACGACAAACTGTCCCATCACTTCACAACAAATAGAAATGGAAAAGCAGAAGCAGTGAGAGATTTTATTTTCTTGGGCTCCAAAATCACTGGGGATGGTGAATGCACCCATCAAATTAAAAGGTACTGGTTCCTTGGAAGGAAAGCTGTAATAAACCTAGACAATGTATTAAAAAGCAGAGACACCAATTTGCCACCAAAATCCATCTAGTCAAAGCTATGATTTTTCAAGTAGTCCTTTACAGATGTGAGAGTTGAACCATAAAGAAGGCTGAGTGACAAAGAATTGATGCTTTTGAATTGTGCTGGAGAAGACTCTTGAGAGTCCCTTGGACTGCAAGGAGATCAAACCAGTCAATCCTAAAGGAAGTCAGCTCTGAATATTTACTAAAAGGAGTGATGCTGAAACCGACACTCCAATACTTTTGCCACCTGTTGCGAACAGCCAACCATTGGAAAAGACCCTGATCCTCAGAAAAACTGAAGACAAATGGAGAAGAAGGCAACAGAGGACGAGATGGTTAGACAGTATCACTGACTCAATGGCAATGAATTAGAGCAAATTCCAGGAAATAGTGAAGGACAGAGTCTGGCATGCTACAATACATGGCATCACAGAGTCACTCATGACTTAGGGACTGAATAACAATCCTGAAAAGCCCTGAGTCTGAGGGGAAGTTAAATCAGTCACTGATCTTTACCCAACCTAAAATATTAATTTGAGAAAGTATTCATAATGTTCTATAATAGCATTATTCATTGATATTTAAGGAGCAGTATCATTATTTCAGGGGAGTTCATAAATCTCCCAAAATAATGTACTGTCAACTTGACCACTAACATATTGAAAAAGCTAGAGAAATTTGCAAGAACCTGTAAAGTATCATATCTCCCAGAAGGAATTAGTAAAAAAGTAATCAATAAATGGGTCTATACTTTCCATTCAGTTTCTGAAATAGACATAAATGATTTTGTAACATCACTTGGTATCAAATCTGGTTGCTCCTAATAATCAGTAAAAGGAGTGTAAGTAATCAATTTATTTTGAAATTTATAGCTTTTTCATTTGCACATGGTCAATAATGGCTTCAATTAAAACATAATTCTTGCTTCAAACAATGAGTCTGAAAACAGATGGCATCATTGATAACAGTAAATATTGGTGAAAGTCCTTCAGAGAAATAAGTATTTTTCTTTAGGGAAATGAGTATTTTTAGTTTTCTGATTTCATTAATGAGATATTAAAAGTTGGAAGGCATGTACACAGCTTCTTTATAAACAATGTTTTAAATGCAAATAGTGTTTCATAAATGTTAACAATTTGACTAAATTCTTAAGGTGCCTAGCAGTGGCTCAGATGGTAAAGCATCTGTCTAAAATGCGGGAGACCCAGGATAGATCCCTGGGTCGGGAAGATCCCCCAGAGAAGGAAATGGCAACCCACTCCAGTGCTCTTGCCTGGAAAATCCGATGGATGAAGGATCCTGGTAGGCCCCAGTTCACGTGGTCGCAAAAAGTCAGATACGACTGAGCAACTTCACTTTCAGAGAAAAGAATACAACTGCTACTACTGTTAAATAAAAAAAAATAAAAGTTAAAGCTAAATTTAAAAGCAGAAATAAACTAAAAATAAATCTCCCATGGGTATAGAGAAAGAAAGATCTTACACAGTTTTTTCAAAACCCTATTCTACTATTGAAGATATAGTTCGGTTAGTCATTGTATGTGTGTACACTTAAAAAGGAACTCATAACTAAAACAGCCATTACAATGCAGTGTAATATACTCTATGGTTCTGTGACAGAACTAAGTTCAAAAGCCTTTAGATGTATAGAGAAGGATTATTTAATCTGTATTCAATCTTGAAGGATTAGATGAATTTACTATGTGGAGAATAGGACATTCCAGGGAAGAAAAGAAAAGGTAAAAGAACAGGTAAAAAAAAAATCAAATTAACATATGAAAGAACATATTGATATTATTGGTTAAAATATTTTTCACTCAGTAATCCCACAGAAGCCAATGATATTTATATTGTGATCTCATGAGGCAAATAATCATTTCCTGACAAAATCGTGGCTTCCCTATATGTCTGAAGGAATCTTTCTAGGTATTGACTCAGATGATGAACCCTGAAGTCAACTCTAAAAATTTAGTTTCTCTTGGAGTCTTATGGAATTAAGTCCTTTCACATTATATAATAGTATAAATTCAATAATTTAGTTATTTTCTCAAACAGCTTAGAAAGAAGCCGTTGCTATTACTGTTTAGTCACTAAGTCATACCCAACTTTTTGTGACCCCATGGGCTGTAGCCCACACACGATAATAAAAGAGAAATACAAAGAGATGAATATGTAGTTCCCTAAGCAGTTGTGGACATCAGGGGAACTCAAGGAAGAGGAAAATATTGGCAATGGATGGTAGACATTTTGAAACAAGCTTGGCATGCTACTGAATTATTCTTCACACTGGGTTTAGTTCTGAGCTGTCCCTCTTTTGCAAGCTCTTTTTCGTACTCTCCCAAGGTTAATACTTTACCTTCAAGCACTCTTGGCAGGGAAGAAAGGGGACAAATCTTTGTAGGAGTGGAAATTTTGAAGAGGACTCAAAAAACACAAAGGAATCAGAGAGGTATAAGATGGGAAATATAGAATGAGCATAACAGTGCAAAGGTCAGAGATTCTGGAAATAGGCAGTCAAAGAATCCAGTCTACCTAGCTGCAGGGGTGGGGTGGGGAGGGATGTATGACAGAGGTTCAAGAGGGAGGAGACCTACATAAGCCTATAGCTTATTCATGCTGTGTATCACAGATACCAACACAATATTGTTAAGTAATTATCCTCCAATTAAAAATAAACTTAAAAATAATAAAGTAAAATATATATAAAAAAGAATCCATTCTTATTGGTCATTTACAAACTCTGATTAATACTGGACAAGACACTTGATTTCTCAGTGTCTTGACTCTAAGAAATAAAGATACTTTTTGATTTGCTGAGAATTTTTGAGAATTCTTTAATTCCTTGCTTTACTTTCATTCATGACTTTAATCATTACTGGCACTGTAAATATTCATCTGAATAATTGCTTTCCATCTCTTAAATTCATGTAAGTTGGAACTTCATTTTGTTTCTTACTGTTGCATCTCTAGTGCCTAAAACAATCTCTGAGCAGGAGTTCAGTAAAGAGTGGTTGCATGAATGAATCCGTTTAATGAATAAATAATGTAAATATATGAGTGCAACATCAGACACAACATAGCCATCTAATAAATGCTAGAGAGATACAGACAGACTGAGGTTCAAACTCTGGCAGTTTTATTACTGTGTGACCTTGGGCTTCTTTAACTGTAAAATGGGTATGAATAAGAATAATGTTCACCCTTTGATGACTGTCATTAAGGTAAGACAAGTAAAATAGGATGATGAATGCTAAATCCATAGTAGCTAGTATTCAGACTAGGGGGTTTGTCCATTAAGATAAATGCTAACTTTCCACAGAGTTAAGTTTTTCCATAAGGAAAATAGCATAGTTTGAAAATGCCCAAATAAGGAGACAAGAAGTCACATTGATATATGGTGTTACCCTGAAGCTAGTATCTATACAGGACAATTAGAAATAAATTCAATTTATGGTTAGAATGCGGCTACAGGAAGCTAACACTGAAATTCAAGGGCTTATGCATTAGTTTTTATTCATAACAGTATATGACGATTCTTATTTTTCCAAGTGTACCTTCTTGAGGGTCTCCCATATATAAAAATAATAATATTGAAGGCAAAGTTATTTTCATAAAACAAGGTGACACATTGAGAGATTAGTTTTCATTTCTTATTTCCTAAGAAGGTGATATCATAGCATGTTGGATTTTTGAGACATCTAAAGACAAAAGTTCAATTAACCTTGGTCTTGAGAAAAGAAGGGAGGGACTTAGCCATTTGCCTAGTTTGGTCCTGCTAATAATCTCCAAAAGCATCTATTTTTCCTAATTTTCCATACTCAGCTAGGTGTTCAAAGCATTATTTCAAAAAATAACAACAAAAAAAATGAATTTGTTTAACCAGTGTTATGCAGGTAGTACACATAAGAGAACCACAAAACAATTTAGAATTGAATAAGTTATGTTGAATTTTAGCAAAATGTTCAAATTTTTACATGATTGAAGATTCAATTTTATTAATGTAGCAAAATTGCATTACAAAATGATTAAGTAAAGTTTTACTTTGTGTTGCTCTTTTACATGTTCTCCAGACATAGTGGAATGAGCTGAAGTATATGCCCAAAACTGCATCACTGTTCAACTTTCTCTCTGCCCAATCCTGCTTCCTTCTCTCCCTCACAGGTTTTGTCCTCAACAATATGTCAAAACAAATCTCTTATTTGCAAATCTCCATTTCTGAATCTATTTGCTCAGGAGTACAATCTAACATCAAAGCTAAGTACAACTTGGTTTCCAGAAGAAACAAAGGAAAATCCTTTTTGGAAAAAATACATGGACCAATTTAGGCTTATAAGATTAAGATCAAGAAATATTAACTCAGTGCCAAAAAGAAACCCACAAGAAACAAGCCATCACGATTGAGAATAAGAAGAAATAACGAATCTTAATGTTCAAATTACCAGGAAGAGAATATAAAATAATTTGGAAAGCATCAGAAGAAAAGTGATTCATCTCACATAATGATACCCCCATAAGGCTATCAGTAAATTCCTCAACCAAAAAACTTGCAGGCCAGGAGAAAGTGAGATACATAAATACTAATTTTAAAAAAACAAACAAACACACAAAAAAGAAAACCTGACAACCAAGAATACCACACCTGGCAAAGCTGTTCTTTATAAATGAAGGAGAGATAGACTTTCTCAAACAAAAGCTAAGAGAGTTCATCATTACTAGATCTGCCTTATAAGAAATGCTAAATAAAGTTCTTCTAGTTGAAAGGATGCTACTTAGCAACATGAAAACAGGAAAGTTAAACTCACTGTATGGTAAGTACAAAGTCAGATTCAGAATACTCAAACACTGTAATTATGGTGCACAAATAACAATGAATGAAAGACTAAAAAGTAAATAATGAAATCAAAGTATGAGAAAGCAAGAAGTGATAATCAATTTGATTGGGAAGATGAAAAAAAATGCCATTAAATTTCAAAGTTTAAAATTAATCTGATTCAAACTAGATTTAAGCATCAGATTAATACAACTAAAGAGAGAATTACTGAACTGAAACAGCACTAAAGAAATCAACAAAAATGTAGCACCATAGAGTCAAAGTAGGACAGCAAGTTTTGAATGATATGAAGTACAGACTGAGAAAATCTAAAGGCACCCATTCACAGTCCAAGAAAGAGATTAGAGTTGTTAGAGGACAGGCAATATTAGGAGATACAGGTTGAGAAGTTTTCAAAGCCATTGAATCCCTTAAACCTATAAATATGCAAATCATATTATATTGTATGCAGAATAATTAGAAACCCATACCTAAGCAAATTCTAGCAGAATGGCAGAGTCGTTAGGTAAGAGGATTAAATCAGCCCAAATGAAAAGAAAGATCAGTTAGGAAGGAAAGATGATTAGACTGGCAGTGCTGAGAGAAAAATAACTGTTATCATGGAATTGTGTCCCCAGTAAAACTATCTTTCAAGTGTAAATAAATGCATTTTATGGATCCAATTGAGTAACTTAGTTTTGTCTGTTTAGTCAAAGGACATATCTTGAGAATGTGTAGTGCCCTTCTTACTCAAAAACTGAGAATATGGATTTCATCATAATACAATACATTTAGTACTTTGATATCTGTGCATTCTGCTACTCTATTTAAATTCTCACAAGTATTTTTACTTTAAGAGGTGCTACATCAGGATGTTGTGCTAAGAATGCCTTTGGGACAAGGTCTAGGTGTTTGTTTTTGTTTTTTTTCTCTCTGCCTAGCTTTCCTAAAAGCACCCTCAAGTGTGCCCTACTATATCTAGGCACAGAAATAACCCCTTATAATCTTTGTCCCAAATACATCCATATTAAACAAACCAGAAGTGTGGCCTCATCTCTCACTCCTTCATAAGCAAGTGATAAATTCCTTTCATAGTCAGGGGACTTGTCCTAATTCTTCTTCACTCCTTCTTTCCTCAGTGCTCAGAATTTAGCAGACAAAAATTCAAATAATAGGCCCTTGATCATTGTTAAAATTGAAGAAAAGATAGGAAATTTCTCTAGTAGATTTTTTTTATTTTTGTTCTATGTATACTGCCTAAAACAGTCTCATTAGATTGAATGACAATCTTGTGATAAATTGAGATTTATGGCTTCTAATTATTTAACACACTATTTTCCCATCACAAATATTTTCATAATTAGGCTTTGGAAATAAAATTTAAATTAAAAGAGAAGAGTGAAATCATCTGGGTCTAAAATAAGTATTCTCTAAAACTCTCAAACTATAATCGTTGTCAATACATGCTTACAATGGTTTATTGTATAAAGGAGCCCATGTTTAAATCCATGGCAGTTTTATCAAAAGAAATCAGATAAGCTAATTTAACTTTTTGGCAATATTCTTCTGTTTTCTCATTTAGGTACATTATTATATTAGTCATGGAGAAACAATGAGTGGTACCAATCTGAAAAAAAAAAAATGCAAGTTCCCCTGTGAGCCTTAAATATGGTGAACACTGAATTGTTAACCATAAATAAATTATCAGTTTCTCAGATACTTTTTGAAATGCCTTTTCAGATGCCTTTTAGTACGGCTGCCTGAAATATCTTGGGTAGGTAAAAGATAGGAAAATAGCTGTTCTCTACTGATAATATTCTGGTACTGCATTAAGTTCTGAAGACATAGAAATGAATGGTACCCACTCTCATCTATTCAAAATTTACCAGGAAAGCCAGAAAAGTAACGAGATCAAGTTGAAGTTTCACTAGAATGAATTTTAAATTATGATTAATCATTTGTTCATTGGTTAGTTTTTCATTTTTCGAACCCTAGGCACACATACTTTTGTCTTTAGCTTTTACATTCACAGATGGAAATAATAAGCAAATCTAATATAATATTTATTATAGTCAAATAAAGATTTTTCTCAAAATTCTTGTGCTAATTCAGTAGAGCAGTTTTAACATTTAGATAGTCTGAATATCATCTATGAATAAATCATAAACTTACAACACTTTCTAATGACTAAGTGCCTTTCATAGTCTCAGTATCTTTTGCAATGGAAACACTGAACCAGATAATTAAAAGCCTATGCTTGTCTGGAAAGTCCCATGGACGGAAGAGCCTGGTGGGCAGTAGTCCATGGGGTCGCTAAGAGTCGGACACGACTGAGTGACTTCACTTTCACTTTTCACTTTCATGCATTGGAGAAGGAAATGGCACCCCACTCCAGTGTTCTTGCCTGGAGAATCCCAGGGACGGGGGAGCCTGGTGGGCTGCCGTCTATGGGGTCGCACAGAGTCGGACATGACTGAAGCGACTTAGCAGCAGCAGCAGCAGCATGCTACCCTAACACCTTCAGTGCCTCCTTAATGTGGTACAACTCTAATTGACCAAGGATGAATTCATTACGTATTGTCACTTTGCTCCATTTCATATAGGGCATAACTGACCCATTTCTGCCATTATGTCAACAAGATACCATTAACCCTCTTCAAGAAGCCAGTACTGCTGTGCAACAGCTGCTTTACAGAGAAAAATAGGTAGTGATCTTGAATTAAAAAGAAAATACCGTCACATGATTTTAGAAATAAAACTGTTCTGAACAAGAGGGCATGCCACACCTGCAGTCTGAAAGAAAATAGGTTAAACAAAATAGAGAAGCCTTAAAAGAAGAGAAATTTGAAATTGATTTTTAAAGGCAAAGAATAAATAGTGTCTATGTAGACTGAATCAACTGCTAAATCTCCATGAGAACCCTTTAATTATGTGATATTTGAACAGCTTTGTGTGTGTGTGTGAGTTTTCATTAGGAGGGGCATGTTGGACAGTTGTTTTTTTTTAAAGATTATCTGCTTTGCCAGTAGCCACTTTTGAGTCACTGAAGAGATTACTGTTAGCTCCAATTATTCTTCAATATTAACAAAAAGCACTAAGATAGTGCTTTTATGGGGTTTCAAGATCATAAAGTTACATTGATATTGACACAATATTTGTCAATACGTAATTAACCCCATCCCCAAATGACAGATGGGTTTTTAGGTGAACAGGTGTCTGTTGCTACTGAAAGTATTTTCATCTATTTGCTGATTATAAACATATTGTCATCAACATGAAAAATAATTCTTGTTTGTTTGAACCCATGTATCTAGAGCTTTTTTATTAAGTGAGTCATAGTAAAAAAAAAAAAGAGAGAGAGAAAGAAAAGAAAAAAAACCTGACTAATAGATAGCAAATGTAATATATTCTCTATTTTGTCATGCCTCATCACACTTAAAAATATTTGCTCAATTTTCCTGATTTCTACATAATTGTGCAAATACTTTGTTTTCTCCCCTTTTTCTATCACCCTCATTTAATTTCACAGGTTGTATAACATTGTGAAGGTCAGGAATATTACTTTTATTTCTGCTAGCTACTGCTGAGAAACCAGAGAAAATCAATTATAACTCTTTGTTTTAAAGGGCAGTGGATGTTTACTGAAAGAAAGACTCTCATTTTTCTGCTTATTAGTGTGTTTTGTTGTGTTTTAGTGGCCAAGTGGTGTCTGATTCTTTTGCAAAATCATGGAGCCTGCCAGGCTCCTCTGTGCATGGGATTTTCCAAGCAAGAATACTGGAGTGAGTTGCCATTTCCTTCTCCACGGGCTCTTCCCAACCCAGGGATGAAATCCATATCTCCATCACTGCAGATGGATACTATACTAGTGAGTTACCAGAGAAGCTCTATTAGTGAGGCATTGTTGTTCAGGTGCCCAGTGGCATCTGACTCTGTGACCCCATATACTACAGCTCAACTCTTGTCCTTCACAAGAGTTACCGATCCACAACTGAAGTGGTACAAATTAAGAAATAACAGTCCACACTCACACACAAGGGATGTGATACCTGTCTCACACCTCACTGGCTCCAATTTGAGGGTAAATCAAGAAGTGACACACTATTGATATAGAATGTGGGTCTGCCAATCACAATACTTGATGTTTAGGCAGAACTTTACAGTTTAAGATTCATTTCCATTTATGCCATAATTTCAACTTCAACAACGCACTCACAGAGTAAGGATAATATTAACATCTGGTATTTCCATTATGACCAAAACATACCTGAAACTGACAGTTCAGATTAGTTCAGTTCAGTCGCACATTCATGTCTGACTCTTTGAGACCCCATGAACAGCAGCACACCAGGCCTCACTATCCCTCACCAACTCCTGGACTGTACCAAAACCCATGTCCATCGAGTCGGTAATGTCATCCAGCCATCTCATCCTCTGTCTTCTCCTTCTCCTCCTGCCCCAAATCCTTCCCAGCATTAGGGCCTTTTCCAATGAGTCAACTCTTCACATGAGGTGGCCAAAGTACCGGAATTTCATTTTCAACATCAGACCTTCCAATGAACACGTAGGACTGATCTGCTTTAGGATGGACCGGTTGGATTTCCTTGCAGTCCAAGGGACACTCAAGTGTCTTCTCCAACACTATGGTTCAAAGCATCAATTTTTCCATGCTTGGCTTTCTTCACCATACAACTCTCACATCCGTACATGACTACTGGAAAAAAAATAGCCTTGACTAGATGGACCTCTGTTGACAAAGTAATGTCTCTGCTTTTCAATATGCTATCCAGGTTGGTCATAACCTTCCTTCCAAGGAGTAAGCATCTTTTAAGTTCATGGCTGCAATCACCATCTGCAGTGATTTCGGAGCCCCCAAAATAAAGTCTGACACTGTTTCCACTGTTTCCCCATGTATTTGCCATGAAGTGATGGGACCAGATGCCATGATCTTAGTTTTCTGAATGTTGAGCTTTAAACCAAATTTTTCACTCTCCTCTTTCACTTTCATCAAGAGGCTCTTTAGTTCCTCTTCACTTTCTGCCATAAGGGTGGTGTCATCTGCATATGTGAGGTTATTGATATTTCTCCCGGCAATCTTGATTCCAGCTTGTGCTTCTCATGATGTACTCTGCATATGTTAAATAAGCAGGGTGACAATATACAACCTTAATGTACTCCTTTTCCTATTTGGAACCAGTCTATTGTTTCATGTCCAGTTCTAGCTGTTGCTTCCTGACCTGCATACAGGTTTCTTAAGAGACAGGTCAGATGGTCTGGTATTCCCATCTCTTGAAGAATTTTCCACAGTTTATTGTGATCCACACAGTCAAAGGCTTTGGCATAGTCAATAAAGCAGAAATAGATGTTTTTCTGGAACTCTCTTGCTTTTCGATGATCCAGCAGATGTTGGCAATTTGATCTCTGGTTCCTCTGCCTTTTCTAAAATCAGCTTGAACATCTGGAAGTTTATGGTTCACGTATTGCTGAAGCCTGGCTTGGAGAATTTTGAGCATCACTTTACTAGCCTGTGAGATGAGTGCAATTGTGCAGTAGTTTGAGCATTCTTTGGCATAACCTTTCTTGGAATTGGAATGAAAACTGACCTTTTCCATTCCTGTGGCCATTGCTGAGTTTTGCAAATTTGCTGGCATATTGAGTGTAGCACTTTCACAGTATCATCTTTTAGAATTTGAAATAGCTCAACTAGAATTCCATCACCTCTACTAGCTTTGTTCGTAGTGATGCTTTCTAAGACCCACTTGACTTCACATTCCAGGATGTCTGCCTGTAGGTGAGTGATCACACCATCGTGAGTATCTGTGTCATGAAGATCTTTTTTTTGTAGTTCTTCTGTGTATTCTTGACACCTCTTCTGAATATCTTCTGCTTCTCTTAGGTCCATATCATTTCTGTCCTTTACCGAGCCCATCTTCACATGCAATGTTTCCTTGGTATTTCTAATTTTCTTGAAGAGATCTCTAGTCTTTCCCAAAATGTTGTTTTCCTTTATTTCTTTGCACTGATTGCTGAGGAAGGCTTTCCTATCTCTCCTTGCTATTCTTGGGAATCTGCATTCAGATGAGAATATCTTTCTTTTTCTCCTTTGCTTTTCGCTTCTCTTCTTCAGATATTGTATGGCTTCTTCAGACAGTCATTTTGCTTTTTTGCATTTCTTTTCCATGAGGATCATATTAATCTCTGTCCCCTGTACAATGTCACAAATCTCTGTCCATAGTTCATCAGGCACTCTGTCTATCAGAGCTAGTCCCTTAAATCTATTTCTCACTTCCACTGCATAATCACAAGGGATTTGATTTAGGTCATACTTGAATGGTCTAGTGGTTTTCCCTACTTTCTTCAATTTAAGTCTGAATTTGACAATAAGTAGTTCATGATCTCAGCCACAGTTAGCTTCCTGTCTTGTTTTTGCTGACTGTATTGAGCCTC
Organism: Antilocapra americana; assembly: GCA_007570785.1. Taxonomy (NCBI): domain Eukaryota; kingdom Metazoa; phylum Chordata; class Mammalia; order Artiodactyla; family Antilocapridae; genus Antilocapra; species Antilocapra americana. Next base: position 418,009 of record ML664197.1, read on the forward strand.
TCCATCTTTGGCTGCAAAGAATATAATCAGTCTGATTTCGGTGTTGATCATCTGGTGATGTTCATGTGTAGAGTCTTCTCTTGTGTTGTTGGAAGAGGCTGTTTGCTATGACCAGTGTGTTCTCCTGACAAAACTCTATTAGCCTTTGCCCTGCTTTATTCTGTATTCCAAGGCCAAATTTTCCTGTTGCTCCAGGTGTTTCTTGACTTCCTACTTTTGCATTCCAGTCCCCTATAATGAAAAGGACATCCTTTTTGGGTGTTAGTTCTAAACAACATTAACTAAATTAAAAAACCCATTGTTGTGTCTCTTCACATGGAATAAATCTAGCTAAAGTTAACAGCAAAAGGCTAATAGAGTTTTTCCAAGAGAATGCACTGGTCATATCAAACACCTTCTTCCAACAACACAAGAAAAGACTCTACACATGGATATCACCAGATGGTCAACACTGAAATCAGAATGTTTATATTCTTTGCAGTCAAAGATGGAGAAGTGCTATACAGTCAGCAAAAACAAGACTGGGAGCTTACTGTGTCTCAGATCATGAACTCCTTATTGCCTAATCCAGACTTAAATTGAATAAAGTAAGAAAATCACTAGCACATTCATTCATGACCTAAATCAAGTCCCTTATGATTGTACAGTGGGAGTGAGAAATAGATTCAAGGGATTAGAACTAATAACAGAGTGCAGCTAGACTAGGGATCACTTTAAGAAAATTAGAGTTACCAAGGGAATATTTCATGCAAAGTGGGCACAATAAAGGACAGAAATGGTATGGACCTAACAGAGGTAGAATATATTAAGAAGAGGTGACAGAATACATAGAAGAACTTTTCAAAAACATCTTCATGACCCAGAAAGTAACCATGGTATAATCACTCACCTAGAGCCAGATATCCTGGAATGCAAAGTCAAGTGGGCCTTAGGAAGCATCACTACAAACAAAGCAATTCCAGTTGAACTATTCCAAGTACTAAAAGATGACACTGTGAGAGTGCTGCACTCAATACACCAGTAAATTTAGAAAACTCAGTAGAGGTCACAGGACTGGAAAAGGTCAGTTTTCATTCCAAGCCCAAAGAAAGACAATGCCAAAGAATGCTCAAACTACTGCATAAATTCACTCATCTCATATGTTAGTAAAGTAATGATCAAAGCTCTTCAAGCCAGGCTTCAATAGTATGTATACCATGAACTTTCAGATGTTCAAGCTCGATTTAGAAAAGGCAGAGGAACCAGACATCTAATTGCCAACATATGTTGGATATTGAAAAAGCAAAAGAGTTCCAGAAAAAATCTACTTCTGCTTTATTGACTATGTCAAGGCCTTTGACTGTGTGGATTGCAACAAAATTTTTGAAGATTCTTAAAGAAATGAAAATACCTGACCTGCCACCTGATAAATCTGTATGCAGGCCAAGAAGGAACAGTTATAACTGGACAAAAGACTGGTTCCAAATCAGGAAAGGCTTATGTCAAGGCTGTATATTGTCACATGCTTATTTAACTTATATGCAGAGTATATCATGAGAAATTCTGGACTGGATGAAGCACAAGCTGTAATCAAGATTGCCAGAAGTAATATCAATAACCTCAGATATGCAGATGACACCACCTTTATGGCAGAAAGTGAAGAAAAACCAAATAGCTTCTTGATGAAAGTGAAAGAGGAGAGTGAAAAACTTGGCTTAAAGCTCAACATTCAGAAAACTAAGATCATGGCATCGGGTCCCATCACTTTATGGCAAATAGATAGGGAAACAGTGACAGACTTTATTTTGGGGGGCTCCAAAATCACTGCAGATGGTGACTTCAGTCATAAAATTAAAAGACACTTGCTCCTTGGAAGGTAAGCTATGACAAACCTAGACAGCATATTGAAAAGCAGAGACATTACTTTACCAACAAAAGCCCATCTATTAAAAGCTATGGTTTTTCCAGTAGTCATGTATGGATGTGAGAGTTGGACTATAAAGAAAGCTGAGCTCTGAAGAATTGATGCTTTTCAACTGTGGTATTGGAGAAGGCTATTGAGAGTCTCTTGGACTGCAAGGAGATCCAACTAGTTCATCCTAAAGGAAATAAGTCCTGAATATTCATTGGAAGGACTGATGCTGAAGCTGAAATTCTAATACTTTGGCACCTGATGCAAAGTAGTGACTCATTGGAAGAGACAGTGATGCTGGGAATGATTGAAGGCAGGAGGAGATGGGGATGACAGAGGATGTAGTGGTTGGATGACATCACTGACTCAGTGGACATGAGTTTGAGTAGGCTCTGGGAGTTGGTGATGGACAGGGAGGCTTGGCATACTGCAGTCCATGGGGTTGCAGAGTCAGACATGACTGAGCAACTGAACTGAACTGAAAGTCAACAGCAGAGGATAGATACTATAGGAGATTAAATCAGGCAACTTATTTGGTAATATTTTTATATCTGTGATTATAAAGGAAGTATTTTCTTTTAGTTAAATTTATCAAATATTTGCTTAATACCTACTAGGTACATGATTGGGACTTCCCAGGGTGCTCAGTGGTAAAGAATCCACCTACAAATGCAGGAGACACAGGTTCAATTCCTGGGTCAGGAAGATCCCTTGGAGTGTGAAATCTGCTCCAATACTTTTCCTTGGAAAATTCCACGGACATTGGAGTCTGGTGGGTGACCATCCATGGGGTCACAAGAGTCAGACACAATGGAGCAACTGAGCATACAGGCACTAGGCACATTGCACTACACAGTATACTCTGGGATATGCAAAAAGATGATGGAGTTCTTACCAACAAGAAACTTATACTCTCCCAGTGATGCAAGATATACTGTACCTGAGAATAAATGAAATCCCAAGGTGAATACACAAAAATTAAAAATGAAACAAAAATCGCTTGAAGTAGTAGATAATATTCAAACTCTACCTAAAAAGGTTTTGATAAATTTGAGGAAAAGCAGAAAATTGCAGTATTCATTGTCTACTATGTTAGGTAAATAAGATACAGATTTTCCCTTGAGGTTATAATGGAATGAAAAACTCATAGTCACTTTTGATATGCCAAAAGGAAATAGTTAGAAAGTAATGTAACATATCTTCAGATAGATTAAGATAATGAAGCAACTAAAATTCTCTGAATAAAGTTATATAATGAGAGTGAATATTCAAAATAATTAACTTGGCAGCTATCTCCACATGGAGATTTCTCATTTACCTATAAGCAATTAAAATGAGGTACTGAACATCTTGTCTTTGGCATGTATTACTGGCTATAAAGAAGACACTTGCAAACTAATGCTGAGAATGTTAAACTGTCTCCCTGTATGGACAAGCTTTATTTTCTAATCTTACCCATGATCAAATATATTGATTTCTTACAGTCTTTTCAATAAGTATTTCATTATCCTTTCTTATTCATTGGGGAAGGTGAATAGGAATATATTAGTGAAAATAGGCATACATAGCTCAAATCAGGCCATCTCGTGATTCTTTTCAATAGCATATTTTATACCTCAGCCTGATCTCAAAATTTAAATGATTTCAAATGTGCTTGATTATACAGCATTGTGAAGTTAGAAATCAAAAACACACTTCAAGGAGAAATCCACATGGAAAATACCAGTAGAGAAGATTAGTGTGGTCAGTGCCAGTAAACCATCAGGAAAATTAACCAGTTCAGTCCAGTCGCTCAGTAGTCTCTAACTCTTCGTGACCCCATGAACTGTAGCACGTCAGGCTTCCCTGTCCATCACCAACTCCCGGAGCCTACTCTAACTCATGTCCATTGAGTCAGTGATGTCATCCAACCACTTCATCCTCTCTCATCCCCTTCTCCTCCTGCCTAAAATCATTCCCAGCATCATGGTCTCTTCCAATGACTCACTACTTTGCATCAGGTGGCCAAAGTATTGGAGTTGCAGCTTCAGCATCAGTCCTTACAATGAATATTCAGGACTGATCTCCTTTAGGATGGACTGGATCTCCTTGCAGTCCAAGAGGCTCTCAAGAGTCTTCTCTAATACCACAGTTCAAAAGCATCAATTCTTCTGCACTCAGCTTTCTTTATAGTCCAACTCTCACATTCATACATGATTACTGGGAAAACCATAGCTTTGAATAGATGGACCTTTGTTGGTAAAGTAATGTCTCTGCTTTTCAATATGCTGTCTATGTTGGCCATAGCTTATCTTCCAAGGAGCAAGTGTCTTTTAATTTCATGGTTGCAGTCACCATCTGCAGGGATTTTGGAGCCCAGAAAATTAAAGTCTGTCACTGTTTCCACTGTTTCCCCATATATTTGCCACGAAATGATGAGACTGAATGCCATGATCTTAGTTTTCTGAATGTTAAGTTTTAAGCCAACATTTTCACTCTCCTCTTTCACTTTCATAAAGAGACTCTTTAGTTCTTCTTTTCTTTCTGCAATAAGGATGGTCTCATCTGCATATCTGAAGTTATTGCTATTTCTCCCGGCAGTGTTGATTCCAGGCTTCATCCAGCCTGGCATTTCACATGAGGCACTCTGTATATAAGTTAAATAAGCAGGGTGACAATATACAGCCTTGACATAAGTCTTTCATGATTTGGAACCAATCTGTTGTTCTATGTCCAGCTCTAACTGTTGCTTTTTGACCTACACACAGATTTCTCAGGATGCAGGTCAGGTGGTATGGTATTCCCATCTCTTTAAGAATTTTCCAAAGTTTATTGTGATTCACACAGTCAAAGTCTTTGGCATAATCAATGAAGAAGAAGTAGATGGTTTTCTGGAACTCTCTTTCTTTTTTCATGATCCAGTGGATTTGGGGGATTTGATGTCTTGTTTCTCTGCCTTTTCTAAATCCAGTTTGGACATCTGGAAGTTCACTGTTCACCTACTATTGAAGCCTGGTTTGGAGAATTTTGAGTGTTACATTGCTAGTGTGTGAGATGAATGCAATTGCAAAATAGTTTGAACATTCTTTGGCATTGCCTTTCTTTGGGCTTGGAATGAAAACTGACCTTTTTCAGTCTTGTGGCCTCTACTGAGTTTTCCAAATTTGCTGCTGTACTGAGTGTAGCACTTTCACAGCATCATCTTTTAGTACTTGAAATAGCTCAACTGGAATTTCATCACCTCCACTAGCTTTGTTTATAGTGATGCTTCCTAAGACCCACTGGACTTTGTATTCCAGGATATCTCACACTTGGTGGGTGATCACACCATCATGGTTATCTGGGTCATGAAGATGTTTTTTGTATAGTTCTTCTGTGTATTCTTGCCACCTCTTCTTTTTTTTAATTAGTTTATTTATTTTAATTGGAGGCAAATTACTTTACAATATTGTAGTGGCTTTTGCCATAGATGAATCAGCCACAGGTGCACATGTGTTCCCCATCCAGATTCCCGCTCTCTCCTCCCTCCCCTTACCATCCCCCAGGGTCATCCTTAATATATATTCTTAATATATTAATATGTTCTACTTCTGTTAGGTCCATACCATTTCTGTCCTTTATTGTGCTCATCTTTGCATGAAATATTCCCTTGGTATCTCTAATTTTCTTGAAGAGATCTCTAGTCTTTCCCATTCCATTGTTTTCCACTATTTCTTTGCACTATTCACTGAGGAAGGCTATCTTATTTCTCCTTGCTATTCTTTGGCACTCTGCATTCAAATGGATGTTTCTTTCCTTTTCTCCTTTGCCTTTACAAGCTAAAGGGAAAGAAGCTAAAGGACATTTAATAATTTGAGATATTTATGTTAGTGTAGACAAAATAGCAGTGACCTATTTTATGTAACAATCCATATTGCCTTCCTTAAGGCAAAGATATAAATGTCAACATTTTATTTACATCTTTGGGATTTGGTTGCTAGCTGGTTAAAGAATCTGTGTGCCAAAGCAAGAGAACAAGAGACGCTGGTTCCATGCCTGGGTTGGGAAGATCCCCTGGAAAAGGGAATGGCAAACCACTCCAGTATTCTTGCCTGGAAAATTCTATGGACAGAGGAGCCTAGTGGGCTACAGTCCATGCTGTCACAAGGAGTCAGACATGGCTCAGTAGCTTCCACTATTTTACTGTGATGTAATGTTATTTGCGGAGCTGTTTGTAAAGGTGCTGTAAATAGCTTTTTAGTTATTTTGAAGGCATAGCTCAACAAGAACGTGAAATTTCACAACTTTAAAGGGATTTGTTTCTACTATTTTTTCAATTCCCCATTTTCATAAATCTTGAGTTCACTTCAGCCGCTCAGCTGTGTCTGACTCTTTGCAACCCCATGGACTACAACATGCCAGGCTTCCCTGTCCATCATTAACTCATGGAGCTTTCTCAAACTTATGTCCATTAAGTCAGTGATGCCATCCAACCATCCCATCCCCTGTCCGCCACCTTTCCTCCTGCCTTCAATCTTTCCCAGCATCAAGGTCTTTTAAAATGAGTCAGTTCTTCCCATAAGGTGGCCAAAGTATTGGAGCTTCAGCTTCAGCATCAGTCCTTCCAGTGAATATTCAGTACTGATGTCCTTTAGGATGAACTTGTTGGATCCTGCAGTCCCTTTCAGTCCAAGTCATTCTCAAGAGTCTTCTCCAACACCACAGTTCAAAAGCATCAATTCTTTGGTGTTCATTTTTCTTTATAGTTCAACTCTCACATTCATACATGACTACTGGAAAAACCACAGCTTTGACTAATGGACCTTTGATGTCAATGTAATGTCTCTGCTTTTTAATATGCTGTCTAGGTTGGTCATAACTTTTCTTCCACGGAGCAAGCATCTTTTAATTTCATGGCTGCAGTCACCATCTGCAGTGATTTTTGGAGTGCAAAAAAATAAAGTATGTCACTGTTGCCACTGTTTCCCCTCTATTGCAATGACTGTTCCAGATGCCATGATCTAAGTTTTTTGAATATTGAGTTTTAAGCCAACTTTTTCCACTCTCTTCTTTCACTTTCATCAAGAGGCTCTTTAGTTCCACTTCACTTTCTGCCATAAGGGTGGAGTCATCTGCATATCTGAGGTTATCGATATTTCTCTCTACAATCTTGATTACAGCTTGTGCTTCATCCAGCCCAGCATTTCACATGATGTACTCTGCATGTAAGTTAAATAAGCAGGGTGAAAATGTACAGCCTTGACATACTTCTTTCTCAATTTTAACCAGTCCATAGTTCCATATCCAGTTCTATCTGTTGCTTCTTGACTTGAATACAGATTTCTCATATGGTATTTCTTAGATGTGTACAAATGGTCTAGTATTTCCATCTCTTTAAGAATTTCCCAAAGTTTGTTGTGATTCACAAAGTCAAAGACTTTGGTGTAGTCAATAAAGCAGAAGTAGATGGTTTTCTGGAAATCTCTTATTTTTTCAATGATCCAGTGGATTTTGGCAATTTGATCTCTGGTTCTTCTGCCTTTTCTAAATCCAGCTTGAACATCTGGAATTTCTTGGTTCATGTACTATTGAAGCCTTGCTTGAAGTATTTTGAGCATTACTTTGTTAGTTTGTGAGATTAGTGCAATTGTGCAGTAGCTTGAACATTCTTTAGTATTGCTGTTCTTTGGGATTGGAATGAAAACTGACCTTTTCCAGTTCTGTGGCCACTTCTGAGTTTTCCAAGTTTGCTGGCGTAGTGAGCACAGCACTTTCACAACATCATCTTTTAGGATTTGAAATACCTCAGCTGGAATTCCATAACTTCCAATAACTTTGTTCATAGTGCTGCTTCCTGAGGCCCACTTAACTTCGGACTCCAGGATGTCTGGCTCTAGGTGAGTGATCACACTGTTGTGGTTTTCAGGGTGATGAAGAATTTTTTGTGTGTAGTTTAGTTTATTCTTGCCACTTCTTAATATCTTCTGCTTCTGTTAGGTCCATACCATTTCTTCCCTTTATTGTGTCCATCTTTGCTTCAAATGTTCCCTTGGTTTCTCTAATTTTCTTGAAGAGATCTCTAGTCTTTCCCATTCTATTGTTTTCCTCCATTTCTTTGCATTGATCACAGAGGAAGGCTTTCTTATCTCTCCTTACTATTCTTTGTCACTCTGCATTCAAATGGGTATATCTTTCCTTTTCTTCTTTGCCTTTAGCCTCTCTTCTTTTCTCAGCTATTTGTAAGGCCTCTTCAGACAACCATTTTGCCTTTTTTGCATTTCTTTTTCTTGGGGATGATCTTGATCAGTGCCTTCTGTACAATGTCCTGAACCTCTGTTCACAGTTCTTCAGGCACTCTTTCTATCAGATCTGATCCCGTGAATCTATCTGTCACTTCCACTGTATAATCAAAAGGGATTTGCATTAGGTCATACCTGAATGGTCTAGTGGTTTTCCTTACTTTCTCCAATTTAATTCTGAATTTAGCAATAAGGAGTTGATGGTCTGAGCCACAGTCATTAAGATATAAGATATTAATATTAATGAAGTTTAAATGGGTAAATGAAATTTTGGTTTATATAAGGTTTATATTGGGTTAATCTGAGATAAATGATAAAGGACAAAATGATATGGACCTAACAGAAGCAGAAGATATTAAGAAGAGGTGGCAAGAATACACAGAAGATCTGTACAAAAAAGATCTTCATGACTCAGATAATCATGATGGTGTGATCACTCAGCTAGAGCCAGACATCCTGGAATGTGAATTCAAGTGGGCCTTAAAAAGCATCACTACAAACAAAGCTAGCGGAGGTGATGAAATTCCAGTTGAGCTATTTCAAATCCTAAAAGATGATGCTGTGAAAGTGCTACATTCAATATGCCAGCAAATTTGGAAAACTCAGCAATGGCCACAGGAATGGAAAAGGTCAGTTTTCATTCTAATCCCAAAGAAAGGCAATGCCAAAGAATGCTCAAACTACAGCACAATTGCACTCATCTAACATGCTGGTAAAGTAATGCTCAAAATTCTCCAAGCCAGGCTTCAGCTATGCATGAACCGTGAGCTTCCAGATGTTCAAGCTGGTTTTAGAAAAGGCAGAGGAACCAGAGATCAAATTGCCAACATCCAATGTATCATTGAAAAAGCAAGAGAGTTCCAGAGAAACATCTACTTCTGCTTTATTGACTATGCCAAAGCCTTTGACTATGTGAATCACAATAAACTGTGGAAAATTCTGAAACAGTTGGGAATACTAGATCATCTGATCTGTCTCTTGAGAAACCTGTACACAGGTCAGGAAGCAACAGCTAGAATTAGATATGAAACAACAGACTGGTTCCAAATAGGATGAGGAGTATGTCAAGGCTGTGTATTGTCACCCTGTTTACTTAACTTATATGCAGCGTATCATGAGAAATGTTTGGCTGGAAGAAGCACAAGCTGGAATCAAGATTGCTGGGAGAAATATCAATAACCTCAGATATGCAGATGATACCACCCTTATGGCAGAATGTGAAGAGGAACTAAAGAGCCTCTTGATGAAAGTGAAAGAGGAAAGTGAAAAAGTTGGCTTAAAGCTCAACATTCAGAAAACTAAGATCATGGCATCTGGTCCCATCACTTCATGCAAAATAGATGGGGAAACAGTGGGAACAGTGTCAGACTTTATTTTTGTGGGGCTCCAAAATCACTGCAGATGGTGATTGCAGCCATGAACTTAAAAGACGCTTACTCCTTGGAAGGAAAGTTACAGCCAACCTGGATAGCATATTGAAATGCAGAGACATTACTTTGCCAACAAAGGTCCATCTATTCAAAGCTATGGTTTTTCCAGTGGTCATGTATTGATGTGAGAGTTGGACAGTGAAAAAAGCTGAGTGCCAAAGAATTGATGATTTTGAACTGTGGTGTTGGATAAGACTCTTGAGAATCCCTTGGACTGCAAGGAGATCCAACCAGTCCATCCTAAAGGAGATCAGTCTTGGATGTTCATTGGAAGGACTGATGTTGAAGCTGAAATTCTGATACTTTGGCCACCTATGTGAAGAGTTAACTCATTAGAAAAGACCCTGATGCTGGGACGGATTGGGGGCAGGAATAGAAGGGGACAACAGAGGATGAGACGGCTGGATGGCGTTACCGACTCGATGGTCATGGATTTGGGTGGACTCCAGAAGTTGGTGATGGACAGGGAGGCCTGGCGTGCTGTGGTTCATGGGGTACAAAGAGTCAGACATGACTGAGCGACTGAACTGAATTGAACTGAATCTGAGATTTGCTTTAATAACTTATTTCTAATATATTTCTCCACATTTTATATGTATACATTTCCCAAAAACAGTTTGGGAAAAATATGTTTGTTTTCTATTTCTAAATGAAGTAAGAGAGTTTAAGGTCTTCCCAGGCAGCACTAGTGGGAAAGAACCAGCATGCCAATGAAGAATATATATGAGCCATGGGTTCAATCCCCAGTTCAGGAGGAGGGCATGGCAACCTACTCCAGTATCTTGCCTGGAGAATCCCATGGATAGGAGAGACTGGGAGTCCATAGGCTTGCAAAGAGTCAGACACAACTAAAGTGACTTAGCACACATGAGTGCAAGAGAGTTGAAAGTCTGGTGACCAATTACTACATCTCCAATTCATTCTTCTAACCTGAGCTTTAGAAGTATACATCTCATTGCTTATTTTATATTTTTGCTTAGTATCCTCTCTAAAAGATCATTCAGATGACTTTAGGCTGCAACCAGTGGGCCTCTAAAGACAATCTTGACAGCACAACTTGTCTTCACTGGAAATTTCCTAGGATGTTGTGTAGACAAGTTGGCCTTTTGCCTTATAAATCTCTTGCCCTTCCTTGAAATTAACTTCAGTCTGACCTTAAAAACTTACATAATATTTGTGTACTCCACCTCTCTGATTTGTAAAATGGAAATATTACTTATCTCATGTAGCTGTACTAAGGATTCAGAACAAGGTTTTTAAAGTTTGTGGCCAGTAGTAAGTTCTCAAATATTGGTAGTTATTTTGATGAAATGAGGTGTCTTTTGTCCTTTATGAGCAAGGTTGGGTACAGTTCAGTTTAGTCGCTCAGTCGAGTCCGACTCTTTGTGACCCTATAAATTGCAGTACGCCAGGCCTCCCTGTCCATCACCAACTCCCAGAGTCTACCCAAACCCATGACCATCGAGTCGGTAATGCCATCCAGCCATCTCATCCTCTGTTGTGCCCTTCTCCTCCTGCCCCCAATCCTTCCCAGCACTAGGGTCTTTTCCAATGAGTCAACTCTTCACATGAGGTAGCCAAACAAAGTACTAGAGTTTCAGCTTCAACATAGTCCTGCCAGTGAACACCCAGGACTGATCTCCTTTAGGATGGACGGGTTGGATCTCCTTGCATTCCGAGGGACTCTCAAGAGTCTTCTCCAATGCCACAGTTCAAAAGCATCAATTCTTCGGCACTCAGCTAAATAAGTACATGTAGAATATAATAAATAAAAACGACCTTTTGCTATGGTGTAAAGATGTAAGAGACAATAAATCTCTCATTTTCTCAGGAAAAAAAAAAATGAATGAAGCAAATGCCATAAAATAGAATGGGCTCTTCTAAAGCCAAATGAAGTCCCTCTGATTAGTGTTTTGTTATGTGGAATGTATCAAGTACTATTCTCAAGAGCTTTTTCATACATGCCCAGTTTCTGTTACTTTGATACAGGTTAAGAACAGTCCTTACTATCATTTGATTAAAGGTAAGACAAAATTAAGTGACATTTTTAAAGTTCAAACTTTAGACCAGGGAGAATGAAGGTTCTAGTCCTGGATTTCAAATCCCTAGTTATAATGCCTTTTCCATTAAAGTACATTTCCATTATTTAACATGGTAGACAGTGTTATGGTCACATGACTTAAAGACATGTGGAAGAAGAGTCAGTCAACCAAGTGTTTACACACATTCATATGTTTGGCACTGGAGCAAAAAAAAAAAATTTAAACCCTATTATGACTTATTTTTTTGTTGTTGAGATTACTTTTAATTTAGATTTTGGACTTATGGTCACAATAACTTGAAATCAACAAATTCATCTAATTTCTGTAACTCATATCTCTCTGTGATGTCTGACAGTGTAAGTCTTCAAATTTTTAATTATGAAAAATGTTTGTTTATAAGGTCATCAGATCATATATTTCTTCTATACATAAATACTCTTTGAAGAAATAATCTTATGTTTAAGTCTGATTTTAACTGTTTAAACCCTTAAAAATGGAGACAATTGTAACAATATGATTTTAAAATAATTTTGAGTCATTTTTATACATATTAAGTTAGGAATTTTAATTCTGAAAGTTTTCAGGTGGATTCCTTAAGAATTTCTATATGCAAGACATTTTTATCTATAAAAGAAAGATAGTTTTATTTCTTCCTTTCCCAATTAGACGCTTTTATTAATTTTCTTGCCAAATTTCTCCAGCTATAATTTCTAGTAAAATTTGAATAAAGGTGGTAAAAGTAGATATCTTTGTATGTTCTTGATCTTAAAGGGGGAAAATCTTCAGGCTTTCATCACTAAATGCTTAGACTTAGTTTGACATCACTGTGAGTGCTTAGACACTCAGTCGTGTCCAACTTTTTGCAACCCCATATACTGTAGCCCACCAGGCTCCTCTCTCTATGGAATTCTCCAGGCAAGAATATTGGAATGGGTAGTCATTCCCTTCTTCAGGGAATCTTCCCAAACCAGGGATCAAACCTGGATCTCCTGCAAAACATAGCCTATAGTTTCTTTTCTTGTGATGTCTTATCTTTATATTGGTGTCTTGTAATTGCTCTTAAAACTCGTAACAAACTTGGTGGCTTAATATGCACAAATTTGTTTTCTAACAGTTCTGGTGGCCAGGAGTCCAAAATCAATTTCACTGGGCCAAAACTATGCTGTTGATAGGACTGCACTCCCTCCAAAGGCACTTGGGGAGAATTTTTTTTTTTTCAACTCCTTTCCAGCTTATAGAGATAAATATGTTGGCTTAAGACCCCTTTGTCTATCTTCAAAGCCATCAATGTAACATCTTCAAAGCTCTCTGCTTTCATTATTACATCATTTTGTGTTTTCATCTGCTTTCTTCTTGTAAGCACATTTGTGATTGGCTAAGCATCTACCCAGATAATCCTGGAGAATGTCCTCATCTCAGTAACTTTAACATATCAGAAAGTCTCTTTTTCCACATAAGATAAAGTTTACTGGTTTCAGGGATTAAGAGCTTAATCAATTTGGGGGCCATTATTTAGCCTACCTAGACTTGTTTTGATATTAGCTTAGTAGTGGCCTCAGAATGAATTGGTGAGGTGGGGTGAGGCAAAGGGATTAACTGCTAATGAGAACAGGATTCCACTTAGTGGGGACAAAAATATTCTAAAATTAGCTAATAGTAATTGTTGCACCACTCTGTGAATATACTAAAAAGAATTGCTGAATTGTATAATTTAAGTGGGTGCATTGGATAGTATATGAATGATATCTCGATCTGGCTGTATTTTGTTTAAAAAAATACAAAATAAAAAATAGTAAAGGAAGTAAGAGTTTTACTCTCTTTTTTTCTGTAGCATACTTCTAGTGGGGACTTCCTTGGCTGGTAATCGTCTGGAAATTATATTCAGTTAATAGCAGCAGGAAATGAAAAGTAATGAAAAGAAAACAACTGAGACCCAGGTTATTCTGGCAACCAGTAGTGAGATTTGGAGTCTGTCAAACTCCTGATCTATTCCTGGAAAATCTCCAACTCCCTTAATATTCTCTGAATACATGAAACTAAGATATAATTTTATTTACATTTTGGTTAATTTATTGAGTATATTACATTCTTATTTAATGTGCATTTAACAGTATGCATTGACTTAGAAAATTAACAAATATTGGGTTGGCCAAAATGTTTGTTCGAGTTTGCCATCTCCTGCAAAAACCTGAAAGAACTTCTTGGCCAACCCAATACAATTCAGTATCCCATATGATGGGAGTGTATGGTTCATATTACAGATAATGTTCTAGATGTGTCTAAAGAGATTATTTTAATCTGGAAATAAAGCTGTAGTCAGATACCATAATCAGAAAGCCCACTTTGGAAAAGCCCTATAAAGAAATAAAAGACTTAGATGCAGTAGCATTTGTCTTTAAATGGACAGAAAATCTGTGTGATTAGAAGTCAAAATGTGAATGGGAAATAAAGAGGTTGGAAGTTAAATGAAGGTCATAGAAGACATGTGAAGATAACTGGATTTCCTCTCCAGTGATAATGCATTGAAGAATGTTGAGCAACTGAATGATATAATAACATTTGAATTTTAAAATATTTCTCTTGCTATTTGTTGATGGAAAGAAATGCAAGAACTTACTTAAGGATAACACTTTTGAGAGTATTTTAGCAAGATAAGTAAGAGAACATAGTCTCAATACTTTAGTGACAATAGGGAATAAGAATGGTAGGAAAAAATTTGGAAATACCTAGGAGGTAGATTTCAGGTGGAACTGGGAGAACATTAGGTGTTGCAGGAGAGAAAGGACTACAACTATGATGTCATTATTATTTTTGTTCTAACTTGATTAAGAAAATGGATAGCAGAGCTATTTCAGTAAGGAAATAAGTTTGGGATTTGGAAAGTAAATAAAGAGTTCAGCTTAGATATACATAGAATAAGACATATAGAGAATAAGGTACTTGCAGAAGACATACAAGTACACAATATGGAAGGCAAACTCAGGAGACAGATTAGGGCTCATTATACAGATGGAGAGGGAAAGACTGCAACCAGAATATGAACAATTTAAACTGCAAGAGTTTTGTAAGATACTGGTGATAAGAGAGGTTAAGTCCTGACTAATATTGACACTGCAGGATAGAGATGTGTTTCAGAAGGAAGAAACAAGACTTTTTGACAGAAGAAAGGAAAGCTCTTTCATTATATATTTTTTAAATCTGAAATAATGTAAAAATTGCCAAGAATTTTAAGAAAAATTATACTCAGTTATTAGAGCTTTGCTGAACTGATAAATCTCTGTCTCAATATAGACATTCAACAAAAGAGAATCCTCAACAAATTAAACAGTAAGTTATTAGCATACAACTAGTAACTTGGCTATATTGTGCTTCATTTTCTGGTCATGTAACTAGTGAAGTCCTTAGACAGCTGGTCAGTGAACTGGTTTTTTTTTTGTTGTTTTTTTTATAATCGGTGAAGAGATAAGAAGCTTGTGCCAAAATGTAAATCAACTAAGGCAGGCAAGGAATAGAAATCAACTGTTTGACTCAGCTGGGTAGGAAACATATAAGACTTTCCAAAAAAGCTGATTGATATATAACCTGGCACAATCATCTGATCTCATCATAGATCAATAAGATAGAGTTATCTGATTGCCACTTGAGTGGCAGTGCTAAGAAGTTTCCTTTCCTATCTTGATTGAACAACTTGGATCAGACCAAATATTCTACTCAGAACTGTTATGAAGTCGGATAAAAAATATTTAAAAAATAGCTTTGCACACAACAGAATACAACCAAGGAAGTTAAAACTTGAAGGACCACGATCCCTAAGAGAAAGTAAACTTAATAAATTGTTGATAAACTTAATAAAGAGTCTTATATTTACCACTTTACTCACTCAGAGCATTTGCTAATTTCTAAGCTGCACACATGTTGGACAAGAGAGCAAAAAAAGCATGGAAAAAAACATTTTCTAAAAGATGATAGTCTAAGTATAATCTATGGTAGTGTTAAAATACTAGGGAAACAAACACTTGAGCTCTAAAACACCCTGTAGAGTTGCAAGAATTAAATGAGATAAAGTCCTGAAGGAAAGCTTTCCCAGAGAAGTAAAAGAAAGGATGCTTACTTGGGAGCATGGAGAATCAGTGAAATGAAAGATAATGCTGTATACTATTCTGGACGGTGAGAAAGAAGATATTTTCCAAAAGGGCAGAAAAGTTCTAGGTCTCCCAGTCACAAAAAAAAATTAAGGACAATAAAGAAAATGAATCCTTAATTCATATAATTAAGAGTTCTTTGGTAAAATGTTTTAACGAAGTAATGAAGATGAAGTGGGAGCATAAGTAGGAAACACTGAGCACTCTTGAAATGCTTGATACTGAAAAAGAGTATATATTTGTTACATGATGAGTTGTCAATCCTTTGACGTTTTTTAAACTACTCTGAATTTACTACAAACAAATTAAAAAGCTCTTTTGATTTCTTTTTCCATAAAAGAGAGCCATGTTTACTATTGGATTAAAAAGTATGAATCTTTCTGAAGTAAAAGTTAAAATATCTTCAGAAAGTTTATCTCAATTTATCAATACATTTTTCTAACAATTTTATGATAGATACTTCCAGAGATGAATATCTTAAAGCTTGAAGGACTTATTCTCTATTTTGTAGTATTTAAAATATAACCCTTTGATGTATATGCATTTCTTTTACAATAATAAATGTAGAGATGTTAGCTAGGGAAACGATTCTTTAAACATCCAATATCAGTTCCTTTCCAAAAGAATACTGTGTACTTTTTGAGCTCTTCAATGTCAAAAATATAATTGGTGACTAAAGAGGTTTCATCCAAAGAACTTCAAAAGCATACACATGTAATTTCTTACCTGAGATTAATCTTTATAAAAAGTAAATAAATTATTATCAAAGGTAGAAATCGATGACATTGAAATGACATTGTCACATTTAAATAAACAAAACAGATTGGTAAAAGTACAAATTTTTTTTACAGAAATGAGAATTTTTTTCATTTTATATTGTAGATTTAAGAGCAGCCTTTTATCAACTAGCCCATTATTTAACAAATTTTATCAGTGATACATTAATCAAGCATAAACAGTGTTAAATAATTAAAAATTATCCATAGTAACAACACTACCAACATCTGACAGAGCAAAGAATATTTAAGTCTTAACTTTTTGTTGAAATAATAATAATTGTCAAACATGTCAATAGTACTTAATTGGAGATTTGGAAAGGTGGATTGCCATATGGGCATGCCACCCTTTTTTAAACCAAGAGCAATGACAACAACAAAAAAATAAGACCAAAATAAGTCAAAGAAAAAAATAAAAGTCAATTTCCTGTGTATTTAAGGAAATTGTTTATTTGTTTTTTGTTGTTGTTGTTAATAGCCTGGAAATTATCAACACTATAGAATTATCAATATAGATAATTCTTTTTGTGATAGCTTGTTGGCACATACTTTCTGTACTATAAAAAAAAGGAAGCTTAATTAGGGAAAAGTATTTCAATATTAAAATCTCTGGACTTGCAAATTCCTAATAAAACCAAGACCTCAAAATTTTTAAATAGCTTTAAAATTTAAATATTTTTTAAAAATTGTTTTAAATTTTTAAAAATACTTTTTAAAAATAGCTTTAAATAGCTGTAAATTTAAAATATTTTTTAAAACTTCAAATTAAAATTTTAAATAGCTTTAAAATTAAAATATTAAAAATATTTTAAAAATTAAAATATTTAAAATATTTCCATCTCCTTTTATTTTGACTCCTGACTATTTCCTAGTTCTGAATATCTCCTGCCATACCA
The DNA here is from genome assembly GCA_007570785.1 of Antilocapra americana. NCBI lineage: Eukaryota > Metazoa > Chordata > Mammalia > Artiodactyla > Antilocapridae > Antilocapra > Antilocapra americana. The sequence continues at coordinate 435,443 of ML664197.1, forward strand.
AGGATTTTAAAAGCCCTTCATTGAACAACCCTCTCTGAATTTGAGTTCAGACCTGTCTACATGAAGCCCATCAAAACTCACTTACTCTGGTCTTTGTCTCCATGAACACTTGGATCTCTAATCTATTAAACTAAATCTTGTTAAAATCATTAGTGAGGGATTGCAGATTCTTTAGTTATTCTTTCATTGCATTCTATTCAACACACAATAACTGTGAACTTTATATGCCAAGCACTGTAATAAAATGCTGAGCACATATAGGTAAGCAAAATGAAATTTCTGTTCTCAGTAGTTCTCAGACCAGTAAGCTACTAGTAAGCAATGTGACATATGCTAAACATAATCCAGGAAAGCACTGAAATATATGATTGCAAAGAGGGAAAGAATGTTCAGCCCCCTGTCAGGAAGCTTTTACTACAATTTTGATAGGTGTACTATTAGAGATAAACTCCATAGCCCAAGGGTGTGAGGGAATCTTAATCCAACAGAAGAAAAACTAAAGATTTTTTTGGTGGGGGCTGGGGAGTGGAGGGTAGGTGGAAGGCATTTCTGTGGTCCTCAAATCACACCACATGCAGTATCACGTTCTATCTACTCACTCCAGCCATGGATATTCTCAAAATCTTTGAAAATAACTAGGATCGGGGTATGCACAACTTACTGATATACAGACAACATGGAAGAATTTTTCACATGTACAACTTGAAGACATGATACTTGTCAGGAGAGATGTGTGCCGGCATAGTTGGGTTGTTTGTAATTACTGCCCAGTTCACTTTTTGTAAGGGAAATGGATTTTTCCTCAGGCTACTGCTAAAAAGTAATATCTTATAACCTGTTCTGCTACATACAGGCAGCTGACAAATAAGTGAGAAGAGCCTAATTCAAGAAGAGCCTAATTCAGTGCTCAGGTGGGCGATGGGCTATGTGCCTGTATGCACCATCTCAAAGTTTATGTGGGCCATTACCCCTTTCCTACTTTCTTGCTTTAAAATAAAAGAAGATAAGGAGCTTTTGCCAGTTGGTGTTAAGAAAAGAAGCCGGAAAATGCCATGCAGAAAAATCAGAGACTGGGAAAATCAAAGCCATGTAGCATGAAAAAACTAAACTATGGGGTAAGATGAGAAGTAAGTTGCTTGTCAATAAAACCGAATGAAGTAATTGTGTTACCAGTCTTGAGTCTTGCTATAACCAAAACCCAAATCCTACTGTCAAATTCCTTAGAGGCCTTGTAAATCCAGAACCACCTTCCAGATGTGGTCTTCCTGAAGACTGAATTTATGAATTTCATTCTAACAGTTCCATGATTCTACATATGTGCATTACAATAGCTATTTTGTAAATTATTATAAATATATGGATATTTTTGAGTCACAGTTTCAAGAAGGATGGAAGTGGGTTTATATGCACTAGTAAACCACGGTGATGCTATTTAGGGCCAGGGTCAAGAATACCAAGCCATATGGTCCCACATAAGCATTAGGTTCCTAAATACAGGTGATTAAAATTGAAATGAAGATACAGAGTCTTAAGAAGTGAAAGTAAAACAACAAAACAACACAAAATCAAACAAACAACCAAAAACCAGAGCAAAAGTAAAAATCAAGATATAAGATGGCAGAGGGAGATGTACTCTGCTAGCCAGTAAACCAGCGTTGTAGAAACACCAATGTAGAGGATGCTCAGTGAGAGAAAGAGAAAGAGAGAGGACAGAGAAGAAGAGGAGGTGAATGATAATTGCCTTTCAACTGTTAACAGTCCTAGAATCCACCAGTCACAATAAACTAAAGACTGTAAAAGAGCTTTGATATGCACACCTAAATTGCTATGGACACAAAAATTATTGAGTACTTTTGTCAGTCTCTGAAACACTCAGAATTTTCATCATTCTTCATCTGAGGAAACGGAGCCAAGAATTAAAATAAAAATGTTGTTCATTCTATAGAAGAAATTTAATTTCAAAGCCACTGAACTGGATTATTTTGATGACATCTAGCCCTCAGTAAACGGAGAAGGCAATGGCACCCCACTCCAGTACTCTTGCCTGGAAAATCCCATGGATGGAGGAGCCTGGTAGGCTGCAGTCCATGGGGTCTCAAAGAGTTGGCCATGACTGAGTGACTTCACTTTCACGCATTGCAGAAGGCAATGGCACCCCACTCCAGTGTTCTCACCTGGAGAATCCCAGGGATGGGGGAGCCTGGTGGGCTGCCGTCTGTGGGGTCGCACAGAGTCGGACACGACTGAGGCGACTTAGCAGCAGCCGCAGCAGCCCTTTTTTTACTTCAGTTCATTTCAGTTCAGTTCAGTGGCGCCCCCAAATCATGTGACAAAAAGGGTGCTTAACCTGTGTTATAGTCTTTCCAGATACTCACAACTCCAGTCTTGACATGAGAACAACAGACACACCCAAATACAGAGACATTCTACAGGACAGCAGGCCAGTACTTCCCAAGACTGCCAACGTTATGAAAATAAGCAAAGACTGAGAAATCATCACAGATGTGAAGTTACTGGGGAAAAATGACAACTAAATGTAATGTAAAACAGAAAGACCACATTAGGAGAGGGCTTCAATATAAAACCCAGTGAAATCCAAATAAATTTGAGAATGTATTAGGTTGGTGCAAAAGTAATTGCAGTTTTGCTTTGTTGAACTTTGCCATTTGTTATTGGAATACATTCTAAATAAATGTGGTTATGTTGCATGTAATTTTAATGTACATTTCTCACTTTATTTTTTTTTTGCTAATTGCATTACTTGCTGTTTATTTTGTATTTAAACTATAGAAATGATACATAAAAAGCAAATTCAAGTGATTTTTTAATTTGAGCTCAAAATGAGTTGTGAAGCAATGGAGATAGCTCACAACATCAACAGAAGTTTTACAAAGGAGACTAAAGCCTTGATGATGAAGGGCATAGTGGTCAGCCACTGGAAGTTGACAACGACAAACTGAGAGGAATAATCAAAGCTGATCTTCTTACAAATACACAAGAATTTGTCAAAGAACTCAACATCAACCATTCTATGGTCATTCAACATTTGAAGCAAATTAGAAAGGTGAAAAAGCTCAATAATTGTTTCCCTTGTGAGCTGACTAAAATTTAGAAAATCATCATTTTGAGGTGTCACCTTCTGTTATTCTATGCAGCAATAATAATCCATGTCTCCATTTGGTTGTGACGTGCAATGAAAAGTGGATTTTATATGACAACTGGTGATAACCACCTCAGTAGTTGGACCAAGAAAAAGCTCCAAAACACTTCCCAAAGCCAGACTTTCACCCAAAAAAGATCACGGTCACCGTTTGGTGGTCTGCTTCCGGTCTGATTCACTGCAGCTTTCTGAACTCCAACAAAACCATTACATCTGAGAAGTCATGCTCAGTGAATCAATGAGATGCACCAAAAACTGCAATGCCTGCTGCTGGCATTGGTCAATACAAAGGGCCCAATTTTTCTCCATGACAGTGCCTGATCACCCATCATACAATCACTGTTCAAACATTTAATAAATTGAGCTATGAAGTTTTGCCTCATCTGCCATATTCACCGAACCTCTTTCCAGCTGACTACCACTTCTTCAAGCATCTCAACAACTTTTTGCAGGGAAAATGCTTCCATCACCAGCAGGAGGCAAAAAATGCTTTCCAAGAGTCCACTGAATGCTGAAGTACATATTTTTATGTTACAGGAATAAACTAATTTATTTCTCATTGGCAAAAATGTGTTGATTGTAATGGTTTCAATTTTGATTAATAAAGATGTGTTTGAGCCTAGTTATAATTATTTAAAATTAATGGTCTGAAACTGCAATTGTATTTGCACCAACCTAATAGTAATATATCTACCTCAGTGTTCATTGTGACAAAGAATCACAGTAATATTAGATGCTAACAATGAGGGAAAATAGGCAAAGAGAATATGAGAACTCTTCACTATCTTTGTATGTTCACTGTAATTCAATCATTATTCCGAAATAATAAGGTTATTTAAAATGATAGATCTCCTGGGGAGGTGGGGGCAGCATGTTTCTTTAGGTTTCTTTCTTTTTTTTTTTTTTTTAATTTTGGATCCTTAATCTGGTTCAATCCTTCCAGATTTTTAAGATAAAGAGATACAGGAATTCTTATGATCTTATCTCCTTAATCTTCTTCTAGCAATCAATTAGCTTTTCTTGATATCCATTTTCCTGTATGTGGCCCATTAATAGCCTCTAGATTAGACAAGAGGCTGGAGGCAGAGTAAAACAATAGTAGGATAAATTCAGACCGCACAGGAACTGGACTGTGTACAGACTCTCATTTTCAGAAGACCATTTCTACCATCTATAACTTGGGATTGTGAAACAATGACATAACCACAGATCCTAAAGTTACTATAAAAATGTTTCTTTGTGCATTAAAAATAAATATAATTAAAAGGTAAATAGTAGATTGCAGGTCATATACCTATAAAGTAGTGTTTGCTTTTGTGTACTGACTGGTTGAAAACTCTCCTGCTGTATCTAATGCATGTCAGTTACTCAACAAAATACTCCAGCAAAGAACCAAGCTAAAATTAACAAAATGTACCATCCTAAATCTTTGTTTCATGATTACTTCTTCTAATTAAATTATTTTGTTTTAGAAACCTCTATGCCACACTTTTATTCTTGATATGCTGTCCATCTGAATGATGGTTGCCAGGACTCCCAAAGTATCCATGAAACAGATGCCAGTCTATGTAACTATTCTAGTTATATCAGGGCACAGCCGAGAAAGTACCACCTCCCAATATGTTCTATAATTTGGACCAAAACTCTTCAATATTTACTCCTAAACCTAGTATGGCATGGAAAATCATGATACCCTTTGCCAATGCACATAGTGGAATCAGAAAAGTCAGGCCATCCTTCTGCCACTATGGCAATTCCAGTATTTTGTGCCTTTTTCCCCATTGCAATCTGTTCTTTGAAGAAACTGGGTCATTTGCCTTTTGGATTTCATACAGGCTGGGTTTTGCTAATTGCATTCCATGGTGTTAACATGTTCATCCAAACTGCCCAACTATCTGAATTGTTTCTGTAAAAATAAACTTCCCCATAACTATTTTGATTACCCTGGAGCTATAGTTTGTACAGAAAAAGGAAACCAGACAATTTTTTTATTCTTTCTCTATTTGTCAGGTTTTCAATATAATGAATTGGTTTCCTAGCATCCTTCAAATATGTTAATGAGCATTGTCTTTTTTTATTATGATTATGAACTTGTAGATTAAAGTGTATTTGAAATGTTTTTATCAGTTTCTATTGTTGTACTCATATTCAATGATCCAAATTTGGTTAATGGACTGGAAATAAGTTGGCTCCTGAGTCCTTTGACCCAATTTAGAACTTGTTGATAGCTTCCTTTTTCTTATGGTAATGAGAAAATTCTCCAGATGCATTTGGAATTTCCTAGATCTAGAATCAGACATTTCTTCAGAGTCCTAGTTCCTTTTAGTGAGACAGGATATTTAGAGACCACAATCCAAGCACTATGGTGTCATTGTTTCTAGACCTTTTTAGTAAAAAGGGTCAGGAAACAGTCATTGTTTCTAAACCTTATAGTCATTGTTTCCAGGCCTTTTCAGTGAAAAAGGCCAGGCAATAGTTTTCGATAAAACACTTCTTGAATTCACACAGTTAATTCCAATTTAAAGTTAAAATTTTTGGAATTTTATCTTCTTTAATCTTGTATATATCTCTTCTTTTTCCCATTCTGAAAATCTCATTTCTCAATGGCACCAATCTAATACATTTTTTGCTTCATCACACGATACAAACGTAACAGTCTCAGAATTGCAATGCCAACATTATACCAACACAATAACTGAAGAATATGTTTTAAGATGTCTTTTTGTCCTCAAGTTTATACCACCTGGAATGCGATAAAGTAATCCCTTGATATACAGTTATGGTTATCTATTATTTTTCCATTCATTATTTATGAATCACTATAATTAAATTTTGTTTTATAATTATGTAAAATACATACAACTTCCCAAGTGGCACAAATGGTAAAGAACCCACCTGCAAATGTAGGAGACATAAGAGACATGGGTTTGATCCCTGGGTTGGGAAGATCCCCTGGAGAAGGCAATGGCAACCTACTTCAATATTCTTGCCTGGAGAATCCCATGGACAGAGGAACCTGGAGGGCTACAGTCCTTGGGGTCCCAAAAGAGTCAGACATGACTGAAGTGACTTAGCACAGATGTACAATTTTCAAAAATAAAATCTGCAAAACAAGCTACCTTCAGGAAAATCTAGTTTCTTTTTGCTTTCTCCTCTACTATTATGTCTATTTTCCTTTATAATTTATTTACATCTTAATTTTTCATTGCATTTCTGTTACAGAGAGGAAACCAATTCTGACTCCATGTTGGAAACTGTTTCTTTGACTTGCTTTTATTATTATAATCATACTCAATGGCTTGCCTGGAGGACCCTGCCCTTCTGCTTGACTGTAAACTGAAGTGCCTTTATTCAGCTCATGGCAAGATAGTTTCTCCCTAACACATCCGTTCTGAAGGCTGGACATTCCCTTAGAGATGTTTTGCAAAACTGAAGACCCTTTCACTTTACTTCCCCACTGCATCTCCCTCTCTATTCTGCCTTTTGACTTTAGTTTCTCATTGTTTTTTTTCTCTCTGATCTATAAAAGAACCTGGCATCCAGACCCCAATAAGATGGTTATTTTGAGGTGTTAACCTGCCATCTTCTCAGTCTGCTGACTCCCTGATTAAAGTTTCATCCTTTCTCAATACCTCATCTCTCGGATTCTTTGACCTATTATTCTGCAAACAAACTGAGCTTCGACTCTGTAACATTTCCATATTTAAGGAGCATATGTATATTAATACATTTTGTTAGATGGAGAGACAAATTAATATATATTAGAATATGATTATATGCAATATTCTCCATCATGCTGTTTTCACTGAATAATTTGGAGATCACACAGTAGGAATATTTGGAAATGTCCTTTATGTTTTCACAACTGCAAATTACTCCATTCAGCACTACATCAACATTGTTGGAGCAGATCTGTATCAATGAACACAAAACTGTTTTATATTCCTTTGCTAATACAAATAGATTTATAATAAGGAGTCTTGTGCATAAATCTAGTCATATCAATGTGGGTAGGATAAATTCCTAGACATAAGATTGCTGGGTTAAGAGATAAAACTATACCAAAAAAAATTTATTTAAGATATTGCCAAATTCTTTCTTTTAAGGATTTATATTTTGCATTCACTTAAGCAATATATTCATGTACTTACTTCCCTACTGTTAGGTAGTTAGTATAAGAAAAAGAAGTCCAAAATGGCATGGTCCTAAAAGACAAAGAAAGAAAAAGCCCACAAAAATGGAACAAAAAAATATCCGAGGACTGGAGTGAGAACTTCAGGTGAAACAAACATGTTCCTTTCTTGGCTAGCCCAATTTGCATAGGGCAGCCTCAAGGGTGTATTTTCCTTTGCTTGCCGAATAAAACTCTGAACTGTGATCAAGTAGTAACACTGGTTTGCCATTTCAAATATTTGCTGCAGCAAGGCAGAACCAAGGAAATTACAGACTCCCCTGACATATCTGTTGCCATGACCCAGATGTAACCTAGCTGAAGCAATCTCGGCTCAGCCCCCATGAGGTGGAGGCCAAGCACAGCAGAAGCCCAACTCGGAGACAGTTCACATGATGGAAACTGAACATGAAGAAAACCCAGTGCAGTGGAAGTGACAAGAAGCCCAGCGTGCTGGCAACCAGGACAGCAAAAACAAACAGCAGAAAGCTCACACGGCTCAGTCTCAGATTCCAGAAGACCTCCAGTTAAGGTAGGAGATCCTCACCCCTATGGCTGGAAGTACATATGGCTAACACAGTCTAAATTCCTTTATAACCTCTCATTTCTTGTTTCCTCGAAGCCCCTGTGAACAGGCCGGCAACAGTAGGTGCAATTGAGGACCCTGGCAGGGGCTACTCCCCAGTGTATCCCAAAGTCTCTACTATCTGCTGTGCCTTAGTAGCTGTTACCCAAGTGGGTGAGGGTTCCTCTGTTCTTAATCTCCTTTGTGCCAAGGATTGGGCCAATGAAAACTTTGGGCACAGGTCAGGCATTTAGCAGATTTTCAGGCAAGTTATGAAAGAGGTTCCTCAGAACGTTTTTCCCACTGCTTTTTCCTCCCATCCTTCAGCTCATCTCTCCATCTATGCCACTGTTTACAAAATATTGGGCAGGTCATCATCTTTCCATTTCTGAAGTTGTGTTTGAAACTGTTTACCTAAGATTGGGACTCAAACTCATGTGGCAGAGCCTCTGTGCTATGTTTAGTCACTCAATCATGTCTGGAAGGGACTCAAACATGGCCAAAACCCATGGTGCCTGGTTTCAGGACCTAATGAAACTCAGGTTCATGATGCCTCATTGCAAAAAATTCAGTGAGAGACACAACGATAGGTAAGAGATAGATTTGTTTGGGTTCAGAGAGAAGCACAATTCAAGAGTGTGGGCCATCACAGAAGGTGAGTGTGGTGGCCAAGAAATGTGGTGTGGTTAGCTTTTTATGGACTGGATAATTTCATATGCTAATGTTTACTCACTCATGTCCATTTGGTGATGCCAGTCAACCATCTAACCCTCTGTCATCTCCTTCTCTGCTCACCTTCAATCTTTCCCAGCATCAGGGTCTTTTCAAATGAGTCAGTTATCCCCATCAGGTGGCCAAAGTATTGGAGTTTTAACTTCAGCATCAGTCCTTCCAATGGATATTCAGGACTAATTTCCTTTAGGATGGACTAGCTGATCTCCGTGCTCTCCAAGGGACTCTCAAGAGTCTTCTCCAACACCACAGTTCAAAAGCTTCGATTCTTCTGCGCTCAGCTTTCTTTATAGTCCAACTCTCACATCCATATGTGACTACTGGAAAAACCATAGCCTTGACCAGATGGACCTTTGTTGACAAAGGAATGTCTCTGGTTTTTAACATGCTGTCTATGTTGGTTATAACTTTCCTTGCAAGGAATAAGAGTCTTTTTATTTCATGACTGCAGTCACCATCTGCAGTGATTTTGGAGCCCCCAAAAATAAAGTCAGCCACTGTTTCTCCATCTATTTGCCATGTACTGATGAGACCAGATGCCATGATCTTTGTTTTCTGAATGTTGAGTTTTAAGCCAACTTTTTCTCTCTTCTCTTTCACTTTCATCAAAAGAGTCTTTAGTTCTTCTTCACTTTCTGCCATAAGGGTGGTGTCATCTGCAAATCTGAAATTATTGATATTTCTCCCAGCAATCTTGATTCCAGCTTGTGCTTCATCCAGCACAACATTTCTCATGATGTACTGTGAAAATATGCAGCCTTGATGTACTCCTTTTCCTATTTGGAATTAGTCTGTTATTCCATATCCAGTTCTAAATGTTGCTTCCTGGCCTGCATACAGATTTCTCAAGAGTCAGGTCAGATGGTCTGGTATTTCCATCTCCTTCAGAATTTTCCACAGTTTATTCTGATTCACACAATCAAAGGCTTTGACATAGTCAATAAAGCAGAAATAGATTTTTTTCTGGAACTCTCTTGCTTTTTCAATGATCGATCAAATGTTGGCAATTTGATCTCTGGTTCCTCTGCCTTTTCTAAATCCAGCTTGGACACCTGGAAGTTCATGGTTCATGTATTGTTGAAGCCTGGCTTGGAGAATTTTGAGCATTACTTCACTAGCGTGTGAGATGAGTGCAATTGTGCAGTAGTTTGAGCATTCTTTGGCATTGCCTTTCTTTGAGATTAGAATGAAAACTGACCTTTTCCATTCCTGTGGCTATTGCTAAGTTTTCCAAATTTGCTGCCATATTGAGTGCAGCATTTTCACAGCATCATCTTTTAGGATTTGAAGTAGTTCACCTGGAATTCCATCAGCTCCACTAGCTTTGCTAATAGTGATGCTTCCTAATGTCCACTTGACTTTACTTCTCAGGATGTATGGCTCTAGGTAAGTGATCACATCATGATTATCTGGGTCATGAAGATCTTTTTTGTACAGTTCATCTGTGTATTCTTGACACCTCTTCTAAAAATCTTTTACTTCTGTTATGTCCATACCATTCCTGTCCTGTACTGAGCCCATCTTTGCATGAAATATTCCCTTGGTATCTCTAATTTTCCTGAAGAGATCTCTAGTCTTTCCCATTCTATTGTTTTCCTCTATTTCTTTGCATTGATTACTGAGGAAGGCTTTCTTAGCTCTCCTTGCTATTCTTTGGAACCCTGCATTCAAATGGGTATAGCTTTCATTTTCTCCTTTGCTTTTGGCTTCTCTTCTTTTCACAGCTATTTATAAGAGACAAATAGACAACAACACAAGAGAAGACTCTACACATGGACAGCAGCAGATGGCCAACACCAAAATCAGATTTATTATATTCTTTGAAGCCTAAGATGGAAAAGCTCTATATAGTCAGCAAAACAAGACAAGGAGATGACTGTGGCTCAGATCATGAACTCCTTAATGCCACATTCAGACTTAAATTGATGAAAGTAGGGGAAATCACTAGACCATTCAGGTATGACCTAAATCAAACCCTAATGATTATACAGTGGAAGTGAGAAATAGATTTAAGGAACTAGATCTGATACACAGAGTGCCTGATGAACTATTGATGGAGGTTCATAACATTGTACAGGAGACAGGGATCTAGACCATCCCCAAGAAAAACAAATGAAAAAGAGCCAAATGGCTGTCTAAGGAGGCCTTACAAATAGCTGTGAAAAGAGTTAAGATTACAACTCCTTAATCCTCCCCAGTACTAGTCATGCTGGAGACCTTGGGGACTCTCAACTCCATCCTGGGGTTCCTCAAGCTGCCTAGGTATCTGGTCCCTGGGAGCTTGTCACACCTCCACTTCTCAGGAATCTGCCAGTCCAGGTATTCCAGGAGGTTGATATGCCTCAACCTGCCCAGGGACCCAATTCTTGGGAGACTAACATGTGTCAACCTGCCTGGGTATTTGATCTCCAGGAGATTGTCATGCCTCACCTCCCTGGGGATCTGCACCCTGACCCAGGGATGCCTAGCTCTTAGGTTGCAACAGTACTGGGTAGGACAAGCTTCAGAAAGACTCACCCCTAAGAAAGTCCACCCATGGAAATAGAAGGAAGCCAGTTGGTTGTGGGACTGTCTGACCGGTCTCAGCTATAACTCAGGAGTCCAACAAGCACCCCATTGCCTTTCTGGAAAGGCTAAAAGAGGCCCTCCAAAAGTTTACCAATCTGGACTTACAATCTTACAAGCGACAGGTGATTTTAAAGGACAAATTCCTGTCCCAACGTGCATCAGATATCAGAATAAAGTTACAACAGCTACAGCAGCAGAACTCTGCTGCCTCTTTAGATGAGATGGTCCAGATAGCCACCAATACCTTTTATAACAGAGAACAGAAGAGGGAGGCCAAGGCCTAGGAAATGGAGGAAAGGAAAGAGACAAGCATGCCCAGGTGCTGGCCGCACTCCAGGGAAGCCCTATGGCAAACCCTGAGTCTTTGAAGGACAAAGCACAAGGCAAATGTCTAATCTGTAGACAAGCAGGACATTGGGCCAAAGAATGTCCAAACTGTGGCAAGTCTCCTAAAACAGCTTGCTACAAAAGCCATCAATTGGAACGTTGGATGGCACTTTGACCTCAGGATCCAAGAGCCTCAAGGTCAAGTGCCAAGCCTTCCCTCGTGATGGTTCAACAGGACTGAAGCAGTCCACTCCAGCCAGTCCACCTGTCACAGATAACCATGATGGGGCTGGAGTCTAGGGTGAAACTGGATGTGGCAAGTAGGTCCGAGAACTTCTTGGTGCCACAGGGCTACCTATTCTGTCCGACCTCCTGCTCCAGAGCCTTCTTCTCCCCACAAACCTCTTCCATTTTGGGTGCAATAGGAAAAACAATTACAAAAAAAATTCACCCAAGCACTTCTTTGTTGCTGGGATGGGCAAATATGTCCCACAAATATTGTACCACCAGTTTCTGGTGGCCTCTGGGTGTCCTACTTCCTTATTGGGAAGAGACCTTTCCCTGCCTTCAGAATCTTGCAGTCATTGCAATAGCTCTCCTTCACACCTGTATTGCCCCTAAGGAACACATCGGTCTTAATCCTTATGAGATGGTATATGGGGGATCTTTTGTTTATGTCTTCCTAGATCCAGAGGCTCAGACCCTCCAGTCTTATACTATGGCCATTGGGCAATTCCAACAGGATATATGCTTGTGGAGTGTCAATCAGGACCCAAAAGACTCGTAAGAGCCACTGTTATATGCTCCAGGGACTGAAGTCCTAATTAAAGTCTAGAAAGATAGGTCCCCAAAGGCTCAGCTCCAGCCCATATGGAAGGGCCCTTATCCTGTAATACTTTCTACCCCCACAGAAGTCAAGGTACCAGAACACAACTCCTGGATTCACTACTCACGAGTCAAGATGTGGAAGAAAACAGAAGAGGACACTCAATAAATACACCTGTGAGGCCCTGGGAAATCTGATACCTTTTCAGGACTACAAATTCGGGCCATCCTAATGAACACCCCCAAAAATAAGATTTCTCAGGATAGCTCTAAAGAGTCAACACAGCTTGGCAAGGGTTGTACTCCAAAATAGACAGGAGATAGATGTCTTGATCCCTGAATAAGGAGGGACTTGAGCCATCTTGAATGAGACGTGCTGTTTCTGGATAAATACCTCCAACCCAGTTAAAGTCTCACAGTCCTAAAGAAAAACATTCAGATCCTACAGGATTTGAAAGAATGAGCTGGAGAGTTCTCAGGATGGCTACAATCTCTCTTTGTGGGATCCTTCTCATGGTGAGAGGGGATTTTGAGTTGGCTAATGCCCTTATAATGCTTGTTATCACCATATTGATGCTGCTTATGATTGCTCCTTGTATTATCAATCATCTAACACATTTTGTCCTGCCCAGGTCAACAAACTACAACATGCAGTGAAAGTTCAACAAGGATATATAAAACTACACCTGGCCACATAAAATATCACTCACCCTTAGATGGACACAACTATAAGGACTCTGGGGCATGAGATTAACAAGAGGGGGAGGCCAAATGCCCCTTGCCATCCCAGGTCAGCAGCAAGTTGCCAAGTAGCCAAGAGACCTTGATGCCTCTATTCCCAAAGAAGTGGGCTTCCCATCTCTTGAGGAGGGAAAGTTAGGTAGTTAGAATAGGAAAAATGAGTCCAAAATGGTCATGGCTAAAAGACAAAGAAAGGGGAAAACCTGCAAAAATGGGAGTACAAAAGAAAATCTAAGAACCAGAGTGAGAACTTCAGGGGAAACAAACATTCCCTCTTGGCTAGCCCAATTTGCATAGGGCAGGCTCAAGAGGGGAAGGAGACAAATGAATAAAAGAAGGAAGCTAAAAGGAGATTGAGCCTCTCCTTTGAGGTCGGCCCACCCTCAGACCTTGAGGATGTACTTTCCTTTGCTTGCCTAATAAAACTCTGAGCTGTAATTGAGCTGTAACACTGGTCCACCATTTTAATTCTTTGATGCAGCGAGACAGAAGTGAGGGAATTACACACTCTGCCGACACTACTATGGCACTAAGAATATGTTATCAAACCTTTGGATTATTGGCAATATTATACTCTTCCTAGTTTAATTTTAACTTGCTTTTTCTGTGCTGAACATCTTTACATATTTTCACAACTATTTACATTTTTTCTGTAAAATCTCTTCCCAATTTTTTATTGTTTTTAAGGTTTTTTTTAAATTTATTTATTTTTAAAAGCTCTTTGTATATTAGGGACATCATCTTTATCTTTCTCTAAAACAAAGATAGGCAAGTAAATAAATTTTTATGTAAAGAGTAAAATAGTAAACATTTTAAGTTTCATGAGTAATGTGATCTTTGCCACACACTTAACCTTGCTACTGTAGCACAAAAGTAGCCAGAGATAACACATAAAAAATGAACATGGTTGTATTTCTAAAACACTTAAGGGCACTGACATTTGAATTACAATTAAATTTCATGTATCATACACTTTCCTTGATTTTTGTCAACAACTTAATAATGCAAAAATCATTCAGTGCTTACGGGCTACAAAAAAACTGGCAACAAGGCTCAACTTAACGGATTAAATTAAAGTTTTGTCAATTATCTAGGGCAAAAATTTTCTGTTTATCTATTAAAAAGTTAGTTATTGTCTTTTTGTTTTTTTATTATTGCCATGAATGTCTATTTAGATGTAGTAATATACATTAGTTTCCTCTATTGAACTTAAATTTAGAATTATAGTTAGGAAAATTTATGTACTCCCAAATTACATGATTAATGTCTCCTGAGAATTTTTTTCTTCACTATACAGTCTGACTCTTATGAAAATAGTCATATTGTTTAGAATGAGCCATATTTCACTGTCTGTCTGAGTTCTTTCTGGCTGCTACTGAAAGAACATATTTTCCTACTGAAAAATACTATATATGAAGTGACTTATAAACAACAAACATCTATTTCCCATAGTTTTGGAGGCTAGAATGCCCAAGATCATTGTGTTGATGGATGTCTTGTCTACTAAGGGCCTAATTTCCTGCTGATGGGCATCTTCTCACTTTAATCTCAGATGATGGAAATGTAAGAGATTTCTTAGAGTTTTCCTTTTTAAAGACACTGGTCCCATTCATGAGGGTTCTACCTGCAGAACCTAATCAACTGCCAAAGACTCCATCTCTTAATACCAAAACCTTGAGGCTAAAATATCAACATATGAATGTGGGATCCACTGTATCATCCATCTATTACAGCATCCATGAATAAAAATTTCCCCTCTCTCCTGATGATATGATAAGTAGCAGCACATATCTCCTTGCAATTGGGTCTACATCTAAAAAAAAATTATTGCACTTCTTTGGTGTGTGTGTATCTTTATGTGACATAATACACTCAAGAGAATTTCTATGTACATTTTAAAGTATAGTAGAGCTAGGCTATCCCCCTTCATCACTCATCTTTATATGGGTTTCCAGGTTAAGCACACTTGCTAGTTCCTATAAATATAGTTTCAATTTGTTTGGCTGGCTCTGGAAAAAAAAGCATCATGAAGACTTTTTAGTTGAGATTGTGTCAATCAGCCTTATTATTATTTTTACACTGTTGGTTTTTCTTTCAAAAACATGGTATGTCAAATACAAGGTAAATATACAGAAGTCTACCTTTGTGTCTTTCTAGAGTCTTTTACTTTTTTTTTTTCATATACTCTATCTCATTAAATTTAAGTTAGGTTCTTTCTTAACTGATTTGTTGATTTGTTTTATCTTACACGAGATTTTTACTTCTAAATGTCTTCTAGTTGACCTTTGTTTTACTTTTGAAAGTTATTGATTTTTTTAATCTCAACTCTATAACTTGCTAATTTTTCTAGTTCTCTTCATGTTTGGAATAGTTTTTCATTGATTCTGCTGAGCTTATTGATTAGAATGTAAAGTATGAATCATTATCATATCAGTTTCAAATAAAAGTGGCTTTACTTGTTCCTTTCCAATATATACCTCTATTTTTTTTCTAATCTAATACTTTCAAAACAACATTGAGTAATACTCCCTATACTGTATTAAAGAGAGATGGGATATTATTCTTGACTTCATAAGTAAAGCCTTTAGTATTTCCATAGTATGTTAGAGACTGTCTTCTTGGATGGCATCACCAACTTGATGGACTTGAGTCTGAGCAAGCTTTGGGAGTTGGTGATGGACAGGGAAGCCTGGCATGCTGCAGTCCACGGGGCCACAAAGAGTTGGACATGACTGAGCAACTGAACTGAAATGAACTGAAGAGACTATCTTAGGGAACATAGTTTATGTATTTCATCATGTCATTGAAACATACACCAACTTACATTTTTTAAAATGAATAGGTATTTAAAATTGTCAAAATTGTCATATTTATTATGTATAATTAAATCACTCTAAAATATTCTTCTTATACTATATATAACAAATTATCTTCATGAGTCTTCAAATAATGAACTACTCTTGCAGTACTAGAAGTAACCCCAGAAACTCATATTTTATCTTTAATGGGTCAGTAGATTCTGTTTGCCAATATTTTATTTATTTTTATCAATATGTATAATGAATAAAATTTGTCTACACCTTTATAGTCCATTCTTGTCAAGTTTTAGAATTACATTTATATTCACATTATAGAAAAAAACTTGAAGTTTTCTTTCTGTGTTTTTCCTACTTTCCTACTTAAAATATTGCAAATATTTTAAGCAATATTGGAATTATTTATTGGGAGAAATCCCTTTTGAAATTACTTGGAAATGAGGAATTTGATGAGAAGTACTCTAATTTTTATATTTTATAAGCTAAATCTCTTTTTAGAATTTTAATCTCAATTAGAGTCACTTTGAAAGGCATTTTTTCTAGAAAAGTATATATTCTATGTAGATTTTCAAAAAAATCTGCATAGAGTTGTGTAAAGTAGCCTTATATTTTGAAATAACTTCTATTTTTGTGTCTTCTCTTTTCTTCTGATTCTTTGGTTAGGTTTTCTATAAATTTCAAAATTCTGTCAAAGAATATGTTTTTGTATGTACTTATTCATTCTACAGAGCTTTTTAAGGTGTAATAGTTTTTATATAAACAATATTTTTCTATTAATTTTTTTCTATCCTCTTTCTTTTTAAATTTATTTCATTTTTCTTGAGTTACTTTCCTTTATGGATTCAGTGTCAAGGCATTTATTTTAAATTTAATTTTTATTTATATGTTTTAATGTTATAATTTTCTCTGATAATTGATTCACATTCTTTGTGACACCATGGACTGCAGCACACCAGCTCCTTTTCTTTCACTATGTCCTGGAGTTTTCTCATATTCATGTTCATTGAACTAATGGTACTATCTAATCATCTCCTCTTCTGCATCCTCTTTTCTCCTTTTGCTTTCAATCTTTCCCAGAATCAGGCTCTTTTCCAATGAGTAAGCTCTTTACACCAGGTGGCCAAGTATTTGAGCTTCAGCTCCAGCATCAGTCCTTCCAATAAATATTCAGGATTATTTTTCTTTAGGATTGACTTGTTTCATCTCCTTGCCATCCGAGGGACTCCCAAGAGTCTTCTCCAGCTCTGCAATTCAAAAGCATCAATTCTTCAGTGCTCAGCCTTCTTTATGGTCCTACTCTCACATCTATACTTGACTACTAGGAAAAGCATAGCTTCTACAGTACGAACCTTTGGTAGCAAAGGGATGTCTCTGTTTTATAATATGCTATCTAGGCTGTCATAGCTTTCTTTCCAATGAAAAAATCTTTTAATTTCATGGCTGCAGTCACCATCCACAGTGATTTTAGACCCCAAGAAAATAAAATCTGTCACTGCTTCCACTTTTCCCCCTTCTATTTGTCATGACCTTAGTTTTTATAATGTTGAGTTTCAAGACAGTGTTTTTCACTCTCCCCTTTCACCTTCATCAAGAGGTTCATTAGTTTCTCTTTGCATTCTGCCATGAGAATGGTATCATCTGCATATCTGAGGTTATTGATATTTCTCCCAGCAATCTTGATTCCAGCTTGTGATTTATCCAGCCCAGCATTTCTCCTGATGTACTCTGCATAGAATTATCCAGCCCAGCATTTCCCCTGATGTACTCTGCATAGAAGTTAAATAAGCAGGGTGACAATATACAGCCTTGTATATCCTTTCCCTATTTGGAACTAGTCCATTGTTCCCTGTCTGGTTCTAACTGCATACAGATTTCTCAGGAGACAGGTAAGTTGGTCTGGTGTTCCCATCTCTTTAAGAATTTTCCACAGTTTATTGTGATCCATACAATCAAAGGCTTTAGTGTAGTCAAGGTTTTAATACATTTCAAATTTTATCCTATGTTCAAGAATTTTTTAAAGCTTGGTCTAAATTTTCTCTGTATTCCAAAAGTTGGTTAAAAATAAATCTTTAAATTTCCACAAAAAAACTTCAAAGTGATTATATATTAACTAATAATTTTATTGCAGTTTGCTGATGAATGCTTCTTATATTACTTCATAGTGTTTTTGTCTTGTTTGCATGTATATCCAGGAGTGGAATTGCTGAGTCATATGGTAGCTCTGTTTTAAATTTTTTATAAACCTCTAATTTGTTTTCCATGGTGGCTGCATCAATTTACATTCCCACAAATTATGTATCAAGGTTCCCTTTTCTCAACACTTTCATCAACATTTGTTATTTATGTTATTTTTGATGATAGCCATTCTGACAGGTGTGAAGTAATATCTCAGTATGGTTTTGATTTTCACTTCTCTGGTGATTACTGACATTGAGCATATTTTCCTGTGTCCTTTGGCTATCTGCCTCTTTTCTTTGGAAAAATGTCTACCCAGTTCTTTTACTCATTTTTTAATTTCATTTTTCTGGGAAAGACGAGGATGTCCACTCTCATCACTTCTATTTAAGATAGTTTTGGAAGTTCTAGCCACAGCAATCAGTGAAGAAAAAGAAATAAAAGGAACCCAAACTGGAAAGGAAGAAGTAAAACCATCACTGTTTGCAGATTATAGGATACTACACATGGAAAAATCCTAAAGATGCTACCAGAAAGCTACTAGAACTCATCAATGAGTCTGGCAAAGTTGCAAGATACAAAATTAATATACAGAAATATGCTGCATTTCCGTATACAATGAACTATCAGAAAGAGAAATCAAGAAAACAACCCCATTTACTATCATATCAAAAAGAATAAAATGCCTAGGAATGAACCTACCAAAGGCAGATAAAGACCTATACTTCAGAAACTATTAGGCACTGATGAAAGAAACTGAAGATGACATAAACAGATGGAAAGATATACCATATTCTTGTACTGAAAGAGTTAATATTGTGAAAATGACCATAGTACCCAAGGCAATCTAAAGATTCAGTGCAACCCCTACCAAAATAACAATGATATTTTTCTCATTGTTTCTCAGAGCTAGAACAAATAATTTAAAAATTTGTATGTAGACACAACAGACTATGAATCGTTAGAGAAATTTTGAAAAGGAAGAACAGAGCTGGAAGAATCACATGCCCTGACTTCAGACTAGACTGCAAAGATACAGTCATCAAAACACTATGGTATTGGCACCAAAAAAGACATAGATCAATAGAAGAGAACAGACAACATTCCTAGGGTCAATGAATTGACAACAAAAGAGGCAGAATAGACAATGGAGAAAAAAATAGTCTCTTCAATAAGATACTGGGAAAACAGGACAGTTAATGTAAAAGAATGAAATTAGAATATTCTCTAACATTATATACAGAAATTAACTCAAATGAATTAAAGGTCTAAGTTTAAGACAGGACACCAAAATACTACTAGAGAAAAATATAGTCAGAATACGCTTCGACATAAGTCACAATATATTTTTGGATCTGTATTCTAAAGCAGAGGAAACAAAAGCAAAAAATAAACAAATGGGACCTAATTAAATGCAAAAAGTTTCACACAGCAAAGGAAACCATCCACAAAACAAATAGACACCCTATTAAATGGGAGAAAATATTTGCAAATGATATGACTGATAAGGAATTAATAGATAAACAAAATACATTTAAAATATATGAACATTTCATACAGCTCAATATCACAAAAGCAAACAACTCAATTATCAATTCTCTCTAGATGTATTTTTATATTATATCATATGCAGAGTACATCATGAGAAACGCTGGGCTGGAAGAAGCAGGAGAAATATCAATAATCTCGGATATGCAGGTGATACCACCCTTATGGCAGAAAGTGAAGAGGAATTAAAAAGCCTCTTGATTTGAAAGTGAAAGAGGAGAGTGAAAAAGTTGGCTTAAAAATCAACATTCAGAACACTAAGATTGTGGCATCTGGTCCCATCACTTCATGGGATATACATGGAGAAACAGTGGAAACAGTGTCAGACTTTATTTTGGCGAGGCTCCAAAGTCACTGCAGATGGTGATTGCAGCCATGAAATTAAAGGCACTTACTCCTTGGAAGGAAAGTTATGACCAACCTAGATAGCATATTAAAAAGCAGAGACATTACTTTGCCAACAAAGGTCCATCTAGTCAAGGCTATGGTTTTTCCAGTAATCATGTATGGATGTGAGAGTTGGATGGTGAAGAAATCTGAGTGCCTAAGAATTGATGCTTTTCAACTGTGGTGTTGGAGAAGACTCTTGAGAATCCCTTGCACTGCAAGCAGATCCAACCAGTCCATCCTAAAGGAGATCAGTCCTGGGTGTTCATTGGAAGGACTGATGTTGAAGCTGAAACTCCAATCCTTCGGCCACCTCATGCGAAGAGTTGACTCATTGGAAAAGACCCTAATGCTGGAAAGGATTGGGGACAGGAGGAGAAGGGCACGACAGAGGATGAGATGCTGGATGGTATCACCAACTCGATGAAGATGGATTTGGGTAAACTCCGGGAGTTGGTGATGGACAGGGAGGCCTGGTGTGCTGTGATTCATGAGTTGCAAAGAGTCAGACACAACCGAGCAATTGAATTGAACTGATATCATTTCAGAATTTTTCTAATTATGAATTAAGCTTTTTCATTATCTCTATCATTAACTTGACTTTTATATCTTTTCTCAAAGGACTGTGATAAAATTTTCATTTTTGGTGTGCATGTTGTTCTTTCATGCTTTCATGGTCTATAAACCAGTCTTTTTATCATTATTGGTATTGTTTTCATTAATGAACTCCTGTAGGATTCGAACATAATCATTTTATGTTGTTTCATATGAAATGAATTTTTTGGACTGCTATAGGATAGGGAGACTTAAGATTACTCTTTTGATTATTTTTCTGAATAACAGAAGCTATCAACAATTGCTGGGCTACCTTTAGAGCTACCCTGCAATTGGGTCTTTTACTGTCTGAGAGTTTCTTCTCTTTATCTCATGTACCCTCTTTTATGCAGCTCTTCTTTTCCTTCTGCTCATAATATCTCTATAATTCAATCCAGATTCTCCTCTTAGCAATTTCTTTTCAATAGGTAAGCTTATTGTAATCGTGTAAGCTTACACTAGCACTTTCAAACCATCAATTGGAACCACCTGGTTTTGGTCACTTTTCTTAGTCTCTCCACAGTTACCTGTGAAGTAGAGCCTGTGCTGCCACACAGTCTGGTCTGCTCCTATTGACTCACCCACGAGTTCCACACTGGCAAGGAACCCCTCAGTTAGGGGAAGATACTTTTTTGTGACTTAGATTGTTTCTTAGGGTCACCATAGTTTTTCTTTGCTTTTCACACTTTCTCCTGCACAATTTTCCATACAATTGGATCTTAAAGATAATAGTGGTTTGGCCCTAAGCATTATTATTGGGAGTTTCTTTTATCACTCAGTTTTAATAACATCCATGCAATTTAGCGTTTTGACTATTGGTGGTTTGTTTTTTCCATTTTATGAACTGAAATACTATGTTTTTGAGGGTGATTATAAAAAACAGGAAGATTCAAAACTTGACTACTTCTGCCACTTTTTTCCTATGACACTCTTCTACTTTAACTTTGATTAAACATACTTGACTATGGAAACTCTGAAAATTAAACACCTTCTTTGTACCACAATATAAAACAAGTTTACTGCATTTCATATTTAAGGGATTCTTAGATTACTGAGTAATGACAATCATACAGAACTGGAAAATATATGTTAAAAGTAATTGATATGGAAAGATATTCAAAGCACTTCTCAAGAATTTTAAGTTAAGCTGTAGGCAAAATTATTGATTAAAATTAAGCTATTTGAGTTGCCTGATATTTTTTCTTTTTTAATTATTATTTTAATTATTTTAATTGGAGGATAATTACTTTATAATATTGTGATGGTTTTTTATCATACATCAACATGAATTAGCCACAGGTATACATGTGTTCCCCCAGTCCTGAACTGCCTTCCCACCTCCCTCCCCATCCTACCCCTCTGGGTTGTACCAGAGCACCAGTTTTGGGTTCCCTGCTTCACGCATCGAACTTGCACTGGTTATCTGTTTTACATATGATAATATACATGTTTCAATGCTATTCTCTCAAATCATCCTACCCTTGCCTTCTCCCACTGAGTTCAAAAGTTTGTTCTTTACGTCTGTGTCTCCTTTGCTGCCCTGCATGTAGGATGGTTGGTACCATCTTTATAGATTCTATATATATGCATTAATATACAGTATTTGTCTTCTTCTTTATGACTTACTTCACTCTGTATAATAGGTTTCAGGTTCATCCACCTCATTAGAACTGACTCAAACACATTCCTTTTTATAGCTGAGTAATATACCATTGTGTATATGTACTACAACTTCCTTATCCATTCATCTGCCAGTGGACATCTAGGTTGCTTCCATGTCCGAAATATTGTAAATAGTGCTGCAATGAACAATGGGGTATATTTGTCTCTGTAAGTTCTGGATTCCTCAGGATATACGTCCAGCAGTGGAATTGGTGGGTCATACAGAAATTATATTCCCAGTTTTTTAAGGAATCTCCACACTCTTCTCCATAATAACTATACCAGTTTGCATTCCCACCAACAGTATAAGAGGGTTCCCTTTTCTCCAGGCCCTCTCTGGCATTTATTATTTATAGACTTTTGATGATGGCCATTCTGACTGGTGTGAGATAACACCTCATTGTGGTTTTGGTTTTCATTTCTCTAATAATGAGTGATGTTGAGCATCTTTTGAGGTGTTTACCAGCCATCAGTATGTCTTCTTTGTAGAAATGTTTGTTTAGGTCTTTTGCCCACTTTTTGATTGAGTTGTTTGTTTTTCTGGTATCAAGCTGCATGCTCTGCTTGTATATTTCAGAGATTAATTCTTTCATTTGCCATTATTTTCTCTCATTCTGAGGGCTGTCTTTTCACCTTAATAATTTGAAAGTGAAAGTGTTAGTTGCTCAGTCATGTCCAACTCTTTGTGACCCCATGGACTATAGCCCACCAGGCTCCTCTGTCCATGGGATTTTCCAGGCAACAATACTAGAATAGGTATTCCCTTCTCTGGGGGATCTTGCCAACCCAGGGATTGAACCCAGGTCTCCCACATTGCAGGTGGATTCTTTACCATCTGAACCACCAGGGAAGCCATTTTTTTGAGTGTGCTTTTATTTATTTTTTTTACTTTGGATATTCTATTTTGCCTCATTAATATTCACATAAAAACTTATATTATTCTTTTCTAATGTAAGGTCAACTCTATAAAATTCAAACTAACTAACAACTTTCTAACCATCAAGCCATGTTCTACTTCCAAGAAATTATTTTGCTTAAACTAAGCTAATTTCCAAACAATGATTTAGAAAGAAATACATTCAAGCCTCTCAGGACATGCTTATCATTTTCTCAAGAATCTATAAAATCCTATTACCTGTTAATAGAGTTTGATGTAGATTAAAGAAAGATAAGTGTGCAACAAATCATTTAGTGATGAAATCTCAAACTGAGCAACTTATTGATTCTTAACTCCTGTTTACCCTACATCACTTTTAATTACGCCAATTTCACTCTGTTTATTTGGTGAGATTTATTTGAATGCTAACACTTAAATAAAAATAATTATTAAAGTTTATTTCCTGAAAATAAATGATATTATTTTTCAATGTGAAAGTGATGCTTAAATTGAAAACCAAGATGTTTTTCTACATGTGTCTACATACATGAAATATAAATTAAAAAAATGGCACATGATTTACTTTTAGCTCATTCTAATGAAAAGTGACCTTCAAAAACAGTTTTATTTTTCTATTTAGATTGTAAGAGAAAATGAGTTGAATTGGTAAATGAGTTTAAGGGCTATTGCTCCTACATATGATATATATATTTTTTTCTTATATATATGTATATATATATCTGCACAGCTCATAGCTATGAGCAGAAATGCTCAACTTCATTAGTCATCAGCTCAGGGAACTGAAAATTAAAACCACAAACAAATACCACAAAATACCTACTAGAATAACTAAAATTAAGAAGCTTGTCAATCCAAAAAATAAATATATTTTCTCATATATTTATAATATGTATATATATGTAAATTTAAATATATATATAGTATATAAAATATATATACTATTCTTCATATATATATATGAGAAACAGTACTCAAATCCAACTAATGTATAAAAACAAAAATTTAGAGTAGAGGAAGGTGATATGGTAATACAT
The DNA here is from genome assembly GCA_007570785.1 of Antilocapra americana. NCBI lineage: Eukaryota > Metazoa > Chordata > Mammalia > Artiodactyla > Antilocapridae > Antilocapra > Antilocapra americana. The sequence continues at coordinate 459,646 of ML664197.1, forward strand.
ATCTAATAGCATAAGATATAACATATTTAATGCAAAATTATGTTAATAAATCTGACAGTGATGAAATGGATTATTTCTATAATCAAAAATTACCACAATATAAGTGAAGCCAGGATAATTCTAAAAATAAATAAAACTTCCATAAAAGACATCAGATTTTTCATTTAGAGTGGCAAATAGCTCACACGTCATAAAAGGACTTCTATTGTCTTACAAATCACTATAAAAAGTTAAAAAAAAAAGATTAACATGCTGCATAATTGAAAAGTATGTCTAAGAGACAAACTGTTGATAGGAATATTTTTTTCACTTTCGAAGATTTTGAAATGAGATCATACGTGTAAAAATTTCAGAAGAAAATGTAGGGAAAAACATCAGTATGGTCTTATGACTCACAAATTGGTCTTCACTAAAATTAAAATCTCTGCTTTTGCAAGACAGTTAGAAAAATGAAGAGATAAACAACATATTTGAAGAATATACTCTCAATGCATACATCAGACCAAAGAACTTTTATCCAAAATATATAAATATTTTCTTTCTCAAGATTGCTTTGTCTATACCTACCTGACTTTAGGCTATACTACAAATCCACAGTCATTATCACAATATGGGACTGGCACAAAGACAGAAATATAGATCAATGGAACAGAATAGAAAGCCCAGAGATAAATACACGCATCTATGGACACCTTATCTTTGACAAAGGAGGCAAGAATATACAATGAAGAAAAGACAACCTCTTTAACAAGTGGTGCTGGGAAAACTGGACAGCCACATGTAAAAAATAAAACTAGATCACTTTCTAACACCATACACAAAGATAAACTCAAAATGGATCAAAGATCTAAGCATAAGACCAGAAACTATAAAACTCCTAGAGGATAACATAGGCAAAACACTCTCTGCCATAACCCAAAGTGGGATACTCCATGACCCACCTCCCAGAATATTGGAAATAAAAACACGAATAAACAAATGGGACCTAATTAAAATTAAAAGCTTTTGCACAACAAAGAAAACTATAAGCAAGGTGAAAAGACAGCCTTCAGAATGGGAGAAAATAATAGCCAATGAAGCAACGGACAAACAATTAATCTCAAAAATATACAAGCAACTCTTGCAGCTCCATTCTAGAAAAATAGAAGACCCAATCAAAAAGTGGACCAAAGAATTTAACAGACATTTCTCCAAAGAAGACATAAAAATGGCTAACAAACACATGAAAAGATGTTCAACATCACTCATTATCAGAGAAATGCAAATCAAAACTACAATGAGGTACCACTTTACACCAGTCAGAATGGCTGCCATCCAAAAGTCTACAAGCAATAAATGCTGGAGAGGATGTGGAGAAAAGGGAACCCTCTTACACTGTTGGTGGGAATGCAAACTAGTACAGCCACTATGGAAAACAGTGTGGAGGTTCCTTAAAAAGCTGCAAATAGTCCTGCCATATGACCCAGCAATCCCACTGCTGGGCATATACACCGAGGAAACCAGAAGTGAAAGAGCCACGTGTACCCCAATGTTCATCGCTGCATTGTTTACAATAGCCAGGACATGGAAGCAACCTAGATGCCCATCAACTGATGAATGGATAAGAAAGCAGTGGTATATATACACAATGGAATATTACTCAGCATTAAAAAAAAAATCCATTTGAAGCAATTCTACTCAGATGGACGAAACTGGAGCCCATTATCCAGAGTGAAGTAAGCCAGAAGCAAAAACAACAATACAGTATATTAACACATATATATGGAATTTAGAAAGACGGTAACGAGAACCCAACATGCGAGACAGCAAAAGGAACGCAGATGGTATAGAATAGACTCGTGGACTTTGTGGATGAGGGTAAGGGTGGGATGATATGGGAGAAGGGCATTGAAACAAGTTAATTATCATATGTCTAATCAATTGCCAGCCCAGGATTGATGCTCGGGGCTGGTGCAGCGAGATTTCCCGGGGGGGGGGGGGGAGGGAGGGGGGTTCTGGAGGGGAAGCATATGTAAACCCATGGTGATATCATGACATTGTATGGCAAAACAATAAAAAAATAAATAAATTTTTTAAAAAAATAAAATAACCCCCCCAAAAAATATATAAATATTTTACAATCCAAAATAAAAGATAAATGACCCAATTAAAAATCGGCGGAAGACTTGAACAGATACTTCACAAAAGAAGACATACAAACAGCCCATAACCATGTGCAGATATGCTCAACATCATTAGTCATCAAATCAGGAAACTGTAAATTAAAACCACAAAGATATCACAATATAACCACTAGAAGGGCTTAAATTAAGAAGCCTGTCAATCCAAAGGACAGAGGCTCCTTTAGATGATTTCTTATTCTACTCTCTCAATTTGGATCATTCTACTGCTGCCTGAATCTTAGTATTTGGCTTCCAATTAAAGAGGAATCATGTGAGTAAATTCCCTGGCTCATTAATAAAATTGAGCACTCATTTTCAAGTATTGGTAATACAGGGAAAACTTCAATCTTAGGTTCCTATCTCTCATTGATAACTTTGGATGATCTGGAATGTTTCATGTGGTAAGAGAACTAATGGATATTCTTACAACTGGTGGTAACAGTGAGATGAGTCAGAGTTTTCCAAAAAGAAGGAATTCTTTGGGTAACAAGATTATGCGATCCAACCACTTTTCCCACATGGACATTTTCCCTCTATTAACTGTCTTGGATGTTCTTTGTTTACTCTTCTTAAAGAAGTGAATAGATGCCCTGTCCATAAAGAGTGTCCCCAGATTTCACATATTTAAAAACTAGAAAGAAACACTGTCATAGCAAATGGTCATGAGATTCTCAGGGAAGGCAAGGGTCATAAGAAAGCACTCCCTGAAAAAACATAGTGATGGTTTATGAGGGAGACATGTTTCCTTATATGGATAATTTTTAAGTCTTTGTAGCCAGAATCCATATAGAAAATCAACAATGTGAAATAAACAACATAAAACATATCAAGATTCATGAATCCATTACATCACACTTTGATATCTTCTTCATGAAACTAAGTATGAATAAATTCTGAATAAAATGCAATGGAAAACTATTCAATAACTTGTGAGAGACTGTTTTAAGTAAATAAACCTGAACTAAATAATGTATGAACATGAACACTTGCCACTGTCTCTTTTATTTTGCTTAAAATAGTGCCTTACAAAGAGTAGTTGCTTATTAAATATTTACTAAATAAATGAAGGGCATATATTTGAACTCACATACGTAGATTTTAAAAAGACAGCTTCAGGGTGATGATAAATAGAGAGGGAATAATGCATTCAATTTTTAATAGTCAAAAAAAAAGAGAGATTCAATTGCAATATGCCCAGCACAGCTGAGGAAATTGATTTGGATAAAAAATTATTCCCTGTGTACATAATGACTGAAGGGAATTGAGAAGAGAGGATGTGTGACAGTTATACAGTTTCTGGTTATTTACAGGAAGAAAACTAATCAAATGGATAACCAAACTGATTTTTTAAGTGTATTTTAATCAAAGGCATATCTTCTTCCTCCCAAAAGCTCTGAAACAAGCCATCCTTGCCCCATTCTGGATTCCATATTGCCATTTATGAAAATTACCATGTTGACTGGCTGAATAATTTTTTTAAAGTGACCATTTCACCTCCATTGTATGCTATTAGATCTATAAATCCCTCATATTAAAACCATAGCATCCTGACATTTTTAATTGACAGCTTCTATTCATTCACCTTCAAAAATTGTTGCAGATGCAACCAGAAATAAAATATTCTTTCTTTCTTTTTGTTTTGGGGGGGGGGGGGTTGTGCCTTGTGGGATCTAAGTTGCTAACCAGGGCCTGAACCTGGGATTGAAACCAGCAGTGAAAGCATGGAGTCCTAACCACTCAACTGCCAGGAAATTTCCCATTTGGCTCCACACTGATTATTGCTAAAAGAATGAAATCAAGATTTTCAAGAACTCAAATAATGAACTTTAAAAATTTCTTTTTTTCTACTTTTATTTCCAAATTCAGTTGTTTGTTTCACATTAGTCCCTGAGTAACGATAACTATGGAACTCTGAGTGAAAAGCCTGTAAATGGAATTGAGAGAAGTGTGCATACGTAAAGCATAAAGTGTGTAGTGTTTGTGATGCTGCAAACTCCTTTCAGGGTACATAATCAATCCATATATATTTATCACTGGCATTTAATTCCAAAGCTTCACAGCGATGTTGCAGTCATAGATCCTCCTGGCTCTCAGACTTTTTAATCACAAGCATAGCAAAGCATTGCTTACAAGTATTTTTGAGTCTTGGCTACTACTTCTGAGGACCCCATTTGTCTCTGCATGCCATTATAAAATGTTTGGGGGCTTCCCCGGTGGCTCAGCAGTAAAGAATCCACCTGAAATGTAGGAGCTTCAGGAGACGCAGGGGTTGAACCCTGAATTGGGAGGATCCCCTGGAGGAGGACATGGCAACCCACCCCAGGATTCTTGCCTGAAGAATCCCATGGACAGAGGAGTCTGGCAGACTACAGTCCATGGGGTCACAAAGAATCAGACACAACTGAAGCGACTTAATGTGCACACGTGCATAGAATGTTTATTTTTAAGATTGATAATATGCAAATTGGCTTCATTTTTTATGACAGTTATATCTTACAAAAATACAGTTCTTATTCTGTCCTGTCATTTTATTGCTCATAATATCTTGATACATGATTTACATTTTTTTCACATTTATTTAAATGGTCTTTATTCTATCAGCATTGTCACAAATAATCCATGGCCCAGCATACCTAAATTTGACATTGAACATTGGCTATGTCTCTTGCCTATTTCTTTCCTTATATTTTTGGCCAAAGCTTTGCATCATTTCATATGTTAGAGCACACTGTCTTCTTCCTTTCCTTTACAGATTATGTTCCACAGGGAACTTTCACTCCTCCTCCAGAGCTTCTCTCAAATACAGCTGACCTTTTCCGTTTCTAAGTTTGTATTAACAGATGGGGGAAAACAGTTTTGTTTTTCTTTTAACTCTTCTACTTCAAAATATTCCTAAACATAAGTTGTCAACCACAATACACAAGTCCTCAACCTTGATACCTGAACTCACTGTGGCCGTAGGTCTCTTTCAGCTTCTTCAACCAGAAACTGCTCAAGGTAATGAAATATTTAATTTGCCAATAGTTTCTTGTCTTCAAGTCACCTTACATAAAAATATAAAATTAGTTTCCAAACAAATTATTTTTGGAACCGAAATAACATTATCTTTTAAACATATGTAATAAACTACTCCAGTGTGCTTGATTCACATTTGAACTTAAAGCACATTTTGTAATACTATATCAACTCTTTCAGAATTATAGAGTGTTAGGAAATCACTGAAACAATAGGATTAAGTCGTCATAAAGATATTAAAGGTATTTAAATAGTCATGTGAAGCAGCATATTTTAGAAGGACAGGAATTCAAATAACAAAGTTTGGTTTATACATACTTAAAATTCAAGGTTCTTTTTAGAATTTTGCTTAATTACTCACTTCTATTCTCATGCCACCATTTTACAAAACAAAAGGTTACTGTAGTATCTGAGGGTCAATCTGTTGACTAGGCAAGAACTTGTGAGTTTTGTCTTCAATATTAAATTTTCCTCTCTCTTTTGTCATTTTTCTATATCAAATTTTATTACTCTTGCTTTCTTATGTGGTTTAACACCATACAGTTCAGTAACACTGAGGAATTTATAACACTGTTTTACTCTCTCCCTGATCGTTGAGAACATTTACTAGATCAAGGGCTTCCCAGGTGGCACTAGTGGTGAAGGACCTGCTGCCAATGCAGGAGACATAAGGGACTGCGGCTGCATCTCTGGGTCAGGAAGGTACTCTGGAGGAGGGCCTGACACCCATTCCAGTATTCTTGCCTGGAGCCATCTCACGGACAGAGGAGCCTAGCGGGCTGCACTTCAAAGGGACGCAAAGAGTCAGACACAACTGAAGCTCCTTTGCATGCACAACAGATTAAGACTGATATGAATTCTGCTGATATCATCTTGAACACCTCATTGGTCCCCACAGTTCAGTTGTGGGGAACTGTGATAAGTCGCATCCATTTTGTTTGTAAATGTGAATGAAATATCTCCACCAACTGAGAGTAAAAGGAGACAACAGAAAGCTTTCTTACAGGAGGAGAACTGTTACTGTTCAGTCACTGAGTCTTGTCTGACTCTTTGAGACACCACGGACTGCAGCATGCCAAGCTTCCCTGTCCTTCACCATCTCCAGGAGCTTGCTCAAACTCATGTCCATTAAATCAGTGATGATATCCAACCATCTCATCCTCTGTTATCCCCTTCTCCAGCCTTCAATCTTTCCCTGCATCAGGGTCCTTTCCTGCCTTTTTCCAGGAGAATAGAGGCAGGCAGATATTTAAAACAGAAGAATACGCTGAACAGGAAGGAACATGATTGCTTCTTATGCATTTGCAAACTGGTAGGGAAGCAAATTTTTTCTAGCTCCCAACTGACTGACTTCCTCAACAGTCCTGACACAGAAAACTCTACAGGTAAAGTTCTTTCTCTGTCATATATTCAATATAATTGAAAATTGGCAATATCTATCTGATAAATTTTACTGCTGTTGTTCAGATTACTGATCAGTTATCTCTGGGAGCATACTGAGAGATTCGTTTAGTCATTTTCAGTCTTTGGTCCAAATTATTACAGTTGACTAAATTTGATGATTCTTTTTTATCTTCATCCATGACTGATTGAGTTGAATTGATTTGAGCATTTTTTACTCTCATCCTCACTCTTGTATATGCCACATGATTGCCTTCTTCTATCTCCTTTTCCAGTGAATGGACAGTTGGCTTTTGCCTTTGAAGTTCACTTAACTTTGTTTTTGCTTTGGACCAGACTAAGACAGGGATTATCAACTCTATTTTTTGCTGTTGTTGTTCGTTTGTTTGAAGCGAAGACTTCAGAGACAATCAGAGCTGCCAGTTCTTCAGTGCTGTGACAGGTTTAGACATATCAACAGTGCCGACATGACAACAGTTTGTTGCTATGTATGTGGGTGCCCGCAAGCCAGTTAGGAATGGGATTATTTTACACATTTGTGAGTACTCATGTCACTTAACAAGGCTAGTGTCAGGATCTGACTTTTGCCAGATCATTTGCCTGTCAAGTTGCAGAACTGCTGACTCTATCTGAAGGATGTGAACAGAATGAGATGATGGTTTTTACTCCTAGGCAGCTGGTTTAGTACAGGAATCAGCGGCATGCTTTCCCTGAGGGTCTGGCTGAGCAGCAATATTCAGTATTGTACATGGGATAACAATAAAAATAAAGAGAAGGAGCACGTAGAGAAGAAAGATTAGAAAGGAAGAGATACTAAAGGAAGAGTTAAATATTGGCAAATTGGTCTCTTCATGTAGTAGAATATTGTTCCCCTTGAATCTTTTCAAGCTTCACTTGAAAGTATCATAATCTACACAGGCTGTTTTTAACACTTGAACTCTATTCTACTCATTTTAATCTAGTTCATTTCATACAATTCAGATAAAAATGCTTTGAGTAAGTTTATTAATTAATTTGTAATGTTTGAAGCCTTTACACATACATTTTTATATGTTTGAGTGTCCCTACCCAGTTTACTAACTGGCTAATTTCTAAGCTGAAGCCTTTTCACCTGGTCTGTCTCCAAGGAGAGTTACCTATCTCCTTATCTATCCTGCCACAGCAGTCTAACACAAACTAAAGTATAGGCTTGTAGGTTTATTCTCCCACTTTAGTACCCAGGTCCTAAAGGCAGACATTTAATCCTTTTCCCCTACCTTTCTATCATTCAATAAATGTTTGATGAAAGAATAAACACTGAAAAAATTATTTTGTATGTAGACAAGCTCTTAAAGCAAACATCAAAAATAAAATTGATAATCTAGATAAAGTGGCATTTTTTTTCTGTATTCTTGTTCACCAACAATATTAGTATGACTGATAGCTACCATTTATTGTGTGCCTACCATACACAAAGTACCATACTGAGTTCTCTATATTCATCATTTAATTTGAACTCTATAAGAAGCCTATGAGACAAATTCCATTGTTTCTATCATTGACAGGTGGTAAAACAAAATTTTGAGAGGTGAAATTTATTTCCACATTCCTAAATTGCCTGAGCCTGAATTCATCTTCCCACCCCAGGGATCAAACCCAGGTCTCCTGCATTGCAGGCAGATTCTTTACCCTCTGAACCACCAGGGAAGCCCTCCAAGTACCTATACTTGAAACAAATCTGCCAGCGAATGAAGATTCACATTTACAAATCTTGGGTTATTGATTCATCACTAAGTATGAGTAGAAAAAAATGAATTGCATTTGTTTAAATCCTAGGCATGGTAGAGCATGTTCAAAGTTTAAGAGTGAAGATATATGTGAAAAATAACTTTAGTGAAAGAAGCTAGAAGCTGTTGTAGATGTGACGAAGGAGTTATACTTCTAAGAAATAAAGAATGGCATTCAGATAAGATCAGGTGTGTTCAGGGTGGTATGGCTGTTGACAAAGATGGCATTCAGAAACTTTAACAAGCTGTTAAAAGAAAATTAACACTGTGCATGAAAGACGTTTCATTTAGCATGGTTTGGACTAATATTAGTGAAGTACAGTAAAAATAATTGTTATTAATATTCTTGGAATGACACAAAAATCTTATTTGAAAGAAAACAAAATAAACTAATAATATTATTCTAGTAAGAATTTTCAGTGAATAATATGTACACTGTCATCATCATGTAAACAAACCTAACTGGAGTTTGGGGGAGGTAGGGAGAGAATTAATCTAAAGGTCAAGATTCAATGTCTTAATTATAATTATGGAATAGAATGTATATGCAGCCAACCTTGACAATGTAAAAGCTGAAGTACAAATGACAGCAACTAGGAGCTGAGTTGGGAGGAAAGCTGGGGAACTAAATTGAAAAGAGGCTGAGAGTCTAAACAACTTTCATTTATAGCAGGGAGTATGTAGAAAATTTAATCAGTTCATAAATCAACAAACAGCGAGGTAAGTGTTTTTTAGCAATATAGATAGAACTCCAAAAACATTGTTTTTTCAGAATACATCCGTTGTCCAATTTGATTTTTAACTCATGTGTATGTATTAATTTGATGAGAATTTAAGAAGAATTAAGGGAGAGTCCTTCCACTTAGATTTTAGATTTCATACAATTTAAAATGGTCTGGTGCTTCCTTGCACTTGTCTCACCAGAAGATTTTCGCATGCTTGACCACAGCTTCTTCCCACTTGACAATTATAATATGTCATCGACTGTAAGGAATATCTCATTTTCAGATATTAAAGTGAGAAAATAAAAATGAGTGCCTTCAATAAGTACAGCAAGGTAAATCAGATTGAATTCAGACAGGTGGCCCTATTCACCCACAAGAAAATGCAACTGAAACCTCTACAAGGTTGAATAGCTAATAGTGAAAAACAGTGATTCACTTCAAAGAACAGTTCATCAGCAGGTTATCAGAGCTGCAGTGGGTAACAGTACATCTGTGCACAACCTTAGCCCCAGAAAATAATACTCACACAAATATGGCTAATGAAAAAGGCCTCATTCTCTAAAGTGTTGCTGTAAGAAATCTATATGTATTGAATGATTAGTTCGCAATTAAACAATAAAACAAAGAAGTTTAATTATCCACTTACACAAGAAGAAAGATCATCCTCCTGTGAGAGGTCAGAGAAAATTACCTGGAAGTTGGCAACTGCATGATAAATTCCCAATCAGTAAATTGATTTTGCTATACTAAATTAAGCCCATCAATATTTGCAACCAGAAAATGACAAGAAATGACATCTCTTCTGTTCATTGCAGGAATGCTCTGATTAACAAAATTTGCCTCAGTGAAATATGCCATATGCAGATTTTTTCCACATAATACTATCTATGCTCTGTGCCATCAAGAACATTGGTGATGAAGTTTTTGTTAAAGAAACCCCCAAAGAACTAAAAATCATTCGTTCTGGGCTTTCTTAAACTGACCTTGCAATTATATGTATATAGTACCTTTTTAAAACTTTTGTTTGTGAAATATAGCTGAAAATCTTTGATTTAAATAGTGCAAATCATTTACTATTACAGGTATTGTCCCCTAAAATGTTTTCCTTTCATATTCGAATCATGCAGGTGAGTTCCTGTTTAATTGTGTGACTGTCAACTCATGATATTATTGAGCTGAGTTTATACACCTTTGAAAAAGACAGTCTTTAAGATATTTATATCTTCTTGCAGAGGATGAGTGTTAAACTTTTAAACTGTTTTAAGATATGGTACTAGAAAGACATGAGAATTTCTAGACATAAGTCTTATGAAATTCATCCAAAGCCATGTAAATTCTTTTATCACTTCACCATTGTATATGTTAAGTGTTGCCATTTACAAAATAAACAATGTGATTCCTAACAAATAAACAAATAAATGAAATAGACAGGGAGCACATGTGAAGAGAAATCTAGTGGATGCTTGAAGATCAAGTCTGCAAATCTGCCTATAGAAGGTTAACCACCAAGGGACTGACCCTTGTCAAAGTCTCAGTTAACGTTGGTTAGGACACATCTTGACTATTTCAACCAAAAGTGTTACTTTTAATTCTCCATTCTTTTCATTATACTATTAATTCTTATGTTAAGACTGCATATTGAAGACAGGAGGAGAAGGGGATGACACAGGATGAGATGGTTGGATGCCATCACTGACTCAGTGCACGTGAGTTTGAGTAAGCTCTGGGAGTTGGTGATGGACAGGGAAGCCTAGCATGCTGCAGTCCATGGAGTCACAAAGAGTTGGACACGACTGAGTGACTGGACTGAACTGATACATACTCATATCCTTGGGCTTCCCAGGTGGCCCAGTGGTAAAGAATCTTCTGTGAGGAAGATCCTCTGAAGAAGGAAATAGCAACCCACTCTAATATTCTTGCCTGGGAAATCCCATGAACAGAGGAGCCTAGAGGTCTACAGTCCATGGGGCCACAAAAAATTGGACTTGACTTAGCAATTAAACAACATGCATACATATTATTACACATATACAAACACAGACAGCTCTTGACTTAAAATTTTTCGATTTTATGATGTTGCAACAATGAAAAGCATTTACCAGAAACCAAACTTCAAATTTTTATCTTTTTCTGGGCTGTGTGTATGTTAGTCACTCAGTCACGTCTGACTCTTTGCATACTGTGGACTGTAACCCACCAGGCTCCTCTGTCGTGGAATTCTCCAGGCAAGAATACTGAAGTGTGGTTGCTATTTCCTTCTCCAGGGGATCTTATTGACTGAGGGAATAGAATCCATATCTCCTGCATTGCAGACAGATTCTTTACCATCTGAGCTACAGAGAAGTCTATTGATATGCTGTCTGATACTCTCTTGTGATGCTGGACGCCAGCTCCCAGTCAGGTGTATGATCACAGGGGTAAACAACCCACACACTTACAAGTATTCTGTACCTAAACCACCATTCTGTTTTTCACTTTCATTACAGTAGTCAATAAGTTACATAGTATTCAATAATTTTTGTATGAAGTTGGCCATGTATTATTTTGCCCAACTGTAGGCTAATGTAAGTGTTCTGAGCATGTTTAAGATAGGCTAGGTTAAACTATAATGTTCACTAGGCACATTAAGCACAATTTCAATTGACGATATTTTCAACTTATGATGAGTTTGTTGATATGTAACCCATCGAAGGTTGAGGAAAATCTGCTCATGTATTTTACATTTAACAATCTTTGGTCTCTAATTAAAAAGTATCTCCTGATATTTTTTTATTGCTTTTCAAAACTGAAATGACCAGTCAATATTTTTAAATCTTTTAATCCATTGTCTAGCTAATCTCAAACTCATTTTTCTTCAGATAGCTAATAATTGATACCATAATGTCAATTTCTAGCTTCAGGTCAGTAAACAGGGTTTAAATTTATCTATGATTTGGCATTAAGGACACAGATTATGCCTTTCCTGCAGCCAGATACACAGAAAAGATAAAACAAATGCACAGCTAAAAGCAGCATGTCATAAGATATTTGTGAATTTTCTGGCAAGAAATGTGGTCAAGACATAAAAAACACAAATATTTTCTATCACCATATTTCTATCCCATAATTCAAGCATACCATTTTAAGGTCAGTAGTTTTTAAATAACTATAATAAAATAAAAAGCAAACCTCAGCATATCATTCAACAGTTCCTAATTCATTCATATTTTGTTCCTTCTGTCCTGAATATTGACTTTCCTCAGGAGGTTATCTTAAATATGTTTTCTTTTACAAATCAAAATCCTAGTCCAAACTATTTTTCTCTTCCTGGAATACCTCTTTTCTATCTGCCATCCATAACTGTCTCATCAAGGCCAAGGTAAGGAAAATAAAATCAGCTAACAATAATAGTAATCAAACTGTATGCAAGCACTATGATTTAGGCAGTTCAATCATCATATCAACTTATGAACTACACAATTTCTTTATTACAATTTTAAAATGAATCTATTAAGACTTAGAGAAGTTTTGTTATTTGCATGAAACCCCACTGCCATTAACTGAAGAAATAAGAATTGTAATGAAAATTATTGTGATCCCAGACATTAACTTGCTTCTATGTACTGCTTTTATCTACTATATAATATCCTTCCACATTTTTCCCACTGGAAAGTCTTGTAAAGGCATTAAATACTGTGTTTATTAGAAAGTATTTATAATAATCACAAAATTATTTCAAACTAGGTTAAACGTTGTCCAAGCAAAATAAATGTGACAGATATGAATACAAAAATATAATCCATAATGAAAATGAATCTTTATGTAGCAAATATAGATAGTTTCAAAATAAAGAAAACTAGGACTACAGGAAATATGGGAACAAATATTAAAGGTATGAAACTATTTATTGTTAATTTGTCTTACCACTCTATCACAAGACACATGAAAGGGAAAAGATAATGATAGAGCAGACAAAAAATTATAATTAACATTATTGGTTTGTAAATAAGAATTTATGTTTTGAAAATAGAGAATACATCTACTTATAATGGGGTAAAGAAATATAAATTGACCACTGAAGTAGAAGAGAATCTCAATAAAATTCATAAAGTAAATGGTAAAATTTTAATATTATAAAATTTTATAATTAATTTAGCACATTACCTGGTCAAAAGAGACAAAATATATAATCATCACAGAAAATGCAGTTAAAAACATTTCAAAATACTCAACATCTTACATAAAAAATTATTAGTATATGAAAAATAAAAGGAGTTATAATTTATACATACAGTAAATGCCATCTAAATGTTAGAACTATTTCCTTTCAAATAAGGAATAAAAGAGAAATGTACCTTATTTACAGCATTTTATTGGCAATCCAAGCCAATGTAATAGAATAAGAATAAATTTGAGTTTCAAGGCAGAAAAGAAACTGCAATCTATTCAAATAATTGGAGAGCTTTCCAAAAGAAAAAAGAGTATAAAATTATTATATGAAGTCATTTATATTTGACACAAGCAACAACTAGAAAAATAATTATATATAACACATCATTTGAAATAGTATGAGGGAATATTAAGTACTGGAGAATGAACTAATAAAAGAATGCAAAATTTTATTGTGCTGTTAAATAATATCTAACTAAATTAAAAAATTGTTTCTTTCATTGTTAGATATTTTTATGTGTATAGAAAACTTTAGGATTAATATTAGGCAAAGCTACTAAAAAAAGATAAATGGTACTTGTTCTATTGTATACATGAATTCACTATTCATAATTAAGAGAGTGTGGTCTTGATATTAGGACAGACTGATAAATGAAGTAGGGTGAAATAATCTGAGTCATTATGCATGTTTTAGATCAAACATCAAATTAACATAGGTATCAAAATTAATAATTTAACCTAAATTATTTGCTATTTTTTCTCCTTTTTCTTACATTTCATAGCACTTGCATGGAGAGCAAAGTACTAAATATAAGACTACTATGGCTTTTAATGTTTATTCAAAATACATACTTCATTAAAAATGTAGCATACATAGAAACTCACAACAGGTGACAAACACAAAACTATTTTAAAGGAAAAATATAAAACCTTCCACTGTTTCCCTCTCAATTTCCAATTTCTTCTTTCTCATGTATGTATGTATGTATTGATATGTATATATGTATTGATATGCATGCATGTATGTATATATATCTATAGAGTATTATATACTATAAACATTATTTTGTTACTTATGTGTCTTAATAGTCTGTAGTAAATGTTACCATATCATTTTCACATATATTACAGGTAATTGATAATTACCACTACCACATTTTCCTTCTTGTCATCACTGGAATTTACCATTTTTTATTTTACCAATTTGACAATGAAAAAGATAGTATCTTCTTTTGCTTTCATTTATATTTCCCTGAATATGAGTAAAACTGAGAATTTTTTCAAATTTATTAAACAGTTTAATTTCCTTCCCTTTTCCTCAGTGTTCTATTGGGTAGTTTGTCTTTTTTTTGTTAATTGTGGGAAGTTTTTTTTCCTTCTGATCAATAAATAATTGTATATATCTTGTAATTATATTGAAGTCAACCTGGCATTTATTATTTTTTGCATTGTAGTGAATTTCCTCCCATTCCTGTGTGTATATTAATAGTTTAATTTCTTAGTCTTATTTAGAAAGATTCCCCCTTCAAATTTTCATAAATATAATCCTAATTTTCTTCTCAATACTTTAAAAATTTTCTTTAAAAAAAAATCCTTCTAGAATTTACTTGGCATATGACGTTGTATATATATGATTTTTTTCCAACCAGATCCAGGACCAACTATGAACAGAATACCATAGAATTAATAGGCCACCTTTTTCTCCACTTAATTGACAGGCTATATTTTCATTTATTTTATTCCAGAATATATTTGAATATTTTTCTGAATCTCAACCCTATAGTCTGATTCACCGATCTACACGCCTTTTGCTGTGCTACTTCTTTATACCTGGGCTGAAGCTGAAGCCCCAATACTTAGGCCACCTGATGCAAAGAGCTGACTCATTGGAAAAGACCCTGATGCTGGGAAAGATTGAGGGCAAGAGAAGAAGGGAGTGACAGAGGATGAGATGGCTGGAAAGCATCACTGGCTCAGTGGATATGAGTTTGAGCAAATTCCAAGAGATAGTGAAGAATAGGGAAGCCAGGCATGGGGTCCATGGGGTTTCAAAGACAGACATAACTTAGCAATTGAACAACAAACTTCCTTCTATCTATGAATTTTAGGCTTTATTAAAGGATACTTACTTTATTAAAGGATACTCTGGTAAGGCAAAATTTCCACTACTGTTTTATAATTTCTATAATTATTGTTTTCTCTATCATTGCAAAATTTGAAGCATCAACATACTTGTACACTTGCAATCCATTATCTCTAGACTCAAATTTCCTGAATTTTGTTCTGTTGACCCTCAGCAGTCAAGACCATTTGAGAAGTCAAGAAAGTAAAAATAATTTTCATAATCATAAGATTGTTATTTGCCAATTTTACCATAATATTAAAGCAAAAGCAATTAAAGCAATGGGTAAAACAACTAGCATATTAGCGTGAATCAAAGCAGTTGCACCAAACTTCACTGGTATTCATGGTATTTTTCACCACCACACTCAAGAAAAGAGAAAAAAAACTAGTTTACTTACAAATGTCCTTGATAAACCAAAAATAATTATTATTTTATGAAATATAAGCTCTTGAGTTTGTATTTTTTAATAGTCCATGTGACAAAATCGGACATGCATACAGAGCACTTCTGCTTCATACCAAAAGTACAGTGGCTGTCTCAAAGAAAAACATTTATATAATTTCTTTTTTTAATTCACAGACTGAATCCTGGCTTTTTCCATTCAACATATTTTTATAGGGAAGGATAACTGACAAACATTACCCAGAGTTATCTGGCAGACATTTTCTCAAAAATGAAATAAGCATACAATTTTAAGAAAAACTCACAGTATTTGTTGCCAGAGACGAAGTTCAAGCTTTCAACATTGGCAACAAGCAAAAATTAGAATTTTGGAAAACTTGTAACCTCCACAATAAAGAAGAGAGCCTTTCATAGGTTACAGACTTTTCTGATGAAATGAGTGGTGATATTAGTAAGTGTTATTTTTATATTGTATGATGAAAAGCATCAACATTTGGAAGATCTCAAAACTCAGGGAACCAATATTTTTCTATTTGATGAATGCATTACATCATAACGTTTTCATGAATAAAACATTCATTCAATATAAAGTCAAATCAATTTAAATGAATATAAAAGGTTTAATTCAACTAAAGATGAAAAATTTTTATAGGCTTAAAATTCCACATTGAAACTAACCTTTAAGAAACTGCCATCTGTCAAGTTTTAGTGTAGTACAAAATGTATTTGCAATTATATGAAAAGACTACTAAAATGTGCTTCCTTGTTCTAACTACATATCAGTATGAAGCCAAATTTTTTTTTTATATTTCAATCTAAATACCATATTGCAACAGATTGAATAGAAAATCATATATTTTAATCAAGTTATCTTCTATTAAACTAGATAGTAAAGAGATTTTTTTAATGTAAAGCAATGACACGATTCCTCTGACTCTTCTTATTTGTAAAATGTTATTTTTCATTAATAATATGTTTCAACTTAACATGAAATGTATGTATTATTGTATTCTTTAAATAAGAGATTTTAAAATTTTTCTGACTTTGAATTTCTAAAACAGTAAATAAAAATTGATAGAAACAATCCATATGAAAAATGCTCTTTGGAGGAATTTCATTAATTTTTAGGAATGACTCAAGTTCTTAAGACCCCAAAAAGCTGATCTAGATTCACTTGATATGTACTTGATATGCACAGCTATATTTTAATCTTCTCTGTACATTAACCACACTGTATAGTTATCTTCTCATATTAAACATAAATTATTTTCTTTTTATCACTATGTTAAGGAGTACTTCCAACAGTTATATGTTGTTCATTCTTCTTTCATTTGACCTTGAGAGTATGCATGGCCATGAGTGATTCCCAGGTAGCACTAGTGGTAAAGAGTCTGCCTGCCAATGCAAGACTCAAGACATGGGTTTGATCCCTGGGTCAGGAAGAGTCCCTGAGTTGGAATGGCAACCCACTGCAGTATTCTTGCCTGGAAAATTCCATGGAAAGAGGAGCCTAGTGGCTCCTGAGCGCTCCTGACACTACTGAGCGCGCACACACACACACACACACACACACACACACACACACACGTGATTATTAAAAAGGATGAGAATCTTTTCATTGGCTTATTAATGATTCTTGTTTTAACTTTCAAGATATGTATATTGATATATACATATTGATATTGATATCTATATTGATAAATAGATGTATAAATACATAGCTGAATTGTTTAATTTATAAATGAATGAGAAACAGCAAATCAATCATTTTTGCAGATCCAAATTTTAAAAAATTTTCTATGTTGCAAGTATCGTCTCTTTCAGAAGAGCTATCTTTCACTTTTAAAATACTGACATTGATGAAAAGAACTGATTTTTTTCCTATTGTTTGGGAATTTTGTGTCTTTTTAAAGAAACCCTTTTCCACTTCAAATCCTAAGGATATTCTCTTATTTTGTCACCTAAAAACTTGAGTTTTTTTCCCCACTCAAACTTTAACTGATTGCTACATATGGAATGAGATAACCATCCAATTTTATTTTTATTCTTCTAAAGAGTCAACGGTCCTATTATCATTTACTAAATATGCTTTCTCACTGATCTGCTGCGAAACTTCTGTCATATGTTAATTGTTTTTGTTTTGTTTTGTTTTTTAAATTCATTTCTTTCTATCTAGCTCCCTACCACTGCATCACTAATGGAACATCTTCATATTTTATTGAAGAGGAAGTATTGTCTATTAAAGTACACAGGTTCTGGAGAAAGTCTGCTCATTTGAATCCTACAACCCCATCTACTAGCTACATAGCAAAGTGAAGTCGCTCAGTTGTGTCCGACTCTGCCACCCCATGGTTTGTAGCCTGCCACACTCCGCTGTCCATGTGATTTTCCAGGCAAGAATACTGGAGTGGGTTGCCATTTACATCTCGAAGAGAGCAAAAGGAAAGTTATTTAACCTCTTGGTAACTCCTGTTTTCTTATCTGTAAAATTAAAATAATAATAGTGTCTACATCATATAATTGCTATGGGAAATATATGAAGGAATGCATATAAAGCATCTGAATAGCGTTTGTAACATAATAACAATTTAGGATTTTTAATCATGTCTGGTAAAATTCTACATGCATTTAGAACTTCTAAAATCTTTTTTGATAATATGTTTACTTTTCTCTATAAAGATTTCACCTCTATTTTGTTAAATTTATTCCTTGATAATTTTATTGCTATTACAAATGCTGTTTACTAATCTTTATTTTTGTTCATTCTCTTTTACTTTTCTCCAGTATGATTGACAAAAGTCACTATATAAATTTAAAGTGTACAGTGTAATGATTTTGACTTACACACATCATATAATGATGATTACAGTAAGTTTAGTAAATACCCATCATCTCATATGAACAAAAAATTAAAGAAATAGAAAATATTTTTTTCTTGTGATGAGAATTTTTGGAATTCGATGGACAAATATTGTTTTTTTAAAAATTGAATGTTCCAAATTTATGTGGCTAGTATATAAGAATTATTCTTTCTGTACCATTCTTGCTACATGCAATAATTTTAATAATCCACTGGCAGTTTCTTTAAGTTGTAGAAAATTCTAGTCTGGAATAATAATAATTTTGCTTCCTTTCAATTTTAATATCTACTATTTGCTCTTCTCATATTGCACTGGCTAGAGTTTCCAATACTGTGTTGAAAAGAACTGGTCATAGCTGTAACCTGGTATAATTTCTTATATTACTCCAATAGTTAAATTTTTGACTTTGAGGTTACTAGATTTTCATTATGAGGATTGAATAATCTCACTTAATACCTAGTTGGTTAATATTTGAATATTTTTGCCTATTAATATAATCATATATTCTTCCTCCATGATCTCATATAGTGGTAGATTACCTGAACAGTTTTCTAATGGTAAAACATATTTATATTTCTAGGGTGAAATCAATGTGGGCATGATGTCCATTTTAATAATACAGTGCTGTATTCATCTTGATGATGTTTTATTTAGGACTTTTACATTTATGTTTATGAATGAAATTGGCCTATGGTTTTCATTTATGCTATAACTTTTTAAAGGATTGTGTATGAAAGTCACCCTTGGTCTGGAAGAGTTCTCATAAGTTTGGAATCATCTGATCCTTTAATGTTTGAAGCTTGCGTTTCCGTATGAAGACAATTTCAGATTTAATTCTAATAATAAAGCTATAACTCACTTTAGATTTTATAATTTCTTCTAATTTCATTTTTGGTAGCAGTTTCATTTTATCTGTCTAAGAAATTAATATTTCAAATTCTTTAACATAAAATTGCTTATAATTTTTTTTAAATTTCTAATTGGCAGATAATTGCTTTACAACAAACACTGTATTGGTCTCTGACATATAACAATATCAATTGGCTATAAGTATATGTATATTCCCTCCCTCTTGAACCTTCTTCTTACCCTCAACCCCATCCCACTCCTGGGGTTGAACTCCCTGTGCTATAAGGCAACTTCTCACCAGCTGTCTTTTACATATGGTAGCATACGCTTTAATGCTACTCTCTTAATTTATCCCACCCTCTCTTTTCTGCACTGTGCCCACAAGTCTGTTGTGCTTTCTCTATTCTTGCCCTGTAAATAGGTTCATCAATACCATTTTTATGTATTCCATACATATACATTAAAATGTATTTGTTTTTCTCTTTCTGACTTCCTTTACTCTGTATAACAGGCTCTAGGTTCATTCACCTCACTAGGACTAACTCAAATTCATTCCTTTTTATGGCTTAGTAATATTTCAATGTATATACTACAACTTCTTTATTTATTCATCTGTTGATGAACAGCAAAGTTGCTTCCATGTCCTGGCTATTGCAAACAGTGATGCAGTGAACACTGGGATGCATGTATCTTTTTGAATTATGGTTTTCTCTGTGTGTATGTCCAGATGTGGGATTGCTTGGTCATATGGTAGCCTTATTCCTATTTTTTTTAATTATTTTAACTTTTTGTTGTGTCTGAGTTCACATTCTTACACCATATCTGCATCAAGCAGAAATTTGCTACAAGATGAAAAAGAGGTGGAAAATTGGATATTGCTTTTCTTTCAGCTCCATGGAGCCTAAGTGGTTGAACACAGCATTCATCCTCTTTACTTTTCTCTATCATTTATGTTCTGATGAAAACTCACTAACCCAATGGCAAGGACTGAGAAGAAAATTAGTTAATACTGAAATAATGTTCTATCAATTATCATAATTCCATCACCTTTGCAAACTTTGACTTCTTATTGAATACTTTTGTAGTTATACTTAATGAGCAGCATACACATTCCATATTCTATTCCCATAACTCAAACAAGTGTATCACTTTTACTTTGCAAGTGATAATTCAGAATGTATTTTACTCAATTATTTTCATAATCATTTTTTTTACTTAATCACTTCCCTTGGCTTGAAATTTCCTAAACAGTATTTTAAATTTACCAATATCTGTACCCTCAAGGGACTATTCTCTTCCATATTTAATTTGTATAATTAAATAAAACAGTGTGCTAAAATTGAACATGTGAAATTTGGAGTTTGATAGTCTTGGGTTCAACTTTCAGTTTTAACATTTGCTGGTTTGGTGACCGTGGGCTAATCAGTTTACCCACATGGGCCTCTCTTCTCTTGCCTATGAAAGGAGGAAATGAAAGCTTCTTCATAGTATTGTTCTAGGGATTGGAATTAATGCATTCATGTAGAGATAATTTTAATATAAGTAATTAAAAAAGTATTGTTTCAAGTCATACATATGCAACAGCTTTCTTTTAATTGATATATTCACACATACACACATGCCCAAAGATAGGAAAAGAATTTGTTTTTATTTTCATCATACTGTGAGTGAAGACCAATCTGCAAAACAAGTCTAAAAAATAAAGCTTTATTGTAGAAGCCTATGTTTCTAGATCTTAAAAAGAAATAGAATATGGAAGTAAAATAATAGATACAAAAAACAAGCCCCTAATTATTTTTGATGGAAGCCTTTAGAAGTCATAAATATTAGAAAATTTCCTTCTAAACCTATGGCATTTACCACAGATTCATGGACCTCTAAATTACAGCTAGAGGTCAAACTCATTCTATTGTAATTTTATATGGATTTTTCCCTCAAGTAGGATTAGAAAGATAGCATTAAAAAGAATAGGAGGGCTTTAGTTATATAGGCTTCATATTCAAATTATGGGTAAAATGAAATCTACAATTACTTTTTGTATGATGCCTAAACCTGAGGGCATAGTGTGTTTCTAAGAAGTGGACCAGTTACAAAACTGAATACAATATAAAGTCTTGAGAAGTGGGAGAGTAATTGGCAAAATCTCCAGACTTCTAAGTCAAACCTGGAAAAGCAATAAAGAGAAAAGAGACATATAATATAAAAAAATAATTTAAGTGGGCAAATCTTTAATTTCATTATATTTTTGAACCAGAACTTTTTTATTAAGGATACCTCTACCTTTTTGACTGAAGCTAGAGTTGGCAGTAGGATAACAGATACAAGTCAAGCTTCTAATATTTTTAATGGTAGGCTCTAGAAGTCATGAGGATTAGATGTTTTTCTTACATATTCCACTTACCACAGATTCATGATGCTCAAAACTACAGATAGAGAACATTTTCACTTCTGATAGAACTCATTCACTGCCTTTTACCCATATGGTCAAAAATTATGAAATAATTAAGCCTCATTTTCTAAGAAAACTAACTCTTACAGTGGCTCAATAATTCTTCATGAGGCAACAGAATCTGTATGGGACTCAATTAAGGCATTGTTTGTTATCTTTCAAGGCCTTTAATCTTACCTTATAAGCAACAGAGTTCTGAGACCACTGAAGATCAAATACTTCAAAGCTCAGTTTATCAGGTTCATTTGCATATCCTGGTCTCTTGTACTGACATACTTTATCCTACTTTTTTTTCTCATTGTTCCCTTATGTACATATGCCCCATTTCAAAGAAGTGTGCTGTTCCAGAATCATGGTTTGAAATTTTACAAGACTACTGCATATTTAATATGCTAAAAAATAGATAACATTTACTGAGGCTTTACTATTTCTCAATGACCATGTTAAAAATTTTCAAGCATTGTTTTACATAAACTCACAGCAACCTGAAGACTGGCAATATTTGAAGATCAGGGCTAATTCCTAAAATATAACTATCTGCTAAGCAGTTATGAGTAGAGTTGTTGCAAAGCCTGGGAATTTCAGTGGCAAATCTAGAGCATCCTCTAGAAGATGACATGCTTAGGGACTCAAGAAAAGGACTAATATTTAATTCACATAGAGAACCTAGAGTCTAGTGACAGAGCATTCCAGCTTATTATGCATACAACTCAGCATTTTTTTTTCAATTAGAAGACTGTGGATAGGAAGTAAAGACTACAGAATAATAAAATCAAAAAATCTCAGTCAAAGGAACTTTGGGGATCATTTAGTTCAGCATACTACTTACTGCAAGAATTCTCTCTGGGAAAAGGAACTAAAGTAGCTAAATGGATCGAGTGGAATGATAAAGGTTATTAAAATTATGAACAGTCATATAAATAAAACAGCAACCATAAGTAGAGCAAATAAAACATCAAAGAGGGGATGGGAAAGAGATCCAATGAAGATATTGACTCCTGAAAAGACCTTTCAAGGAGGAGTTCTATCCCAAGATGGTGAGTTTTAAGCCATGGCAGCTTCTAGTGATCAAATTATGTACACACGGAAGTGAATGGAACCTAACAGCGTTGGAAGAGCTATCTAAATCAGAGTGAAAATAAGGAACTATATCCCAGAAAAGATGCTATAGAATTCAGTCAGTGGAAGGATGATAGATATTACTGGCTAAAAGAGCTGTAATGGCAAAAACAAGGAGGCAGAAGAAGCACAAGGTTTAGAATGAAAGTAGCTTCATAAATGTCCAGCCCTTGTGTAACAAAAATAAACAAGCACAGAGCAAAGACATGTCATAAAAAATCTAGCATATTATATCTAAAAGCTTATATTTTATTCTGAAGGCAAGGTAGAAATATAGACAATGAATTGTAGGGAAACTCATTTTGAACAAAAGCAACTAATTTGGGGCTATCAGAATTTTAAACAAGGAATGTTAAAAGCCCAAAAGCAGAGAGAAGTGGTGAAATGGAAAGAATGTTAATCTACTTAATTGATAGAGTGGGTGGTGTAAGAGGGTAGAGCTTTCTGTCTTGAGCAGCCAAGTAGAGAGTAGTATCTTTCATGTATCTCTGGCTCTCATTCGTTGGGTATTAAGAAAGATCAAGCACTTAACTTAGCAAGGACTTTGTGTGGAGGGATTTAGTATTAGACAGGTTGAACTTGAGCTACCCCAAGGACATTCATGAAGAGATGTTTAGAAGTCAACTGGATTAAACAGAACTAGACATTCAAAGAGAGAACTGGGTCAAGGTCAGTCTATGATAACACAATACACATTTAGTAGAATGAACTAATGACACAGGTACACTCATTCACATCTGCATAGCAAAAAAAAATGTGTTTGAGACTCTTTAAAAAAAATTCTCACATGAAAAATATTTTAAATAGTAAATCACATCTTTATTTGCTTTCATTGAGAGATGTATAGAAAGCCCATGCTCTAGTTTCCTATACATGAATTATAGTTCTCTTATTTAAAGTATATCATGCCTTCATGCTTTCACTCTAAAGCTATCCTTAGATTTATGTAAGGAAATTGTTGTTGTTTAGTCACTAAGTCGTGTCTGACTCTTGCAACCCCATGGACTGTAGCCCTCCAAGCTTCTCTGTCCATGGGATTTCCAAGGCAAAAATGCTGGAGTGGGTTGCCATTTCCTTCTCCAAGGAAATATCTTAGGATATTATTATTAAACTAATGTATCTACTATTAAAATATGTAGATATAACTGAATATATGTATATATATATATTTTTTTCTTACTTTAGGTATTTAAATCTATAGTTTGTTGTTGTTATTGTTATGCTGTTTCTGGAAGTCTTAAGATATATACTGATATTTATGTATAAAATCCATAATAACAGTTGCACTGGAAACACATTAGGTATAAAATCAGCAAATAAAAGAAATGCTGAGCTTTCAGGTTCTCACAGCAATAGGATATTCAAAGCCAAACTGAAAAAGGCTTAGCTTAAAGCAATGTGCCTTATTCTGAGAGTTGAAATTCAATAGGCTGAGGCTTTGATTGAACCATGAGAAAGCAGAGTACCCAAACTTCCATAAAACATGCTTTTTCTTTAGGTACATGTGTTTTTAATCTAAGAACTATAGCTACTGAACTGTACAATGTGAATTTAATCAGGGACTTTTTACTACAAACTAAAATCCATCAATAAATTAAATATATATATCAAAATAAAATCTTCAGATTGTTGCAGTTAATATTTAAGTGCTCAATTTGAAGGTATTCAAAACTGAAATAGAGACAGAGTATACATAAGACTTTCTTGGACCTGGTGTTAAAGCTATACTTCTATACTTTCTTTCTTTTTTTAAAAATTTTCTTTACTTTATTGTGTTGGTTTTGCCATGCATTGACATGAATCTGCCATGGGTATACATACGTTCCCCTTCCAGAACCCCCCTGCCTCCTCCCACCCGATTCCCTCTCTCTGGGTCATCCCGGTGCACCAGCCCTGAGCATCAACACTGGGCTGCCGATTGATTTCACATATGATAATTAACATGTTTCAATTCTGTTCTCCCATATCATCCCACCCTTGCCCTCTTCCACAGAGTCCACGAGACTGTTCTATACATCTGCGTTTCTTTTGCTGTCTCGCATGCAGGGTTCTCGTTACCATCTTTCTAAATTCCATATATATGCGTTAGTATACTATATTTTTGTTTTTCCTTCTGGCTTACTTCACTCTGTATAATAGGCTCCAGTTTTGTCCACCTCAGTAGAACTGATTCAAATGAATTCTTTTTAATGGGTGAGTAATATTCATTGTGTATATGTACCACAGCTTTCTTATCCATTCGTCAGTTGATGGATATCTAGGTTGCTTCCATGTCCTGGCTATTGTAAACAATGCAGCGATGAACATTGGGGTACACGTGTCTCTTTCAATTCTGGTTTCCTCGGTGTATATGCCCAGCAGTGGGATTGCTGGGTCATATGGCAGGTCTATTTTGTTTTTTAAGGAATCTCTACACTGTTCTCCATAGTGGCTGTACTAGTTATACTTCTATACTTTCAGTAGCAAAAATCAAATACCCATGACATTAAAAATTGCTCCAGACTATAGACAAACCTAAGAATCTTAAATGAGTAGATTAAAAATTTCTAGTTAAAACTATATGCTCTAAACAGACGAGACAGAAGAGAGCTCATTTTTTCATCTTTCTTGTCCAAGTACCTGGCATCACAGCTTCCCTAATGTCTCAGATGGTAAAGAATCTGCCTGCAATGCAGGAAACCTGGGTTCAATCCCTGGGCTGGGTAGATCCCTGGAGAAGGGAATGGCAACCCACTCCAGTATTCTTGCCTGGAGAATTCCATGGGCAGAGGAGCCTGGCGGGCTACAGTCAATGTGGTCACAGAGTCAGACTTGACTGAAGCGACTTGGCACACAATCTGTTTTCATCTGTAACACGCTTATCTTTTGTCTATTGTTAACAAGACAGTAGGCCCCAAATGGAGTTGCTTATGCTAAGGCTCTTTACCAAACTGAGAGGAGACTTAATTACACTTTCACCTCTTACAAAAATGGAATCTTAAACCAGCCAATCAGGAATCACCTAATCAGTGCTTGTTTGGTAATCTGCCATCCTTAAAGGAAAGTGAACTTGTCATTACCATTCTGCTTTTTGCCTAATTTAACTCCTTTGTTTCCAATCCCTTCTGCATATTAGTGGTGTTTCTTGTCCGACTCATTGCAACCCCATGGGCTGTAGCCCACCGGATTCCTCTGTTCATGGAATTCTCAAGGCAAGAATACTGGAGTGGGTAGCCATTCCGTTATCCAGGGGATCTTGCTAACTCAGAGATCAAACCCAGGTCTCCTGCATTGAAGGCTGATTCTTTCCCATCTGAGCCACCAAGGAAACCCTCTGCATATTAAGCTGTTTGCATTTTGTACAGCTCCTCAGAGCTCCTTTCTGTCTGCTAGATTGGATTCTGCCTGATTCATGAATCACTGTATAAAGCCATTACGATATTTAAATTTTGTTCACTAGGCTTTTTTTTTTTTTAGCATTATCTTTCTCTCCCAAGTATTCTGCTTTCTACTAATACTTTTATTTACTTTTTATTTCCAAATTTATTTTTGGTATTTTATTATGCTCTTTTTCAGTTTTGCCTGCTTTGCTTCTTTTTTCCTCCTTTGCAGACTTTCACTTTCTCTTCCCTTATTTTATTTGTTTACAATCAGTCGGAATCTATCCAAACACTTAGAAGACTGAAAGGTAAAACTATATATCATAATAAAAGTTTGACTAACATTTGTTTTCCAATTATACCCCATTAAATAAGAATTGCATGATATCAATCCCCCAGGAGATATTATGATTCAACTGAATTTTCGGAAAACCTTCTCAGTAACTCTCATAACGCTTATAATTCTGCTCTATGTGTCATGAAAATATAAAAAGTAGCATATAATGAGTTTTGAGTTATTACAACAACTAATTTGTGTATATTTTCTTGAATAATGCCTACAGTGTCTACATGAAAAGCTATTGAAGCAAGGTCTTATGGCTCATCCGATAATTCAGTGTATACATGGTAGATTTGGAATTAAAACAATGAATACAAAGTATGATTTATATATTGTTTATCATTCCTACTAGATCATAAATTCATTAAGGGCATACACTGTTACCAGCTGTCTTTGTAATAACTACAAGATCTAACAAGGAGATCAATAACTGATTTTTTGACTCTTTGCAAAATAAACAACAAATAAAGGAGTAATTGAATGAATAATGTAAAGAATTTTCTATCATACAGAAGATATGCATATATTAATGTATAAAGCATAACATATGCTCTACAGTTGCAAATGTGCTTAGACTCTCCCAGAAAATATACTGGAGTGGGGTGCCACTTTCTCCTCCAGGGGGTCTTCCCAGCCCAGTGATCTAACCCATGTCTCTTGTGTCTCCTGCATCAACAGGTGGATTCTTTACCACTAGCACTACCTGGGAAGCCCACAGTTGCAAAGCCCACATATAAAGTTATAAATATAAACAAAAGACAGAAAATTATATTCAACTTTTGAAAAATAATGAGTTCATTTTTCTTGGAAGAAATTATGCAAATCACAAGTGGTTAACAGCAAAAGATCCATGGAAGTAATAACCTAGAAAAACATTACTGACCTTAGACAAGCCACAAGAAGAGGTTATAGACTGACTGTTCTTTAATGAGTAAGCCTGATGAGATGACCTGTGAGGCTAGTCATAGAGTCTGAGAAAATTGAAGCTAGAAATAACCTGAGGCAATTCTGATCCATTTCTGAAGCAGAAAGTTGTCTGTGTTCCCAAAGCAGAGAGTGTACCAAAAAAAATTTTTTTAAATGATAACATTCTAATTAAGAAGAAGAGGGAGTTAATTGAACAGAAATGATCAAAGTAAAGTTTGGCCAAGTTCCTGATGAAGAAAAGATAGTATACTATTCCTAAGGAGAAAAATTATATTGCCTTGTATGCTGCTGCTGCTGCTGCTAAGTCACTTCAGTTGTGTCTGACTCTGTGTGACCCCATAGGCTGAAGCCCACCAGGCTCCCCCATCCCTGGGATTCTCCAGGCAAGAACACTGGAGTGGGTTGCCATTTCCTTCTCCAAAGCATGAAAGTGAAAAATGAAAGTGAAGTCATTCAGTCATGTCCGACACTTAGCGACCCGATGGACTGCAGCCTACCAGGCTCCTCCATCCATGGGATTTTCCAGGCAAGAGTACTGGAGTGGGGTGCCATTGCCTTCTCCGATTGCCTTGTATAGCAGAGAGCAAAAGAGTCTAAGACTAGATACTGTAACACAATAGTAAAATTTTAATAATGATCATAACTTGGTTATGGCCCATGACCAAGTAACATTTTAACATGTTTAGGTACATTTTCAAACATTCCTGGACAGGCTAGATGAATATTTTTTACATATACACTGTTCTTCCAAATCTCCAAACCAATATATAAAGTATATTGAAATGCAAACTTAACAACTCTCAGTTCAGAGTATGACTCTGAATCATAGTGCATGTCTTTGCTAATGACAATATTCATAGAGCATTATTTTAAATATTTAGCAATGATACTATGTTGAACCATTCTAGCTCCTCTGCCCACAATATCTTGTAGATTCTTCTGTAAGCCAACATTTGATATTTGTTTTGATAGGCCGCATTATTACCTCCAACATATCCCCCTTTTCTGCATCAATTAAATGCAAGCTGATGTCCTAACTAGAGATCATATGATCATACATGTAAATAAGAATTTTGTGATCTGGATAATAAAAATATTCAATTTGCCTCCTAATTTCTCTGTATCACACCCTGACTCACAGAGAACTATGCTTACTGTGTAAGCACTTAAATAATATTTTTTGAAAATTAAAAATCATTCATTTAAGAAATTAATAATTTGTTGGGAAAACTAGCATACCTAACATCAAGCATCACAAGGTCCCTCTCCTTAAAGCAGGCTGCGGTAGCAGTGGTATGCACATAGGTCAGGATTCCAAGTTTACTTCTTCTCCAAGTTTACTTCTCTCCAGTTATTAACCTCATGACCTTCGGCAAAATCCTCAATTTATCTGAGCTTCAGCTTCCTTGGTTTATAAATGAAGATTGTAATG
The DNA here is from genome assembly GCA_007570785.1 of Antilocapra americana. NCBI lineage: Eukaryota > Metazoa > Chordata > Mammalia > Artiodactyla > Antilocapridae > Antilocapra > Antilocapra americana. The sequence continues at coordinate 488,727 of ML664197.1, forward strand.
TGCATGGGGTTTCCAGTGGCTGCATTATTCTTGGTCATGTAGAATCCTGGATTGATCCCCATTCTCCTGGAAATTCTTCAAGTCACCATAGGTATGAATTACAATGACAGAGAAAAAGGAAATGCAGAAGAAATATAAGTATTTTTGAAAGAAAAGTGATAGGACATGATGACTATTTAGAAAGAGAACTGAGTGAAGAGTGAAGTCGCTCAGTCATGTCCAACTCTTTGAGACCCCATGGACTGTAGCATACCAGGCTCCTCTGTCAATGGGATTTTCCAGGCAAGGGTACTGGAATGGGTTGCCATTTCCTTCTCCAGAGGATCTTCCTGACCCAGGGATCGACCCCGGGTCTCCCACGTTGCAGGCAGAGGCTTTACATCTGAGCAAATGGGGAACAATAAAAGAAATTAGCTTAACATTACTAATCTAAGTCTAGGAGAATGGTGTCTCCTTGACAAAGGGAGGGAAGCTATATATAAAGACTAGCAAATGGAAACTCAGAAAGGAAGAAGATATGTTCTTATATGAGTCTATTCAATCTGAATAGGCTTAATTTAAAATATAACATGAAAGTTCAGGAAACTATTTTCTGAAGAGAGTTAAATCCTGTGTATGGCCATTGCTTTTGGATGAAGCACAATCATAATAAAAATAGTCACCATATAACTATTCTCTATGAATGTGAAATCAATAGTATCCAATTTCCACCTACATTATAACATATCCCTAGTTAGGTAGTTAATTTCTCTTTTTTAAATGGACAGTAATTGCCCCTCACTCAACTTTGGAAACAATGCATTGATTAAAGTAGAGATAGCATAAATTTTGTTAAAGTATATAAGCCACCACTGGTCCATATACATGAGGCAGTAAATTTTGTGAAATGTTTTTGTTTCATGGTGGCATATGAAAATAAAAGTATACATATATATATATATATTCAATCCAAACCTGTATGGATTGAATTCCCAGGCTTCCAGTTGGGTTTGGCCAATAGAGAGGCACCAGAGAGGATAAAGAAAGTGAGGTCAGGTGTTTGTTTCCCTGCATCCTTCCGCCTTGCCCCCATTTAGCTGTATCTCTCTACTGAAGGCCATTGTACCATTATGTGGTCTTTTCCTACAGCTCTCAATTCTCCATTGCTTTGCTTCTTCAGAAATAGGAATTTAGTCACTGCTGCGGCTGGACCTAGGGCACCGGGCTCTCCCTTGTTGGCTTCTGTCAGCCCTATTGCAGCAGTCTGACACAAGCACAAAGTCTTCGGCACTCCTCCATCATTCAGTGAAATCCAGGACATTTTTGCTTGCACTTGGGCTGGCTTTGGACACCTACTCATTAGTAATAGAATGCAGCAGAACTAGTATTTTGACTTCGGAGGCCATGTCAGAAAGGGCTGTTCTGCTTGTGCCTTATTTCCTCAGATCTCTGGACAAAATGTAAAAAATCCCACTATCTCACAGCAAGCTTGTTGTGAAGAAGCCCAGTCAAGCCACATGGAAAGACCATATATATATATATATATATATATATATATATGCTCCATTCAACAGCACCAGTCCAGGCAGTAAACAGGTGAGGGATGATGCCTTCAGATGAATCTAACCCAGGCCATCAAATCAACCCCCAGCTTCGAGCTTTCTCAGCTGAAGCCACAGATACCACAAGGCAGAAAAAAAAAATCATCTTTGTGCCCTTCTCAATTTCCTGATACATAGAATCCATGAGTATATCAAAAAGCTTTTTACTTCATATCGCTAAGTTTAGGGTGGTTTGTTACACAGCAATATAGATCAGAGCACCTGCTCACATCTTTGTAAATAGTTCTTTTACTCAACTCTTTGCAAATTGTCCTCTTACAGTGAGTTGCCTGTTTCCTGACAACCCTGAGAGATACAAAGGGAATTCCAAATAAATTCCCTATGAGCAGTATAAACAAACTCCTATAAGAGTGTGAAATAAGAAGGATTAACCTCCAGTTGGCTTAATCAGGGAATCCTCCACAAGAGCAGGAGCCATGTCTAAGATTGTAGGAAATCAGCAATATCTGGTGAAGTTTGCTGAATGGGGAAGTGAAGATTTTACTGGGTCTCAAGATACAGCTGTGATTAGGATGGGAAGAAATGGGGCAAGGTGGAGTATTGTAGACAGAAGAGTAAAAATAAAGAGCACAGCAGCAAGAATGTGCCTTCAAATAACAAATTCTATTATAGATCAGTCCAGCTGAGCAGAGGTTCCACCCTGCAACCAGGGTGGCTTCTGCAGGAAGCAAATCTCTCACCCTGTCTCTTTCTGCTACACAGCCTTTATCAGTTCTCCATAATTCTCAGGAGAAAATTCAAGCTTCCTAACATTGGGCTTCTCTGGTGGCTCCGTGGTAACAATCTCCTGCCAATGCAGGAGACAAGAGTTCAATCCCTGGGTCAGGAAGATCCCCTGGAGAAGAAAATGGCAACTCATTCCAGTATTCTGGTGTGGGAAATCCCATGAAGAGAGAAGCCTGGTGGGCTACAGTCCACAGGATCTCAAAAGAGTTGGCTACTTCTGAGTGTTCAACAACATTGCTCTTGAAATTCTTCTGGATTTATGTCTCTCTGCACTGATCTTTTCTTACCAGGTCCCCCATTCCCACCTGTGTTTGTAGCCACACTACCTATCTTTAGAGTCAGACTTATGCAGCTTTATAATTTTGAACGTGCTGCTTTTTCTTAATACAGGCTATTCTTTACATCCACCTTCCTCCTTCTAACTTGCAACTGCCCTCACATCTCAAGACAGAAATCCTCCCCTCTAGATAGCCTTCCCAGGCACTTATCATGTGAGGTAGTAACTCTCCCTAATTACCTACATGACTCTCTGTGCTTGCAAGTATGATAGCACTTATAATGGTCCTTTATAGTATTTATTTTTTTGGTCCAGCTATAGACCATAAACTTCTCACTCATGGACAGGAATTTGGATATTGCTATGCTTAAGAAAATAAATTAATATAATGAATTAATGGTTAATCAGAGTAGCTTTGGAGTAGTGAATAGAAAATCAACAAGTTTTGTGAATGATTTCAGACACTATTGTTTTTCTGTTCACTTCATTGGCCCTTATATTTCAGAGAGCACCCGTTATTAATTATGCTTTTTAATGAAAAAAATGAAGTATGAATGAATGGGTATAAATAAGGAAGAGGGAAGAATTGATGATATGACTGATATTACCATCTTCTTTTATATTACCAGGAGACACAGACATTTATAGTTTACATAGAAATTGTCAATCCCAACACTCTTTGAAAAAGAAGTGTAGTTAATTAGATCGCTAGGTTTCATTCTATTTAAACCAGGAGGGAATTTTTAAAAGAAAACCAAGATGATCTTTTTACTGCTCCTGTTCCCTCCTTCCTCTCTCATTAGTCAAGAATATAGTTCTCAAGCACTGAGTTTAACACTTTGCTCAAGGGTGTGATTTTTAAAGTCTCTTGTCTGAGATGGGATTCCTGTTTATCTTTCTGTAAGGGACTGATTTAATTTACCTGAAATGTTTACACAGTTAATGTGTATTTCAATTTCTGTTTGTTTTGATAATTAAATGTTACCTACCTGTAAATGCTTCTATTCAAAGTACTAATTTGAATAGCTCAAATTAATGTGGTACTTTAGGTATCTTGCTTTCAAACACAATTTAAACACAGTATTATGTTAGAAAAATTGAAACCAGTGTTCTGAGTGCTGGTTAATTCTATCTACTTAATAAACTTGGATAGTTTGCATTTAAATTACTGTTGATTTACTGCTATTTTGATAAGGCTTTGTAATACCAAAAGCCAGATTTTAATCTTGTTTTAAATGAGGTTCAGTTTGAGGAAAAATGGAAAATTAGCTCAACTATCCCATATTCCTCAGAGCAAGGCTTCCAGTTTTCAGTAACCTAGTTGATCCTTATGAGTCTGGAGGATGATATTCAACCTTCAGTAAAACTGCACCATAATCATGATTTTTAAAACTTTACAAGCTACTTTGATTGTATTTCCAAGCTATTACAGGTGACTGGAGTCACTCAATAATCAGTTGATCTCTAATCAATATTGTGAATACATTTCACTTCATATTACTCAGACTGCCTCATAGACAGTTGCTATTTTGAATGAATTTCCTTCAAGTCAATCTTATTTGCCTCATTTTTCTCCCAATACCTTTTGTTTCCTTTATTGACTGTGTATCAATTTTCCTACAAAATTACCATTCACAGCTCTGAATCTTTGAGTTTAATGTTTGCTTCATGTAGCATCTGTTGACATTTGATTTATGATTTGTACATTGAGAACTTCAAGCCATAATAAATAAGATATTCATTTCCTAGATCTCCTCAGATTGGTCAACTGGTTAAAAATGCCCTTAAAAAACACAGAGAATCAAAAACAAATGAGACAGTTTGAGATAATGTCTGTTCTGCTTCAGAAGCAAAAGTTACCATTTTAAAAATTGCCTGTATCCTGTAAGCTTTAAAATTTTTAAAAAGTGCTTGGAATCTAGCTGCATACTTAACTTGCTTCTGTCTCTACACTCTTCCAGCTGAATATGTTCCACTTGTTCAATTCAGTTCAGTTCAGTCACTCAGTCATGTTCAGCTCTTTGTGACCTCATGGACTGCAGCATGCCAGACTTCCCTGTCCTTCACCAACTCCTGCAGCTTGCTGAAACTCATGTCCATTGAGTCACTGATGCCATCCAACCATCTCATCCTCCATAATCCCCTTCTCCTCCCACCTTCAATCTTTCCTAGCATCAGGGTCTTTTCCAGTGAGTCAGTTCTTCACATCAGGTGGCCAAAGTATTGGAGTTTCAGTTTCAACATCAGTCCTTACAATGAATATTCAGGACTGATTTCCTTTATGATGGATTGGTTGGGTCTCCTTGAGTCCAAGGGATGCTCAAGAGTCTTCTCCAACACCACAGTTCAAATGCATCAATTCTTCAGTGCTCAGCTTTCTTTATAGTCAAGATCTCACATCCATACATGACTACTGGAAAAACCATAGCCTTGACTAGGTGGACTTCTGTTAGCAAAGTAATGTCTCTGCTATTTAATATGCAGTCTAGGTTAGTCGTAGATTTTCTTCCAAGGAGCAAGTGCCTTTTAATTTCGTGGCAGTAGTCACCAGCTGCAGTGATTTTGGTTTCATTTGTAAATATATATATTTTTAATAGAATATATAATATGTACTATGTATGGAAAGGTCTATAAGTCTCAGCAAAGATCAGAAAATTGCTTAGAAAATTAAACATTAGAAATAGTTGGTTTCTACTCATCTTAATTCTGGTTTTCAGGGCTGTGAATTTGTTTCTGAATAGAGTAAGTGCTAAGTAATTTTTTTCATGTCTGACCCTCTGCAACCCTGTGGACTGTAGCCACCAGCCATTGTCCATGGGATTCTCCAGGCAATAATACTGGAGTGGATTGCCATACTCTCTTCCAGGGGATCTTCCTAACTCAGGTCTGGAACCCACGTCTCTTAAGTCTCCAGCACTGACAAGCAGATTCTTTACCACTAGCACCCCCCAGAAAGCCCTCTGAATAGAGTAGCTATTCAATTTATACAGTGAAGTTTATACATAAAAGTATCTTCATGACATCCCAAATCACATGTATGAAGAAAGAAACCAAGCACTTTGGTTTCAGCAAAGTTTGGTCATCAAATGAAGTTCAAAGAAAGTGGAGTCAGGAGAGCTAACTCGTGACTAGTAGTTCATTTGGTTAAAGAGGCTGAATAAGAAAAATCAAGGTTGTCAATTCAACTTCTTAATCATTTGGGAGAATTATGCCGAAAATAAACTTGAAGCTTGGCTTTTAACTGAAATCCTATGCCAGTCAAGTTACTAGAAAATTATATTCTGACACCTAAAGAAAATAAGCATAAGGTCTGTATTATTCAATATAAACTAACTTAAAAAAAAAAAAAAGAGAGAGGCCAAATTTTTATTTCTGGCAAATGAGCACTCACATATCCTGAAAACTAATCATTCTACTGGAAACAACTACAGATATTGGATTCAGAAAAGGTTTGCTTTTACTTTATAAGAACACAAGAAATGTCCTCAGAGGCCAAAACCAAAATGAAAGCAGTAATGTAGAGAGTTAAGCAAACTCTAAAGCTGCTGGCTACTTTGAAGGCACCTGATAATCTCTGGTGACCTTGAGTCTCATTTTTGACAACTGTGCAGGAGATGGGAGACAGGAAACAAACAAAGCCTGGGGCCTACCCTTGGGGTGGAGAGTGTTAGATTAGAAATAATAAACCATCACATCTTTAGGGAAAAGCAGAGTTGTATCTCGGTGTTATAAGTATTCCTAGTGTGTTAGAAGATATAGTACAGTGTTTCACATTTGTTTTACTTCTCTGTCAAATGACTTGGCTTAAAACTCAACATTCAGAAAGCTAAGATCATGGCATCTGGTCCCTTCACTTCATAGCAAGTAGATGGAGAAACAACACAAACAGCAAGAGAATTTATTTTGGGGGGTTCCAAAATCACTGAAGATGGTGACTGCAGCCATGAAATTAAAAGATGCTTGCTCCTTGGAAGAAAAGCTATGACCAACCTAGACAGCATATTAAAAAGCAGAGACATTACTTTGCTAACAAAAGTCTGTCTTGTCAAAGCTATGTTTTTTCCCAGTAATCATGTATGGATGTGAGAGTTGGACTATGAAGAAAGCTGAGTGCTGAAGAATTGATGCTTTTGAACTGTGGTGTTGGAGAAGACTCTTGAGCGTTCCTTGGACTGCAAGGAGACCCAACCAGTTCATCCTAAAGGAAATTAGTCCTGAACATTCATTGGAAGAACTGATGTTGAAGCTGAAGCTCCAATACTTTGACCACTTCATGAGAAGAACCGACTCATTTGAAAAGATCCTGATGCACCTAGGTACAGAAGTGGTCTGTAATCTCAGTGATCCAGGCCTGACCGGGCACCCTGTTCTATTGTAAAGGGAGGGGTCTGTGGTAACCTCTGCTATATGTGGTGCCTGGGAGATGCAGTGAAGGAGCTCATGTGCTCAGAAGGAGTTGTGACTCCTCCCTGGCTTCCTCCCCAGGACCCAGTGAGGATAAGCCCAACATTTGAGTCCTTCTCGAGCACCACTTCTACAAGGAGAAGAGCAAGAGTGTGAAGCAGACATGTGACAGGTGTGACACAGTCATCTGTGGACTCATTCAGACCTGGTACACCTGCACAGGTGGGCGGAGACCAGACTGCCCTTCTGGGCCGGCAGTCTACGTCCCAGAGGAGAGGGCTTCTCTTATCGTCTCTTTAGTACTTGCAGAAACCTGCAACATTGACATTCTAGGAATCAGCAAACTGAGATGGACTGGAGTGGGTGAATTTAACTCAGATGACCATTATATCTAGTACTGTGGGCAGGAATCCCTTAGAAGAAATGGAGTAGCCATCATGGTCAACAAAAGAGTCTGAAATGCAGTAGTTGGATGCAATCTCAAAAACAACAGAATGATCTCTGTTCATTTCCAAGGCAAACCATTCATTATCACGGTAATTCAAGCCTATGCCCCAACCAGAAAAGCTGAAGAAGCTGGAGTTGAACGGCTTTATGAAGACCTACAAGACCTTTAGAACTAACACCCCAAAAATATGTCCTTTTCATTATAGGGACTGGAATGCAAAAGTAGGAAGTTAGGAAACACCTGGAGTAACAGGCAAATGACCTTGGAGTACAGAATGGAGCACGGCAAAGGCTAATAGAGTTCTGTCAAGAGAACACACTGATCATAGCAAACACTCTCTTCCAACAACACAAGAGAAGACTATACACATGAACATCACCAGATGGTTGACACTGAAATCAGACTGATTATATTCTTTGTAGCCAAAGATGAAGAAGCTCTATACAGTCAGCAAAAACAATACTGGGAGCTGACTGTGGCTCAGATCATGAATTCCTTATTGCCAAATTCAGACTTCAATTGATGAAAGTAGGGAAAATCACTAGAACATTCAGGTATGATCTAAATCAATCCCTTATGACAATACAGTAGAAATGAGAAATAGATTTAAGGGACTAAATCTGATAGACAGAGTGCTAGGTGAACTATGGACAGAAGTTCGTGACACTGTACAGGAGACAGGTATGAAGACCATCCCCATGGAAAAGATAGGCAAAAAAGCAAAATGACTGTCTGAGAGGCCTTACAAATAGCTGTGAAAAGAATAGAAGCAAAAAGCAAAGGAGAAAAGGAAAGATATTCCCATCTGAATGCAGAGTTCCAAAGAATAGCAAGGAGAGATAAGAAAGCCTTCCTCAGCGATCAGTGCAAAGGAATAGAGGGAAACAACAGAATGGGAAAGACAAGAGATCTCTTTAAGAAAATTAGAAATATTAAGGGAACATTTCAGGTTCAGATGGGCTTGGTTCGGACCTAAGAGAAGCTGAAGATATTAAGAAGAGGTGGCAAGGATACACAAAACTGTATAAAAAATGATCTTCATGACCCAGATACTAACTATGGTGTGATCACTCACCTACAGGCAGACATCCTGGAATGTGAAGTCAAGTGGGCGTTAGCATCACTACAAACAGAGCTAGTGGAGGTGATGGAATTCAGTTTGAGCTATTTCAAATCCTGAAAGATGATGCTGTGAAAGTGCTACACTTAATATGCCAGCAAATGGCCACAGGAATGGAAACTCAGCAATGGCCACAGGAATGGAAAAGGTCAGTTTTCATTCTAATCTCAAAGAAAGACACTGCCAAATAATGCTCAAATTACCGCACAATTGCACTCATCTCACACACTAGTAAAGTAATGCTCAAAATTCTCCAAGCCAGGCTTCAGCAATATGTGAACTGTGAACTTCCAGATGTTCAAGCTCATTTTAGAAAAGGCAGAGGAACCAGAAAACAAATTGCCAACATCCGCTGGATCATCGAAAAAGCAAGAGAGTTCCAGAAAAACATCTATTTCTGCTTTATAGACTATTCCAGAGCCTTTGACTGTGTGGATCACAATAAACTGTGGAAAATTCTGAAAGAGATGGGAATACCAGACCATGTGACCCATCTCTTGAGAAACCTGTATGCAGGTCAGGAAGCAACAGTTAGAACTGGGCATGGAACAACAGACTGGTTCCAAATAGGAAAAAGAGTACGTCAAGGCTGTGTATTGTCACCCTGCATATTTAACTTATATGCAGAGTACATCATGAGAAATGCTGGGCTGGAAGAAGCACAAGCTGGAATCAAGATTATCAGGGGAAATATTAATCACCTCAGACATGCAGATGATACCACCCTTATGGCAGAAAGTGAAGAGGAACTAAAAAGCCTCTTGATGAAAGTGAAATAGGAGTGTGAAAAAATTGGCTTAAAGCTCAACATTCAGAACACTAAGATCATGGCATCTTGTCCCATCACTTCATGGGAAATAGATGGGGAAACAGTGGAAACAGTGTAAGGCTTTATTTTGGGGGGCTCCAAAATCACCTCAGATGGTGACTGCATTCATGAACTTAAAAGATGCTTACTCCTTGGAAGTAAAGTTATGACCAAGCTAGATAGCATATTGAAAAGCAGAGACATTACTTTGCCAACAAAGGTCCATCTAGTCAAGGCTATAGTTTTTCCAGTAGTCATGTATGGATGTGAGAGTTGGATGGTGAAGAAAGCTGAGCACCTAAGAATTGATGCTTTTGAACTGTGGTGTTGGAGAAGACTCTTGAGAGTCCCTTGCACTGTAAGAATATCCAACCAGTCCATCCTAAAGGAGATCAGTCCTGGTGTTCATTGGAAGGACTGATGTTGAAGTTGAAACTCCAATACTTTGGCCACCTTATGCAAAGAGTTGACTCATTGGAAAAGACCCTAATGCTGGGAAGGATTGGGGACAGGAGGAGAAGGGGATGACAGAGGATGAGATGGCTGGATGGCATTACCACCTTGATGGACATGGGTTTGGGTAGACTCCGGGAATTGGTGATGGACAGGAATGCCTGGTGTGCTGTGATTCATGGGGTCACAAAGAGTCAGACACGACTGAGCAACTGAACTGAACTAAACTGATGCTGGGAAAGATTGAAGGTGGGAGGAGAAGGGGATGGCAGAGGATGAGATGGCTGGATGGCATCATTGACTCAATGGACATGAGTTTGAGTAGGCTCCGAGAGTTGGTGATGGACAGGGAAGCCTAGCATGCTGCAGTCCATGGGGTCGCAAAGAGTTGGGCATAACCGAGTGACTGAACTGAACCAATAATTTGAGTTTTTTAAGAAAAGTTTTATTTAGAAAAATTAATGAAAAGGACAAAATAGCTATGTCTGCTATAATTATATTGCATCATTATTACATCTTCGAAAGAAAACCTGCCCTCATTAATGAATTTTCTCTTTTCAGGATATATATTTTCCCTAGTCTAGAAGTATTCAAGTAGTTTACTAATTTGCTTTGTAGAAAACAATATCGAAACTTAGTGGCTTATAACAACAACATTTCTCTTGCTTATAAATAGGCAATTTGGACTAAACTTGTCAAGGATAATTCGTTTCTGTTCCACTTGACAGCAGTTGGCATAGCTCAATGGCTAGGTACTAAAATCATCAGAAATCTCATTCACTCACATATCTAGCAATTGATGTAAACTCTTGTCTGGGAACTTCATTGAGGTTGACTACCCTAACACTTATAACCTCTCCAACTTATAACAAGTCCAAGTTGCAGCTTGGATTTCCTGACAACATGGTGGATGGGATCTATGTGCAAGCATTCTGAGAGACAGACACATGAGAAGCTCTGTTCCATTTTATGACATAGCCTCAGAAGCCAAGTGGTATCACTTATGCAACACTATATTCATTGCTGCTGCTGCTGCAAGATGGCTTCAGCCGTGTCCGAATCTGTGCGACCCCGCAGATGGCAGCCCACCAGGTTCCCCCATCCCCAGGATTCTCCAGGCAAGAACGTTGGAGTGGGTTGCCGTTGCCTTCTCCAATGCGTGAAAGTGAAAAGGGAAAGTGAAGTCACTCAGTTGTGTATGACTCTTAGCGACCCCATGGACTGCAGCCCACCAGGCTCCTCCGTCCATTGGATTTTCCTGGCAAGAGTACTGGAGTTGGGTGCCATTGCCTTCTGGGAAATCAAAATACTCTTCCACATTCAAAAGGAAGGGAAAAGAAATGTACTCCACCTCACAATGAGGGTGAGGAAAAGTTCCAAGAGAGTATACAGGATCAAAAATCCTACTAAGGCCATTTTGAAAAAAATGTAACATATAATATTCCTCAATCTTACTATAGGATAGTTAATTATATTTGTTCAATCCAGAGTCAAAACAAAGGGAAAAAGAAGTCAAGAGAGGGAACATTTGTTGGGAAATCATTAGCCAGAACATTTAATTTCAACCTTTGCTTAACTGGATGCCCCTAGAAGTGGCCCCTTACCTTCCTCTTCTTAGCACGCATACTCTAGATATGTTCCAGTTAATATCTAGCTTCAGAGGCAGGAGTTCTTCCTGCTATCTTTGTTTGCTGTCAAGGAGTAGTCATAAATGTTTCATGAGTGCTTTCTGAGAGTCAAAGGGGGAGTTCTTACAATGTGATGAAGATGGTAATAGAAAATTTTCACCATTTATATTGCATTAAAACTAGTTTAGAGATTTTTTTAAGACTAGGCCAAGGTCTCAATAATGAATAAGAAGGGGCACAGAAAAGAAAGATATAAAATACGGGGCAAAGGATTTTCAAAAGGACTGAAACTGTGAAAGCCCAAGTAGATCATGTTTCCCTGTTTGAACAACTTTCTAAACTTTCTATTAGCAAACACACTATATAATGGCTTCACATGCCTATACGTCACGCAGTGTTTCTTCATGTCTTGCTAACCTGGCATTCTGTGAAGCTTTCAGAAGAAACAACAAGAAAGTGATTTCAGTCATCTTTGAACACCAATATTCTTAATTCTACATGTATTCCATGTTACTTCTTTTTTAAAGGGAAAAGAATTTACCCTTATTAGAATATTTTATGGAATGCTCACAGTGGTAGAAGAAACATTTCAGGGGAAAGACCATAGTAATTCTTCCATTGGCCCCTGAAATGGTACCTAAAAGGCAGAGTTACTATAGGGAATTGTGTGGAATGAAGAGGAGTAAGCTCACTACTGATGACACAGGGAACAAATATAAGAACATATCCTGAATCATCACATAGCAACTTTAGCACTGGAGACTAAAAAAGCTAATAGCCTAGACTTTAATGTCCTATCTACCTAGTATTTTTACCTTTTCATTTCTCTATTTCTTAGTGGCTTATTTGTGTCAGGCAAACAGATATTCTTCTCTGTTTAAAAGAGCTTTTTTAGAAGAACTAGTGGACTCTATGGGAGAGGACGAGGGTAGGATGATATGGGAGAACAGCATTGAAACATGTAAATTATCATATGTGAAATGAATCGCCAGCCCAGGTTTGATGCTTGATACAGGGTGCTCAGGGCTGGTGCACCAGGATTATCTAGAGGGATGGAATCAGGAGGGAGGTGGGAGGGGGGTTCTGGAAGGGGAACACATGTATACCCATGGCAGATTCATGTCAATGTATGGCAAAACCATCACAATATTGTAAAGAAAAAAATAAATAAATAATAAAACCTTTAAGAAAACAAACAAACAAACCCAAATAAGAGGACATTCCAAAGTGACAGTGAGTAGATGGACTAGAGGAGCATGGAAATGAAAAGGATAAGCCTCAGGTTCCCCTGCTCCACTGGATACAGTTTCCCCAGAAACTCATGCCTCAATCCATGACTCTTGCTCAGCTCTGATTCTTTTAAGTTTCAGTCTCACTTATGAAAACTCTTCTCTTTATATCCTTTCTTCCCTTCTCTTTAACACAACCATCGTGGTTAGACAAGTGTTACTCTCACCAAAGATTTTTTCCAATAAAGAGCTAAAGCAATTTTCCACTGAAGTATTTCCATCATTGCATCACAGAATGCACCTAATGAAATCAAGCATATCAGCTGCAAGCATTAAAAAAACACACTGGGCATACAAAATTCCAGCAAATATTGATGCTAAATCAGATCCCATCTGAACAAATGTGTCTAAGCTTTTTAAAGCAGTCAGAGAGCAGGGAAGCCATGAAACAGAAGTGTGAATTAGGTGTTTTTTTTTTAATTAATTGATCACAGCCCTTCATGGTGGCCTCACTCCCTATCAAACATTCAAAGCTGCCACCTCATGCTTGGTTGCCTTGAACTGTTCACAGTGAAACTTACAAGACAACACTCTCCCTCTCATACACCAAAGGACCACCTCTAAATCCTGGTTTCTGGAGCCCTACCTCTGACCTTAACAGCCTAATACACTATTTCTTGCTGGGATGTTTGAACCTATCTATGGTTAGATGATTTCTCACCCAACCTTAAAATAAGGATTTCTAGAACTGCTACTTTCATTCATTTAAGCAGACTGGAGTTTGGAATAATTAGAACATCATGAAGCATAGTTCAAATCACACTGGGCTAAAAACGGTCTGGTCTCTAAGTGAAATCCTATTCATACCACACTATATCACAGAAAAGTAAATAAACTAGTCTTTCCAAGCACCCTGCCCCTGTTACCACTGACTCTCCATACTATTGTAAATCAGGAAAAGTGTTGCTTTTTGACACATTTACATCTATATTGCAATGACTTTGGTTACTCTACCAGTATAAAAATTTCCATTATTCTTGTATTCAGCTTGACCTGGCATCACTGCCTAGGCTAATAACCAGTTTCTCTGTGCCTATCGCTCCCCATTACACTCCACTCAACACAGCAGCCAGAGTTTCCCAAATGAAAATGCGATCATGTCAACTTCTCTGCTCAAAGCACTACATGGCTCCCATGTCAATGAGAATCAAAACAAAGCTTACAAGCCAGAAGCAAAAACAACAATACAGTATATTAACACATATATATGGAATTTAGAAAGACAGTAACGAGAACCCAACATGGGAGACAACAAAAGGAACGCAGATGTATAGAATAGACTCGTGGACTTTGTGGATGAGGGTAAGGGTGGGATGATATGGGAGAAGGGCATTGAAGCATGTTAATTGTCATGTGTCTAATCAATCGCCAGCCCAGGATTGATGCTCGGGACTGGTGCAGCGAGATTTCTCGGGGGGGAGGGAGGAGAGAGGGGGGTTCCGGAGGGGAAGCATATGTAAACCCATGGTGATATCATGACAATGTATGGCAAAAACAATAATAAAAAAAAAAAAAAAAACAAAGCTTACAAAGCTATAAAATCTAGTCTCTCCCACTCCCCACCACACCCCATCATTTGCTTGCAGGTCTTATCCTCTCACTTCCCTCCAGATAACCTAGGTTCTTACTGTTTCTGGAGCTATCCAGACACACTCTCATCTCCAGGCTTTCGCACTTGCTCTCTCTTCCTGACACTCCTTTCCCCCAGATATCCACATGGCTCACTTTTCCTTCATGGATATTTGGCTTAAATGTCATCTTCTCATTAAAATATCCAATCATTCTACTTAAGCATGCAACTACCTAAGCCCCTCATTTTGCTCCAGTTTTTTCCACTGTGCTTGTTTTGTTTTATCATGCAATAGATTTGGTTTATTTAGTATGTCTATTTCTGATTTTCTTCTACTTGAAAGTAAATTTCAGGGAAGCAGAAAAATGTTTGTCAATTTTCTCCTCCAGTACCTCTAGTGCCTATAAAACAGCATAACAAATAGTTGGTATACAAGAGACTTATATATATTTAACGAATAAACAAAAGGCTTTGGTATATTCTTTTCTCACTTCCTATCTTCCAGTTCCCTAAGAAAGGAAGTAAGCCTTATTTATGTTACAAAATTAATGTCAGTTATACATGTGGACTTTGGTCAGTTCTATGGCTCAAAGCAAGTCTTGCTCCATCATGTGGTAAGAGATTTGAAAGTACATTGTTCTCTCCCCTATAGCCTATGCTCACCCGATGCAATAGGAACATATTTTATATCCTGGGCCTACCTTATGTGACTGCACCATGTGTGGGTGTAGTTTCTTCTTTCTAAATGCCAGTGCAATTTATGAGTCCAGCAAAGCTCAAAGGATTGGGTCATAAGAAGTTATTCAAAAATAAGTGTGCCTGGGTGATTTAGCCCTTCAACATCTTGTTCAAATATCTGCTTCATTATATACTGACATTATAGAACTGTGACAATGCAGTCACAGATGTGCAGACAAATATGAATGTGGATCTATATATATAAAGGTTCTCTTGATCCTTTAGGTATCATAGTCTTGTAGTAAAGTCTTTCAGTCACATTGTTCATTGGTTGCAGGTTGGGCTTTAATTCACAAAGTCAAAGAATTTTACACAGACTTTCATGAAGTGGCATTTAGGATTGTAAGTAAGGCAGGGGACCCAGAATTGGCCATTGAAATTCAGGGAGTTCCAGGCGAGTCCCACCATGCATTTCTGCCTAATTACAGAAGGCACTTTTTTATTTTGCTGAGTACAAAGACCACCCTCACAGGGATCACTCTTGGTAGTACAGAGTTTTCAAAATCACTCAGTCTGGAAATATACATTGGCATTACCCACACATAACAGAGCTCTGATGTGTTCTCCAGGCCATTCACACCTCACTCTACTACTTTTTCACAGGAATGGATTAAAAGGCCACAAGTCTATACCTGTGCTGACACATTTAAAAGGAAATCAAAGGGGAACTGAAAGCAGACACTGAATATATCAGATTCCTTTTAGGCATGATGCCCAACTTCACCAGAACCACTCCTTAAATTCCTTGAGACCTGAACTAGGGATGTCTTTAAGCTCAAAAATTCTATGCTTCACTGATTCTTTCAGACCTCCAGGATATTGATAGAAACTAATCTGCGTGGCTAAATTAGGTTGACGTTTCTGATACTTACACAGTGACAATTTCATGGTACAAGAAACATAGGAATATGAGAGATAACTTGGTGGGAAAGTGCTTATTCTGTCAGGATTTTGTTAAAAACAAAACAAAAAAACCAACAGCAATTTCATTCAGGTCCCAGCAATGCAAATTTTCTCTGAGGCTGCCAAGGCCTGCACCATCCAAAAGGTGTGATCACAGGAACAGAATAAAACATCCAAGGAAGAAACAAGGAGCACAAAAGATAGTAGGAACATGCTAAGCAAGAGAAAATAAAGGGTGATGTTCCGCCACTGCATGGATATCAGTATAATCTACTTCAATTGCTTTATCTCCTTGGTGGCTAAGATGGTAAAGAATCCACCTGCAATGTGGGAGGCCCAGGTTCGATCCCTGGGTTGGGAAGATCTTGTGGAGGAGGTCATGGCAACCCACTCCAGTATTCTTGCCTGGAAAATTCCCATGGACAAAGGAACCTGGCGAGCTACAATCCATGTGGTCACAATGATATAGATACAACTGAGTGACTAAGCACAGTTAAGTTAAAAGTCAGAGTGGTCCAGTAGAGGAAGTATTAGAAGTCAGGAAACCTATAAAATGTAACCAATTGGTTCATGCAAATGTCTCAATTTCTCTGACCTTTATTCTCCTTAATTGTGAAATCAAGGCATTTGGTTCTGAAGAGTTAAATGGGGTTTGCACGTCAGAAGTACCTGGGTTTGAACTATGCCAGTTATGTCTAATGTGTGTATGATTTTAGGCAAATTGTTTTGCCTTCTAAGTCTCAGCTTCTTAATCTGCCAGTAGGGAATAAATAACATCTAACTAGAAGTGGAGTTGTTTGGCTGGAAAAAAAAGAATATATAAAAGCATTTGTCACCTGTTAGATTATTAATATTTGTTTTAAAACAAATCTTAAACAATTTGGGGGAGGGGTCAAAAAGAAACTAAAACTACATTAAGATATAAGAAAACTCTGAAATTTTATTTTTCTTTTACTTTATTGTTGCATGTGATGCTCTTAATCCATGCTAAATAGTACATATGTAGCAGGTGGTTTTACATGTATAAGAAACCTTCCAAAATGAAGTGTGGCATGTTGGAAGTTCTCATTAGCAAGAAATTATGAGCCAAGGCCAACTTTGAAAATGGATGGAGAAAAGCAGGCAGAAATAAAAGTCTGGTTCCATCTAGAGAGGAGCCAAGAGTATATTACCAAATCCAAGAGGTGTGATGCTCTTGATTACAATCTGAGCCAGTCTTTAGGTCCAAGAGACCTGCTCTGGAATGCAGGACAGGACACAGCTACCGCAGGCAGAAGTTTTTAGTACAAGTAGAAACCTATACCAGAGCTAGGAACACAGGTAGGTTTTAAAAGAGGTGTCCAAAGCCAGGCCCAAGAACCAGGCCAGGAATTTAGGACCTCTAGGTGAAAGTTTGGGCCAGACCCAGAGGGTGAGTGGATTGGAAACCAACAGCCAGAGTCCCAAGAAGAAGTTAAACCAGGAGACTGGGCTATGTATGGGGAGAACAAATACTAGAGCTCACTTGTCACAAAAGAAAAAAGCTGCAAAATTCCAACAGCCCAGGCTCTCACTGGTTGAAGAGTTAGATGGTTCTGTAGCTGCAGGTGAGGGAGTTTTAGGGCCCACAGCTGTGGAAAATGGCACAGGCCCTAATTGGTAACATCTGCAGATGGATCTGAGCTCATATTTTGCCACCAGTCATAACATCCCCAACATTCAGCAACCGCAAATATGACCTACATCCCAGAAAGCAATCTGACCATCTATAGTAGATGCACTATGTCAGGGAGCAGGGAATTCACCTCCCAAAAGACCCAACTGAGAGGTGAAAACAGAAGAGGGCCGTGCAGGGGGAGGCGAGTAGGAGATAGCCTCTCAAGACATTTGCTTGTGCAAATGTGCACCAGGTGTCTCACACTACCTCCACTCACATGTCTCCCTGTGCAAGTTTTTCACAAATTGCAAGTAGAGAGGACATTTAAATTCCAAATCCAACTCTCAGGCGTGTGCCAGAGACTGAAGGCAGTATTTGGTCTTTTAGACTAAAATGGAAAAGTAAATGCAGATGGAGATACATCCTCTGTTAACCAGAAAGCAGCAAGCAATCTGGTTTCCAACTAGGCAGAGGCAGCCCTTAAGCCATCTTATTAAGCATTCCACACATAAGAGGAGACAGCACCTCAGCAGATATAAGAGTCCTGATTATTATCAACAATAGTCCCCTGGCAGAGGGTGTGAATGATTTGCTTCTAAATGAGATCAAATATTTCACAAGCACAGTTGGAAGAACCTAGCTGTTTATGAACAATTAAATGTTTGGCTAGAAAAAAAAAATTCAGAAACTTTATTTAGGACTGAAGCCAGCTATGGTAGTTTGAAACAAACATAGCATGTTTCATTATGGGGCTCAGGAAGCAACATAAAGTATTTTCCACCAAATTTGCCTCCAGGTAGTTGTAGTGAAATTCAGTCAGCAATTTCAGTATAATTTGAAAAGAAAGAGCAGGCAGTCCCTTTAGCAATTAAAGACACACCTCAAAAGATAAATAAAATGGAGTCAACTCTAAAGGTAATCCATCTTGCATGATGTTGAGAGCAGAAAAAGTAAAGTAGTGGAGGAAACAACCCACTCGAGCTCTTTACAAAGGAGTTTGGTTCAGTGAGGGTGAAGAGTAGGGGAATGTGTGGAAAGGATGACAAAGTTATAACAATTGATTGGCAAACAGAATAAGTGGTTGGACACTAAATAGGGAAGAGTAAAGGGAAATCAATAGGTCTACACACAGATGACAAAATACTTATGAAATTGATAATTGTCGCACCAGAGGTGAACCAGGTGAACTTATTTTTGTAAGCTTTAGACATAATCAGACTACCTTTAGGCATCAAAATAGAAGTTCATGCACTACACATTGAATATCTTGATTCAAGGTCCTCAAAGGGGTACAGTCACAGTCCCCTGATGCCCCAAACATTCATTTCTTAACAGTATATGGATATAAAGCAGAGATTTGAAACCACAGAGCTGGGTTTTAAACTTGGGTAAATTCCCAGTAATGTGATCTTGGGTAAATTCTCTCATCCCTCTAAACTTCAGTGCAGGCAGGTGTTTTCAGAAGGAGACAAGATCTCCTTCATAAGAATGTTCTCAACATTAAATGAGATGGAGTCAGAACCTATGAAATACTCATATGGATTGTTGAAAGTTTTTGAGAATATGTTATATACAAGTGAAAATGCTAAGCATTTGATGTACTTTCATATTCAATCAACAAGGTTGTCCTGAGATTGAAGTATGTTGTGTGATTTCACATGAAGAAAGTGAAGCTCTGTTCTCTTTCCAAACAATAACATCCAAATCCGACAAAGACACATACACACATACACAAAGGACTTCAAAACCGCTAAGAATTAAAGGAACTTAATGTCCTGAGAAGCTCTTCTTAATCCTGGAGCAATTCCCAATTCATCATTGCTTTGGATTTTCTTGCTTGTTTATTTATGCTTTTCCCTAGAAATTTGACCTTATTTTCTCTTTCACTGATACCACCAATTCTACTAATCACTCACTTCAGTCTGTGTATAAAATATAAACATACTATTCCTTTGCTCCATATGGAACAATTTCAGTTTTTTTAAAAAGATTTATATAGAACAGAAAAACAGACAAGAAGGCAACAAATAAATGCTAAGACCCTCAATGCAGAAGCAGAACAATCAAAGCACAAATCTATCAGCGATTACTAATAACCTGTGAAATAATATAATATCATTTTCAGAGATTACATTATTTCCAGAGCTGTCAGATTTCCTTACAGCTGTTAAGAAGGAATCTCCAGTTTTGAAGACATTCATCTTTCAGATTCTTCCTTGTGGGGACAATCATTGCAATATCTGTGGAAATAGAAAACAGTCGGGTATGCTGATAGTGTCCTGGAGGAAAACCAGCTGGCTGCCCTGACAGGCACTACGCAAGTGACAGTAAAATGGGAAACTCAACATGGTTCATGACTTGGCCATGACCCACCCAGAGTTATTCTCATCTCACTTTATTTCTATCCTGTTTGCTCTGCCTGAAGTATATTCTCTAGCCAGTTATTAAAACTGAGCCACAATACAATGAAGTGAAGCATCTTCATTTATTACTCCCAGGAGACCACTATTTCCCAGTCTCATCAGAGTTACATGACCTCCATGCCACTTTGAGGTCCTCAGATGGAGTAAGATGACCGAACACAGTGGTTTAGATTCTATATCCACTCAGATACACACGTCTTTGTTTTTGCTTTTAGTTGTATGTTTTGGGGGGCAGTTTAGAATGTGGTCCATGAGTACATGGGCCTCAGGCCCTCCTAGATCAACAATAAAAACAAAACAAAAACTCTTAGTGAGACATATGGGCCAACACCACCACCAATACCTGGGGAGGTTTCTAGAACTACAGTACCTTAAGCCCAGCTCAGGCCTACTGAATTTTTATTTCAGGAATCCAATTTTAGGAGATATTATATGTATCAAAGTTGAGAAGCTCTATGCTAGAGACTCAGTCTTTAAGCCAATTGAGAATAATGCTACCAAGTCCAAGTAAGTCAAAAGAGAAGGATGATCTGGAAAATAATGTCAAGAGTGTCTATCACTATGGGACTCAACTAGTAGTTGGTAGGAAGCTGTCAAAGGAAGGAAACCCCTTGATCTGATGCAGCTGAGGCACTGTGGCTTTTTAGTTACTCTTGCAGCCTTGAGTGGGGGGCCCTCCCTGATACCTTAGCTAGGAGGCATCACCATGACCAGATCTAGTTGCTTTTTAAAAAATCCTGCTGCTTTCCGTGAAGATGGAGTGACATGCTACTCCTACTGCCAAAGAAGGTCCACACTCCTATTCCACAGAAAGAGCCATGTTCCTGATGATTAGCTCCAGGATAAATTTCTTTATTCTAGCTCCCTTCTTGGAGGATCTGTATACTACCAGGATTTGGTGTGGAGGGGACTAGGTTGACAGGAGTTGGGGAGGAATATTCAGAAGTGACTATACTTGGTTTGTAGTCTCCACAGCTGATTAATCAGAGTTCTGGGACTGAGAATCAAACAGATGGCCAATCAGCCTGGAATTTAGGACAAGAAATTCACTGAAAATAGAAGTGAGGGATGCTGTAATAGATTCTCTGGTTTCACTGCAAGAGTTAAAACTTTTCTATGTTACAGGAAAACTGACCCTGGCAACTTACATTTGCTAGGATTCTTTATCCAGTGACTTCTGGTTAAAGTTGACCAGTGGGAGGCTCTGGAAGGGGATTAGACAGGACACAGGAGAGTGGGAGCTATAGACTTTCTCTCATGGCTCTAGCATCTCTTTGTGGTTCACGCTCATTCAAGAAGCCCTTCTCAACAGGTTTCCTTCTCATTCAAGTGACTCCTCCCACCTTGATTTTAATACATCCACTTACTTAGTAAAACCTCTGTCATCAGGATCCTAACTCTTTCCTGGTAGCCCAGACCTTGGGTTCTGGTAAAACCACCTCTTCCCTTTGTCCCTGCAACACTGGAGCTGGGGGTATCAACCTATTATTGCCTCTTCAGTTCTTCCCAAAGATTTTAAATGTGTTCCTCATATTAAATTTCTTCTACTGAACAATTTAGAATAGGTTCAATTTGACTTGCTTCACCCTGACTGATACATTGACCTTATATTCTATAAGCTTAAGCATCAAGGGTCTCTCTTTGGGAAATTAGACCCAGCGGGAAATGTCATTGAAATTAAACTTCAGGCATGGTATGAGGAATATGGACTTTTGTTGTGAGAAAGAACTTTAGGCATCATCTAAGTCTGTCATTTCTCAGTGAGGAGCTGTTCCTCAATAAGTGTCCTGCCTAGTCTCACACAATTCTTAAATGGCAATGCCAAGACTAACTCTCTCCATGTCCAAAGTATTTCCATTAGTCCATATATCTTCTCTGATATGTTTGCCTGCTTGATACCAGACTCTGTATATAGATATATAGTTAGTGTACTGAACAAAATTATATTAGATAAATTAATGGGCAATTTTATGGCTCTATCCTTTCTTTATACACATGTAATTTTTTTTTAACCAAATTTGTGAAAGCCAGTGTAAGAGAGACAAGAGATGCAAGTTTGATCCCTGAGTTTGGAAGATCCCCTGGAGTAGAAGTGGCAACCTGATACAATATTCTTGCCTGGAAAATTTCAGGGACAGAGGAGCCCAGTGGGCTACAGTTCATGAAGTTGCAGAGTCAGACATGACTAAACACACAAACACAAGTTCTCTAAGAACTAGTGATGGCTAGTTCAGATTGGCTTTTTTTTTTTCAATTTCTGTCTGATACTGATGACTCCATCTACTCCACATCAGTTAATGATGCAGAAATGTCTACTAAATGAAGTTTATTTCCCTAGGATAGTTGTTCTTAAACATCAGCAATGCATCAGAATCACCTGGAGAGTTTCTTAAAACCCATTTTTGGGCTCCATCTCAGAAAGCTGGGCTTCCCCAGTGGCTCAGTGGTAAAGAATCTGCCTGCACTCTCGAGCTCACTGCGGGGCTGTCACTCGTGCCCGGCCGGATAATGCGGCTTCCGGGCCGCCAACTTTGGCCGTCTCTTGCCTCACAGATTCTGGGTTTGGGGCCCAGGGAAGGGGACCTCGAGGGTCTCGCTGGGCAGCTCTGCGCTAGGCCAGAGGAGGCACGGCGGGCCTCGGGGCTCGCTGGATGCTGCCTGGGGAGCCGCCCCCTCAGCACTGCGATGCCGCCCCGCCGGGTCATCAGGACTGGAGCGGAAGGGCAGCAGAGACCCCAGGCACCCCTCAAAGCGCGGGCCTGTTTCCTGAAAGTCTTTAGCCATCACACGTGCTATTGGAGGAGCTTTATTGGCTGGAATGAAGTACTTCAAGAAAGAAAAGACCAGAGAAACTGGAGGAGGAATGGCAGTGCAGCATTGGAGAGCCTTTACTTGGGGGCCCATTTTCCCTCACAACTCATACTGGCCAGCCCAAAACTGATAAGGACTACCCGGGTCAACGGGTATTGATTTATTTTGGTTTTACTCATTGTCCTGATGAACTAGAAGAGCTAGTTCTGTCCAGAAGAATTAGAAAAAATCATTCAAGTCATAGATGAAATAAGGCAGTATTCCAACTCTGCCAAATTTAACTCTGCTTTTCATCACTTTTGACCCAGAGAGGGACACAAAAGAACTCATTGCCAGTTATGTAAAAGAATTTTCCCAAACTGATTGGCTTGACTGGCACAAAAGAAGAGATTGATCAAGTGTCCAGAGCATTCAGAGTGTATCGCAGCCCTGGCCCCAAGGAGGAGGACGAGGACTACATAGTGGATCATACAATTATAAGGTACTTGATTGGACCAGATGGTGAATTTCTAGATTATTTTGGCCAGAACAAAAAGAATGCAGAAATAGCTGGTTCAATTGCTACACACATGAAGACACACAGGAAAAAGAGCTAATAACTAACAGAGCATGGCCATCCTCTATTCTCTTGCCAAATAGGAAGGACTTTATCTCCCGTAGGAGCCAATACATACATGTACCTACATTCAGCCTGCAGAAAGGCCTTCACACCAGGAAAAAAATCTACATTTTGGACAGGGCACATTACACTTGGATTCATCAAGGATGAATTCTTGGAACTATATAGATTACCACCAAAAGTCTCCCAAATTGTGGCCCTGAGACCCGAGGACCAAGATGTCTTGAAGCCAGTGGAATGGACCTCAGGGAAGGATACAGCCAGAAAAGAAGCATCCCAGGGTTCTCCCCACGTGTGTAGGGCCCTCTGGTCACATGGCTGCCTCTCTAGAGTCTTGAGGCCTTGCTCAGACAGGTTGTACTGAATTTCCAGGAGGAGCGTTGCTTGCTTTTTTCTTTGAGGTAGCTGACACAATCAAATCAGGCTCTCTGACATTCACAATTAATCTTTACGCTTGAAAGCTATAGTATAGTCTTTGTTGTGAATGAGAATCACTGTGATTGTTTGCAGTGCGATCCCCTGTCAACTGGTGCTGATTTTAGTCATAGAGAGGAAATCTGTTGTTTGGGACAAACTATTAGATCGGGTTCCCTAGGCATCTTTCTTGTGATTTTTAGCAGTATGATGTGCGGGGCTTCCAGGGAGCTACCAGAGGGTGTGAGGATATGGACCATGAATGGGTACAGAGTACCTGCCTGCCTGTACTAAACTGCACTTGTCTGAAATAAAGCTGTGCTCAGTTTTGCAAAAAGAAAAAAAAAAGAAGAAGAAGAAGAATCTGCTTGCAATGCAGGAGATGCAAGAAACATTGGTTGGATCCCTGAGGTGCAAACATCACCAGGGGGAGGAAATGGCAACCCACTCTAGTATTCTTGCCTGGAAAATCCCATGGACAGAAGAACCTGGTGGACTAAAATCCATATGGTCACAAAGAGTCCAACACAACTGAGTGTGCACACACACCAGGAATGCAGAGAGCTTCTGATTCAGCAAACCTGAGAGGGAGACTTGAGTATCTGCAGTTCGAATAAGTTCCCAGGTGATGCTGTGCTGCTGACCTAGAGACTATACTTTGAGATCCAGCACCCCTGGGACATGAAACAATGCTCATTCCCTATGGTCTGCAGATCACAATAGAGAATAATAGTGATAGTAGCAGTGATCCTATTAAAATGGCAATTTATGGAATTTTAGTTATGCAAGGTGACTGTCCTAAAGATAAAATGTACATCTTGGTGTCTATACGTAATAATACTATATTATTGTATATTATTAGGTTCTCCAAAGTCTGATAATCTAATCTCTCCAAGATGGAGATACAGGGAATCTGGTGGTGAATTTGGTCTGAGTCCAAAAGCCTGAAAACCAGGGAAGTGAACAGAGAAAGTCCCAGTCTGACTCTGAAGGCCTGAGGAACAGAAGTACTGATAGTCAAGGGCAGGAGACGATAGATGTCCTGACTCAAGCAGAGAGAGCAAATCTACCCTTCCTCCACCTTCTTGTTCTACTCACGCTTTAAATGGGTTAGACGATGCCCACCTGCACTGCCAACTTTCTTTACTCATTCT
The DNA here is from genome assembly GCA_007570785.1 of Antilocapra americana. Classification (NCBI taxonomy): domain Eukaryota; kingdom Metazoa; phylum Chordata; class Mammalia; order Artiodactyla; family Antilocapridae; genus Antilocapra; species Antilocapra americana. Next base: position 513,749 of record ML664197.1, read on the forward strand.
ACAGGTTCAAATGCTAATCTCTTTCAGAAACATACAGACACACCCAGAAATGTTTTACACACTATCTGGGCATTGGCCAATCAAGTTGACACATAAAATTAACCACACATCCTTAAAGTTTGCAAAGGGGCTAGATTTTATTTTATTGTTCTTATCACAAAATAAAAATAAATAAAAAGGGCAGGAAGAAACTTTTGGTGGGGATGGACCTATTTGTGGCATATACAGTGGTAATGGTTTCATGGTAGCATACTTACCCCCAAACTCATCATGTTATACACTAAATATGTGCAGCATCTTGTATACCAATCATTCTTCAATAAAATGATTTTTTTAATGCAGTGTAGTTGCTTCCAGAACAGTCTAGTAGCTGACAGTGCTTGGGAAGGTATTGCTTCAGCTTTATAAGGTTAAGCTTTGCAAAACTGATGACTTGTCATTTTAGTAATAAAATTTAAAAATTGTGAAAAGCAAGTAATATTTGAATACTTAAAAATGGTAGTGGGAGGGAGGTTCAAGAGGGAGGGATATATGTATACCTATGGCTGATTTGTGTTGATGTTTGGCAGAAGCCAACACAGTTCTGTAAAGCAACTACCCTTCAGTTAAAAAAAATAATTTAAAAAGAAAAGAAAAAAATTGTAACTTATGGGCTGAAATTCAAGAAAATACTGAAAAAATTGGAGGCAGTAAAGAATTTTGAATTTTAAATGGTATTCGAAATTCTACATTGTGGTGTCTATGTTTAAGGTTTCTTACCCATCCGTTGCATTTGTCTGCTCTCTCTCTAGCTTAGCAAGTTTTGGTGCCCCATGCTTGCTTTCATCTCATGCCATTTTGATGACCTCTTAGAGCCAAACTATAGAATTCTTTTTCGAAACCAACAGTTCCTGATTGTGTCCATCTGCATCATAGCCACAAGAAGTAATTATAAACAATTATCTGAATTAGAGTCTGGAGTGTGTCCAAGAAATTTACATCATTATCAACTTACATGACTGGTTGACATGCATATGTTTAATGAAACACTCTTCTCAATAGTCCTCAATATTTCTCTCAAAAGAAGTCTTCCCAGCCCCACTCATTCTAAATTGTCTCAGCCACCTGGAGATTGTAAATCCTTAGATGGCCAGAACAGTTCTCATTCCCTTCACATTGCCCAAGGATACCAATGCCATGATCTATAAACACTGACTCTCAAGAACAAAATCACCAACAATTTACATGCTTCCCCAGAATGTGAACCATTCACTCAATTCCCGAAGAAGTGCAAAGCTGACTTTGGACTTTCCTTCCCAGATCTCATTGATTCGATTAAAATTACCCTTTCTTCTGTGAGTTTCAAGAAAAGTGGCTACAGAAGACCCTGTGTGTGCATCTGGAAAGGAAAGTATTGTGATTTAGACCAATCTCTCCCTAAATACTTAGACTTGGGATATCATTCATAATGAAGAAAAGTTAATAATGCAATTGGTAACCTGGATGATCATTTTTTAAAGATATCACATATGTTAGAGTCCATTCATACTTCAAGGCCCTTACAGCCACTTGATTAAATTTCCTCCATTTGCTTGTCCACAATGGGAAACATATCACCATGCTCATAAGCCAGGAGGATGAAAGTACAGAACGACAGCAGGAACAAAAGCCTTGTTGCACATAATGAAGCTGTGGAAATGCAGTTCTTCTCTCTAGATACTGGACCTGCTCCTGCATCACCATCACCAAGGGCTGCTCATTCCCTCCTCCCTGACCACCCCCTACCCTTGGCAGTAAGTGTCTCTCTCCTGTCCATTCCGACCTTCTGCTTGTTTCTGGAGTTCAGGAGACAAGGATATATGTAAAGCTGTAATAACAGCAATTACAGGTACATTCTAGTGGGAAACCAACAAAACCTATACTATAGCATTTTCACTGGACTCAACCTACATAATCTCCTTTCCCCCCCCATATTGTCCACACTATGATCGTCTATAGAGAATTCAACTTAACAAAGTTATGTGCAAAACACAGAAGATAGAGGTACAGGGCAGGGCAGTGGGGTAGACAGGCAGGTTGTAAGAGAAATCTGAGCTCAGCTTAGGTTCACCAAATCTTTCTAATTCTGTTTCTTCATCTGTAAAATAGGGGCATTTGCCATGGAACACAAATGTGAAGCTGATGTAAAGCACTATGGTGTATTATGCGTAATAGAGCCAGCTACTGAGGCTTCCCAGGTGGCCCAGTGGGAAAGAATCTGTATGCCAATGTAGGATACATGGGAGATGCAGGTTTGAGCCTGGGTCCAGAAGATCCTCTGGAGAAGAAAATGGCTACCCACTCCAGTATTTTTGCCTGGGAAATGAAATGCCATAGACAGAGGAGCCTGGCAGGCTACTGGCCAACATAGAGAAAAAAAAAAAGCCAGCTACTGCCCACAAGGAACTTATAACTTAATAGTTTCCATAATGCTGAGGTAGCATAAGAATATAGAGCACATCTTGGCCTTCCTGGGTTGCTGTAACATAATACCAGAGATTGGATAGCACCATCTACAGAAATTTATTTTCTCACAGTTCTAGAAGTGGGAGGTCCAAGATCAAGTTTCCAGTATAGCTGGTTTCTGATGAGAGTTCTCTTCCTACAATGCAGATGCCTTCTCACTGCATCCCCACATGGTGGAAAGAAAGCAGGCAAGCTCTCTGGTATCTCTTCTTATATGGCTCCACTTTATAAGAGATCTTCTAAACTTAGTTACCTCCCAAAGTCTCCAGCCCCCAAAACCATGATATTGGGAGTGAGGACTTAAGCATATGAATTTCAGGGGCCACATTAAGCCCTTAACAGAGAACCTCCATAGCCCATCTCCCATTTGACCCTAACCCTTGAGACTAGACCTGGATACTTTTAAATGGAAACTAGAACTAAAACTTCTCAGGGCAGTAAACTGGAAAATTCTGAAAATTGTTCTAAAATCATATCACCTGCTTTAGTATCATGTAACTGTCCTACCCTGAGAAGCGAGCATTGTTAGTGTCTCTGATTGAAGGGGGCTGGTGAGACATTTCTTCACTATAGATTCAGGGTGAAAGGTAGGAGGCAGTCATATATCCTACTACTGTAGAGTGACTTCAGTTCACATTGGAGAAAAATCTCATGAACATAGTACCAGTTATTTTACCCTCAGTTCATGTCCAATTCCATCATTTCATGGCAAATAGATGGGTAAAAAAATGGAAACAGTGGCAGATTTTAATGTCTTGGGCTCCAAGATCACTATGGATAGTGAGCAGCTATGAAATTAAAGGATGCTTGCTGCTTGGAGAAAAAAATTTAACAAACCTAGACAGCTTATTAAAAAGCAAAGACATCACTTTGCCAATAAAGGTCTGTATGTTTTCTCTAGTAGTCATGTTACAGATGTGAGCATTAGACCATAAAGAAGGCTGAGCAATGAAGAATTGATACTTTCAAACTGTGGTGTTGGAGAAGATGCTTGAGAGTGCCTTGAATAGCAAGGAGACCAAAGAAGTCAATCCTAAAGGAAATCAACCCTGTGAATATTCATTGGAAGGACCAATGCAAAGCTGAAGCTCCAATACTTCGACTACCTGATATGAAGAGCTGACTCATTGGAAAAGACCTTATGCTAGGAAAGAGTGAGGGCAGAAGGAGAAGGGGTGACAGAGAATGAGATGGTTGGATGGACCCACCAACTCAATGGACATAAATTTGAGCATCTCTGAGAGATGGTGAAAGACAGGGAAGCCTGGTGTGCTACAGTCCATGGGGTTGCAACATGTCAGACACGACTGAGCGACTGAACAACAACATGTCATCCAGTTGTGCTGGGCCTTACTAGGGCTGAAATCACAGTGCTTCAACTAACTGAAAGAAAATTTTCGCATTTATTATGTGAAAATAATATTAAGCGCTATGTGTTAAATTGTGTCCCCCTCAAAAAAGTATGTTGAAGTGCTAGCCCCTTATACCTAAGAATGTGACCTTTCTTGGAAGTAAGTTCTTTTTGGATGTACTTAGTTAAGATGGGGTCACACTAGCATAAAGTGGGCCCCTGATTTAATATGAGTGGTGTCCTTATAAAAGATGGCCATGTGAAGATAAACACATGGAGAATACCATGTGAAGACAGAGGAGTGGAGGGATCCCTCTACAAGCTGAGAAATATCAAAGATCACTGGCAATGACCAGATGGTAGGAAAAGGCAAGAAACATCTAGATCTTAGAGGGAGTCTTGCCATCATCTTGATTTTGGACTTCTAATTGCCAAAACCAAAAGCCAACACATTTGTGTTCTTTTGAGCCACCCACTTTGTGGTACTTAGTTTATTCAGCCCTGGACAGCAAATACATAAGGAAACATGTCTGTGGGTTGAATGCAAGCAAAAGGTTCCCTGCCTTACACTGGGAAATAAATATACTATAAGACAGTCAAAATAGCTCCTTGTCTTCTTTTAGGATGTTCTGGGTAAAGAGCAACACTAAAGACAAAGAAAAGAGGTTCAGTATTCTAGCAGTTTTGTCTTTTGGGGAGGAACGTTTTCAGGGGGCACAGAGGACAAATCTCAGTTCAGTGGAGTCACTCACTGACACATGTCTTTCCAACTCTGAGAGTCTCAGGAATGGACAGCTCTATGGGACACTGCTCATATTTGTTTCTGATCTGGCAGAATGCCCTGAACATACAGCATTCCTTCAAGCAGTGCTCCTGGTAACTAAGAACTGGTGGAAGGTGGAAGGGGTATGCGATTACCTCCAATTTGGCTACACAGAACATCAGGGAGTACCTCCCAGCAGCTATCCTCTGAACACCCACCTTGTTTTTTAAGCTTGGAGACACTCAGTGTCGTTTCTGCTACCACTGGGTATTGCCTCCTGCCAAGAGAATGACCTGGGAAGGCAGTTAAATAAGCCCCTCTCCTCAGCTCTTGTTCATGTTCTTATTACTGTACTGTTTAATTTTTTGACTTTTCCATTCCCACTAAATCTCCAGACCCCTTCTCTGAGACCTCAGGCTCGCTTTGGGCTTGCTTCTTCCCCTTCGTTGCTTGGCAGCTCTATTCCAGTTTCTCGACCCCTGCTGCTCTCTGCTGTGGGTACCAGCAACTCTGCTGGAGTTGCTTGTTCAGCTCGCCTCTCCCGCTGCTGAATCCTACCTCTCCAGTCCTACCAGTCTAATCTCCTGCTCACTGCTCAGAGGGTTCCTGGCACTCACATTCGTGCTCCTGATGTTGTATCCTCCAGATTCTCTTACTCATTTGCTTGTGCTGACACTGAAAAAGCATCCACATCCCTTAAGAAAAGCACTCATAAAGTGGTGTTTATCTCTTTAGAAGCAGACTAGCTGACCTCTGGCTGGGAAGTGCAGGGGGTTTAGTCCCTAGCAAATTGTTAGAGCTATCTGCTGGTATAGTTGGGAACAAGGACAAACAGATAAGAACCTTTTTCTTTGTTCATTAGATGGAAAAAGGATGTCATGCCTTTATTGACTGAACCCTACATAACCTGGACCAGCTCCAGACAGAAGTAAATGTCTTCCAAATGGTTAAAAAAAAAAACAACAGTTTAGAAGAGGGCTAAAGATCTGGTCACTGATAAACTATCTCTCTTACTCATTTCTCTGCCCCTACCTACTATATTGCCATGACAACCTACTGAAGAAACTTCAATAGCTTGCCTTAGAAACTGATAACTCATACACTGATTGCTATAGACTGAATGGTTGTATCCCATGAAAATTCATATGTTGAAGCTTTCATCCCAAGTGTCATCACATATCCAGAGGTAAGACTTCTAGAAGGTAATCAGCTTAGATCAGATCATGAGAGCAAAGGCCCTGTGATGATAGAATGATAGACTTAGTATCCTTGGAAGAGAAGGAAAACAGATTAGAGTGTGCTTATTTGTCTCTCTCCCTCATCTCTCTCTCCCTGCCATATGAGGATAGTGCAAGAAAGCAATCATCTACAAGTCAGGAAGATAACTCTCACCAGAGCCAGACCATGCCAATATGCGGATCCTTCAGAACTATTAGAAATACATGTGTGTTGTTTAAGCCACCAAATCTAAGGTAGTTTATTATACCAGCCCAAGCTAAAGTACTTATAGACTGCCTTTTTATGTGATCAGCTTAATAAAACCTATTTTCACCTAAAAAATACAGTAAGAAGAGAGTAGCATAGATAACAAACAAGTTTGTAGGGATGGTAGAGTTGACAAATGCAATAATAAAGCAATGGGTTGATGAACTGATGCTATGGTCAAGAGACATGACTGTACTCTCTGATTATGAGAGCCCTGGGAATTCATGAAAGGCTGAGACAGAATGGAAGGCCAGTGGGAAGATAAAAACATTTTGAAGACATCATAGTTTTGCCAAGGGAATTCTCTTTCCATATTTTTTTTGCACAACTTTGCTCTTTCCCTCCAGAATAAATAGAATCTACTCGGATGTTTTATAACCCAGATGGCTAGGTGAGGGCAGCCAGGCTCAGCCAGCCAAGGACTTCTGAATATTTGACTTGTGACTGTAAATCCAACTCACTCTTGAGATTAATGATGAGAATCCAAAGAGATGGGAAATTCCATAGACAGAAGAACATGGCAGGCTACAGTCCATAGGGTCACAAAAAGTAGGCCATGACTTAATGACAACCAACAACAACAATCCAAAATGATACTATAAAAAGAAGTCACAGATTTAAAATGTTTTTTTCATCAGATATTATTTTGGCTTAAAATTGCATTATTTATCCCAAAGTAGCTTTGTTTCCAAAAATTTGAAGAATCAAAATTACAGTTGTGAAGAGTTCCTCAGTCCCATTGAATCTATTTTGTTATGTGGCTGAATATCTGTTTTGTAAGGATTTTTCACTTGAAAAGGAAAGGCCTGAAGGGGAAAAAAATAGTACTTGTTAAGATTTATTTTATTTATTGTAAAAGGTTCTAGGCTCTCAGCTCCAGAAGTTGTCTCTTTAGCTCATTCTCCTAAGTCATATTTAATTTACTTCAGAAGCAATACATATTTGTGTCACATAGTCTATACAGCAGAGTTCAGTTGTTTTATTACCCAAGACTATTTCTTTCTGTGATATATACTCACTCACAAAATTTGAAGGGCTATTCTTGTTGTATGCTGTTTTCTATTCAATCTTTCTTTCATTCAAAATGCATCTCTTTAAAATGTACATTAGATATTTACTTCTAAAATAATTAATATTTTATATACAAATAATAAAAATATAAATATGGTAATCATAGGCCTCATGCCTTTTAATTATTAAAAATATATACATTCCAAGCATATGATTTCACTATTTTAATCACACACATTGTGATAGATATTACATTGTCAAAGAACCTGAGGCTGTCATTGGTGTATGACCAAAGATCATGTTGTCATTAGGCTATCCTCTATCCTCCTTGTCCTATCCCTAACTTCTATAATCTTAGACTCTTGGGTTTCTACATTAATTGAGGCTGTGTTAGCTTTGTCCGTTGAGTCAGAAACACTAGTCCATGAAGAAATGCATGTAGACAGATGATGTAATTAGTGGGATCTTAAAAGCTGTGGTCTTACAGACAGACCATATCATGGCAGATATGCAGAATCAACTGCAGGTCTTTTTAATGTCCACAAAATTGCTGTGGCCAGTCATAGAATAATATAAAAACAATCTAGCATTCACTTAATCAGAGGAAGACTGCTACTTTCCTGAGATGTTGCAAAACCAACTCAGAAAAAAAATAGTTGGTGAGACGTGACTGAAACCCAAGAGAAACCAAGTGAATCTACAGAGTTTAGACCAACACCTGTTGTAAAAGCAACTTGAAGCAAGAGTGCATGTTATCGCAGTGGTGCAAGATGAACTGGCTTTATTCAAGACGCAGGCAAAAAACCCTCTTATCAACAAGCCATCTCAGTTATCATGGGCAGGGAAGCTCCAACTAACTTGTAACAGTAAAGCTATTTGCTAAGTGAGAAAGTGTCCTCTAACCCCAGCAAGTCATAGAATTAGGTATACAGATTATAAAATTTACTTCATCCTTTGAAAAATCAAAGGATAAAATAATTTAAATATATTTTTAAAGGTTTAAAGGAATGTAATAGGTTAAGTCTAGAATAAGCCACATTATTTAAGTTTATTCATTTCAACTTGAATTGATTGAAAATTATCTCCCACCCCTCCATATTTCTTCACATTTACTAGATTAATAAATAGCATAATCACATATGGACATTGAATTTAAAGGCTTAAGAAAAACCAGATTTTAAACTGTGCTTTTAATAACTGAATTCTAATTTACAGTGTTAAGTAACCATCATTCATTTACTTTCTGCTCACAAAAGCCTTTCACCATCAGCCCTGGGAAAAACGAAAACATAAGCAAAACCCAAAAAACCTCAGAGATAAATGATATCTGGGTCAGGAAATTACCTGTCTGTTCTGTGCTGAGTAAATAACAGTTACTCAGGATGAGTGTCCACTGTCTAAAGGCCATCTGGAGCAGTAGGAGACAGTCTCCCTGCCCATTTTGTTCTCATTGGCAAAGAGAAAAGGGACAAAGCAGTTGTAACTTGACTTCTCTTAGTCCACGAAGAATCCTGAATTGATTACAACAGAAATGGTGGGAAGGTGAATGAGGTTGGATATATTCATTGTGAAAGACAAAATGCAGCAGATAATTAAGACAATTTTACTCAGGTTCTTGCATTAGGGGAAAAACATTCATTAATGAGAAGCATGTAAAAGAACAGAGGGAAAAGCTGGGGTTTTATAAAAGAAGGGAGATTTTAAGAAGGGGTGGAAGTGGGTCTTGTTTTGGAAGATGCTAGGGCAGGGTCTGTTGTTAATCTGTTAATAACAATCTGTCAGAACAGAGAAGAGGGTGGGAGAGAATTTTCCAACCATTCTTATCTTACATATAAAGCTCACTATTGTCATCATAAATACAATTCCATGAAGCTAGATTTTCAACAACAGCTGTGACTAAAAAAATCAGTGTCCTGAAAAAGAAATGAACATTTGGCTTTCATTTTTTCCTTCTATCCTTTTTTCCTTCTTTTATTTTAGTTCCTATGAAAATTATTTTAGTTCCTTTAGTCAATTTGAAATACTTCTAGCACAAAAATGCATACAATAGAAAAGTTTGTGTAAACTTTCTGCATTCAAAATTAACAATACATATCCTTTTTTGAAAAATACTGTCTTTTATTTTGAGATGAAGTCTTCTCTATTTTTTTTCTCACTGAAAAATCTCATCGTCTAGAGAATGATGATACACTTTTTATAAATGTAATACTTTTAAGATAAAAAATAAATAACTATATATTCATGGTCCTAATTTTTTGTTAATAATTCAGTCATTTGAACCCAAAATCAAGGAGATAATTTCTGTAAAACAATACAGTTGGTAGAGGCCAAAAAGTCTTAAAATCTATTCTCAAAGATCCCTTGGTACTCTTTTATCATGAAAATATTCTAGAAGATTTAACATGTCATCATTAACACCTAAAGTTTTCTTATCAGCTTCCAATTGGGATGACTTGGGGCAGCTAACAATTAAAGTTTTTGAATAAAAAAGGATAAAAAGAAAAGGGGCACCTTATGAAGATAGAAAAATGCTCTTAATACACTTGCATTACAGTCTTGCCAAAGGTCACAATGAGGTACTGCTTAGCTACAGGTTAACATTTTAAATCTTTTACTCTTTTCTGTACAGAAAACAAACCACCAAGTTATCCAAGCTCATTATCCTCTATCCTTACTATAGGACATTTAAAGTACCTACTTGAAAGTTACAGGATCCAGTCGAGGAAAATCAGTTAAGGCAGGAAAAGTGAGAGCAGAGGTTTAGTCATCAACAAATTAGAGGTAGATTGCTTGGGGGATTGGGCAGGCAGGCAAGATGAGTCCTACATCAGCCATGGCTAGAGACAAGTAGTCAATGTCAAGTATATTCATGGTGAGCAGGCTGACCCTAACATCTTACAATAAGTATAAATACGGGTCAGAAATCAGTGCTGGGTAAGTGAAACACAGTCAGGAATGTCATCTCCCTAGTAACTCACAGAAACCATTAGACTTCTAAAACCAAGAAATGCACTTAGGTCAAATGGCATGAAAAGGGAATCTAACTACCTGTAATATATGACCTGATAATGAGAACCACATAACCAGTCAGACTAAGACCAATAACACAGCTGGCTTCATATAGAATCTATGGTTCTACAAGTAGCTACCTTTTTCTCATTGGGAGCCAAACTAAATAGTTCTATAACCTAGAGTGGGGCTATGGCTTTAAGTAAAGGTGATTGAAGTTGTACAGAATAGAGGAAACTATAACAGAAATGAACACATGGTTTCAAAATCAGAACCATGTGACAATTCATTTGGGTACCTGGAACAACACTATAGAAGGAACAACTGAACAAATTTTGAGGATCAGTAATCCAAAATAAAAGATTACTATATATTACCCAAGTCACAAATTCTTTATAGATTTCCTATCTTGAAAAATAATTGATCTCAAAATATAGAAAATTCAGACCAGAGTGGGGAAGGAAGAGGAAGCATCTGAATGAAATGAGGAGATGTGACATATTCTAAGGATTCCATAATAACTCCTATGTCCTGAGTAATGTTAGAAGAAAGAAAGTACAATAGGAAAATGTATATGTATGTAAATACACATACATGTATGTGTATATGTGTGTGTGTGTGTGTATATATATACATGTATGTGTATATATGTGTGTGTATAATATATACACACATCCCCTGATAGCTTCCCTGATGGCTCAGATGGTAAGAATCTGCCTGCAATTCAGGAGACCCGGGTCCAATCCCTGGGGCAGGAAGATCCCCTGGAGAAGCGCATGGCAACCCACTCCAGTATTCTTGCCCAGAGAACCTCATGGACAGAGGAGCCTGGCAGGCTACAGTCCACGGGGTCACAGAGTCAGACGCTATTGAGCAACTAACACACATGTGTGCGCGCACACACACACACACAATATTTTGGAAAGATCTGAATGTCCTAGTCATGTTGACTAAATGGCTAAGCTAGATCTAAGTGTAACTGGTTTTTTTCTCAATGGGTGCCAAGCTATTTCTATAAAATTTTTCTCTGAAGATACTCAACTGAAAAAATATTCAGTTGATTAAGGTTAACCATATAGCCTTTACCCCAGGATATTGTAAAGAAGTTCCTTGTATTCAATGTTTCCACTTAATACCTGGAAGATAGTAAATCCTTGAGCTGATTGAACTGAGTAGACGCTCTATTTCCCTAAAGCAATTAGGGAAATAATTGCTCTATTTATTAAGCTCTATTTCCCTAAAGCAATCATTCCCATTGAAGTAGCAACTAAACACAAAGGCTGGCCTTTTAGTGTATTACAATATGATCTGCTATGTACAGCAAAGCATATGGACCACTGAATTAAGAATTACTTCCTCCTCCCCCTGTAAGTCTAAGTTCTTTGACTTATTTGATACTACAGAAGAAAAATCAGTTAGATGAAAGAATGGAGGGGAAATAATATTTATTGACTATCTATTATATAAAAGGAAGATGGTAGGCAGTTTTCTTTTATATCAATTTATTCTTCATATCTCATTTATAATTCAGGTATCCCTAGATGCACTATCTTAATTATTCCTCATGAAGCACTGGTACATGTAGTATCTCACTTACTCCTTATAAAACCCTAGATGTCAGATGTATTTATTCAGACTATATAGATGGAAAACTGATACTCAGATGTATTAGACAAGTCACAGTACACACTTAGAGTGCCAGAGAGAAAACATTATAAGCTAGACTTACTGGACCTCAAAATCTAACATTTCTAACATGTTGCTGTCATGTATGAATCAACTCTCTAAAGCAGGCATTTGCACACAACAGTCAACATGAGAATGAAATAATTTTCTTTTGTGTGTGTGTGTGTGTGTGTTTATTTTATTTTATTTTTTTTAATTGTTTTTGCCATACATTGTCATGATATCACCATGGGTTTACAAAAAATATTTTCCCTTTCTTAAAACATTTCCTGAAGCTTTCTGCCTGCCTCCACATATGTGACTCTGCTACACCATACTCACATATGCTTGAAGACCAGTATGTTACTTAGGATTATGTGTGGCTGCATATAACATGAAGTCCAAATGGCATGTTTAAATCACATATAAGTTTATTTAAATCTCATATAAAAGAAGGACAGAAGTAGGGCTTCCAGGACTAGAAAAGCAATTCGCAATACTGCCATGTCCCAGACTTCTTCCAGAGCTCTTCACCACCAACTTTAGTGTGTGCATCTCAGCCTCAAATATGCCATGTGACTCAACATGCCATCTGGGGCTCAGGGTATTATGTCCAATTGTTGTTCGGTTATGTTCAACTCTGCAACCCAATGGACTGCAGCATGCCAGGCTTCCCTGCCCTTCACTAACTCCCAGAGTGTGCTTAAACTCATGTCCATTGAATCAGTGATGCCATTCAATCATCTCATCCTCTGTCAACCCCTTCTCCTCCTGCCTTCAATTTTTTCCAGCATCAGTGTCTTTTCCAATGTGTTGGCTCTTTGCATCAGGAGGCCAAACTATTGGAGCATCAGCTTCAGCATCAGTCCTTCCAATGAATATTCAGGATTGACTTCCTTTAGGATTGACTGGTTTTACTCCTTGCAATTCAAGGGACTCTGAAGAGTCTTCTCTAGCACCATCATTATGTCCATATTTCTAGCAAAAATGTACATCATTTTAAAAGGAATATTATAGAAAAATCCCATCTGACCATTTTATGATATGTGGTGATCATATGACATTCAAAATTCAGTGATTATAGGGAGAAAGAAGGGGAAAGTGACAAGAAGCAGTTATAATGAGCAAAGACATTTACCCCATCTCAAGATAAGTGTTATAAGGAATGTAGAAAGAAAACTTTTTCCACCTGAGAGCACAACTACAGAAAGAGAAGAATCAGGGCAAAGGATTGTTTAAAAAACATTCTGAGAACAGCTTGAACGTGTGAGATATAAGCTCTTAATGTAACTCTTAAAAGCTCTTAAATAACCATGAATTCCAGAAGGCAGGATGAGGATTAAGGGAAAGTTAAATGGAATTAGACAAAGGGAAAATCATATGAGACTGATGCCAAGAGGATGAGATCTAATGTTCCTGTGGTAACTTATGCAAACAGATTAAATCTTGATAGAGCGGGGACTACGGTCAGGGGAGAATATGGCACTGGCTTCCAGGGGCAAAATTTAAGAGTGCACCAAATTAAAAAAAAAAGTATGATGAACAAATGAGCAAAATTTTAAATAAATACAAGATTACTATTAACTGATTTTTCATTTTACCTCAGACCCATTCCTCTGACTAGGCATGGCACTGTTATTAATCCATGGATTTTTATGTTAATCTTGAGTTTTAAAAAAATATTGTATTCAAACAGTATTTATCTTAATCATTGAGCTTTTCTAGGATCTCCTTAATTTTGACCTCTGAGATCAGTGCCTCACTGGCCACATTATAGTCTTGCCCTGAGGCTTAAAAAAGTGATGGAATAGGGGACTGTGAATGCTTTAGGAATAGTTAAAAGCAAAGCATGTTGAATCCTGTGTTCATCTCTGCCAAGGATGGTATGGTCATTTTAGCTGTAATCCACAGATCATCCTGATTTCTGACAATGAAGGAGTTGATGCCAGGGAAAGATCCACCCCAACATCACTGCAAGTTCATTGTCTTTTTTAGGAATCAAGGATCTGAGACCTGGATTCAGAAGGCACGGTGTATTTGATGTGCCCTAACAAGATAGATAATGCTTGATTGTCCATCAAAGTCAGAGGGAAAGGATCATTGAGGAATGGCCTACATCTACACTATTGCTTCTTATTAATAGATGTGAGTCACTGCCTGTAAATGAGACCAGAAGAGTTCTGAGGAAAATGTAACCACAAATATGTTCATCTCAAACCTGACTTGTCCAAAATTTCTCTTTTATTTCCCATCCCCACCCCAAACCCCTGCTCCTGCAGTCTTCCTCATCTCAGTAGATGGTAATGCCACCTTTCACCCCTCTTAAAGTGAAAGTGTTAGTCTCTCAGCCATGTCCAACTCTTTGCAACCCCAGGGACTATAGCTCCCCAGGTTCCTCTGTCCTTGGGACTTTCCATAAGAATCCTGGAGTGAGTTGCCATTTCTCTCTCCAGGGGATCTTCCAGACCCAGGGACTGAAGCCAGGTCTCCTACACTGCAGTTAGATTCTTTACTGTCTGAGCCACTTCCCTTAGGACACACTCAATAATGGTGACTAAAACATAACAAGCAAAAGAATACACTATGTATTATAAACAAGGGAATGTGTTTATCTGAGATAGAAATAACATGATTAAAGTGTGAAGGTTGTCATGGGAAAGCTTAGAATCAAGTTGAGCTGATAAGAACAAGTATAAAATCATACTATATGGATAGCTCCATCCTACTCCAAAAAGATATAAATCACTCTACAGAGATGTATGCAATAAAACTAGGTTAAATTTCTGAAGAAGACTGGGAGGTGGTAAAATAAATTTAGGGAAAAGGAACAAAGCCAGAAGTACCCCAAAGATACACCAAAAAGTCTAGAAGGTTTTATAGACAAAAGTGGCAAATTTGACTCTGAGCTTGATAATACTCACTGTAAAGTAAAAGCACATTTGAATGCTCAGTTTATAGTTCTTGCAGTTATTATATTTAAAATACTTAACAATGAATAAAATGCATCTTTCTTCAAAGAAAAATCTACTGCACTTACCAGTGGGACCTGAGAAGACTTCTTTCCATGGTCCTCCTAAGGGGGTAGTGGGACTACAATAAATCAGGGTCTCAGCAACATCGCTGAAGTACACTTCGCACTGGTTTTCAAGGGTCTATTCTGGAAGCTCCCTCAATGAGGGATAATTTGTTGGTTAGTTGCTAAGTCACACCCAACTCTTTATGACTCCATGGACTGTAGACCACCCCCCAGGTTCCTCTGTCCATGGAATTTCCCAGGCAAGAATACTAGAGTAGGTTGCCATTTCCTTCTGAACCAGGAATTGTACCTGCATCTCTGGCTTAGCAGGCAGATTCTTTACCACTGAGCCATTTGAAAAGCCCCAATGAAGGATGATGGCTACCTTCCCTGGTGGCACAGACAGTAAAGATTCTGCCTGCAGTGAGGGAGACCCAGGTTTGATCCCTTGGTTGGGAAGATCCCCTGGGGAAGGGAATGGCAACCCACTCCAGTATTCTTGCCTGGAAAATCCCATGGACAATGGAGCCTCGCTGGCAACAGTCCATGGGGTCAAAGAGGCAGATACGACTGAGTGATTAACACTGACACTGAAATTATAACTCGATGAAAGACCAAATATTGTGCTCCAAAACAATAATGCTTTAATATCCAATATTAGTAATAACTGAAATTCAAAGCAGCTAAAGCATCAACTGTTTTATCATTAAAATTTCTGAACATCTTATTACCTCTTGAATGCACTGTAACTCAGGAACCAAGTTTGAGAAACACTATTCTAACACTATATAGACATACTATATTCTCCAGACAACCTTTCACAATCAGTCCTTCAGTAATCATTCTTCAGGACAATTTTATCATGACCAGTATTCTAATAAATATCTGGTAGCAAAATCCTAGGTTGTAATCTGAAAAATACGTGGATTGCCATATTCTGTATTACAAACTTAGTGTGAATCTTTTTATTTAACAATGAGCTAAAATGAGAGCAGAGTGCATAGCCATTTATGATCAATTGAAGAATGGAACCAAAGTTTGTGCCTTGGCAATTGGTCATCCATGCTTCCTTGTAACAATTACTAAAATACAATGAATAGGCAGTGCCATCTTCAAGACTAAAAAACACCCCACAAAAAGCCTATGTTTAAAAAGAATCATATAGTTCACTTTGAAGGAAATGTCTAGATCTGGGGCTAAAAGAAAGCTTTATAAATATACTGATCCATTTCAGAGAATTTTAAAATTTTTAATATCTAATATTAATGCAGTTATTTGGTAATAAGGTAGTCTCCAGCAGCTCCATACAAACATAAGCTAGTCAAAGAACACAAAGAACCCAAAGCTTCCCAGAGATTCAGCTCACAGTTTGACAGTCAGGCAGCAACTGACAAGCTCTACTCATCAAAAACAAAAAGAGAACACTTACTTCATTCACTTTTATGTCTTTATGACAGGTGAGGTGACTGTGACATAGCTATTATGAATGAGATGGGAACAGTTCATGGTCTATTCGCTGAAAAATCAATGAGGTGAGAGCAGATAAGTTAGTACGTCCCTTTGTGCACCTGCTCTTCCTAGACATGAAATTAAACATTTAGCAGCATGAACCAAGCCCTCCTGTCACCTCCTTCAGCTCTCACAGGCTCCAAAGATACTGTTTCAAAAATGAACAAATAGTAGCTTTTTCTTCTATTCCATGTAAACCCTCCTACATATTTTAAAACCATGTTATACAGCTGGGACTGGCATTAGGAAATATTACTAAAATGTTCTGAAAAACCCATGTTAAAAATACAAGAAACATTTGGAGCAATTCATAATAGTCATGACCAATGTTAATAAGTGATGCTCTGAACCTACACATTAAAGACAAAAGAGAATTTATTTAAAAGATATTCAACCTGCTTCTTAAAAAATATTTTGTTTTCTACTCAACATACCAGATCATTTAAGACTACCAGTTAGAAGTAAAATGTCTGAAACATAGATCAAGTCTCAATAAATCCTTCATAGGAATTTCTCTGAACTAGCAAAATATCTTTTTTAGTTGAAGGATAGTTGATTTACAACATTATATTAGTTCTAGGTGTACAGCATAGTAATTCAATATTTTCACAGATTATATTCCATTAAGAGTTATTATAAGATAATGGTTATAAATCCCTGTGATATATGTAATATATCCTGTTGCTCATCTATTCCATACATAGAAGTTTGTATCTTTTCATTCCATTCACAAATATCTTCATAGTTGTGGGCCATATGAGCATTGCATTTACTTGAGAAGATATTTTAGGAGAATTTGCAAACATAGAGTCTATTATCCATCATCTATCATAGATCTATTATCTATATAGATAATAGCATATAAAAGTATATACTATTCTTCCCCTAGTATTCAACTTCTTTGTACTAGTAGGGTAGCCATTGCTCCTATACTTAGAAGTGTACTTTCTGTGATTAGTCTATTGTGACTCGATTCTCTTTGTTCTCTTACTTACTCATAATTTATGAGTCCTTCTCTTCTGCAGCCCTCACTCAGAGGGAGAAGCACCCTCCAGTAGTGTGCCTAACCATCCTGTAAGTTGGATTCTTAAGTTTAAAAGTTGTCATAATGGAAGAAGAAGTTTAACTTACTGCTTCTCAGAATTGCTTGCTGTTCCTTTCTAGCACTTCTTAGTTGAAAATATTAGTCATAAGAGTAACTGAAATATAAACTGTTGTGGCAGCAGGGTCTCTTGTTTTTACAAAGCCTGAATTATTCCAGGCACCCACTAATTTAAACTATAACCATTTTTCATGTAATTAAAATGGTCATGCAACAGAGACAGGAATTAATCAGATGGTTTCATTTTCTTGCTTATCAGAAAGAAACAATTAAAGGATGCCTTCAGCAGTTCATATGACAGGCATTTCCAAAGTTATAAATGTAAAACAATAATATTCCTTTGGGGTAAGCTTGTGTTTTGCTACCATAGTCATAATAGCAGTAGTGATGAATATCAGATAGAGAGAAATATTTCCTAATGGTTCAAGAATAATATCCAAACAATTTCTCTCTTGCTAGGAAGAGCATAGGGCTTCCCAGGTGATACAGCGGTAAAGAATCCAGCTGCCAACACAGGAGACACGATTTAAATTCCTGGGTTAGCAAGATCCCCTGGAGAAGGAAATGACAGCCCACTCCAGTATTCTTGCCTGGAAAATCCCATGGACAGAGGAGCCTGGTGGGCTATATTCCATGAGGTCACAAAGAGTTGGATACAACTGAGCATTCATGCAGAGAGAGAGAGAGAGAGAGGAAGTGTATTATATACAAATAATATATTCAAGTGAGCCTAACCAACTGTGAGAACCAAGATAAAATACAGAAGCTGCGTAGAACAAAATAATTGAGACTTATTTAAGGCAGATGCTCCAAGATGCTCATCTGGCGTGACCATATGAGGGTACTATGGAGAGATGTAAAATAGTCCTCCTAAAACAGAAGCTTTGTAAGATGGAACCGTTACTACAAACAGAGCTTTTCTCCTCATGTTAAGATGCCCTCCATCCAAGCTCTAAGCAATACTGAAACCTTCAGCTGAAAGCTGTGAAGGGCTAGATTTCTGCAGAAAGCCATATATTCTATATGCAGAGTTAAAGATTAGAATGAAAACAACAGCACATATACAAAGGGGAAAGCAAGACATCAGCTGGCAGTTACAGACCCATTGAGAAATGTCTTTCTTCTATTCAAAATTAGCATCACTGGAAGCCTAGGAACAATGATAGGAAAATCCCAGACATGTGACTTGCCTGGTTTTTTCCTGTAGCCTTGCCCTTGCCATGGTATGCAGGATGGCCCATGAGAAGCGGCTTCACCCAGTCTGAAAATCTCATGTTGGAGAAAATATCCTGCAATTTGCAGATGTCTGAAACTTCATCTTTCTCCTTCACAGTACTCTCTGCACAGTTTGAGGCAAGAGAGGTCCATTGTATTCACATTTTACTCCAACAAGAAAGCTGCATTCTGTGACTACAGAGAATAGACGAATTCCTTGACCCTTTTATCCTTCTTTTTTTCTGTTGAAGCCCAAGCCCTTTTTTATAAGCTTAAATTATAAGCTTGGCTCCAAAAGCTGGTTTCTTTCAGGTACTTGGCAACCTGCTTTTCTTTATCTTTCATTTTTTTAAAGAGTCATTTCAAAATGAGCTAAATGAAAAGTCAAAGATAGTAGGAAAGAGGCTATTATTCCACTAGCTGAAGATATTCCACCTGTTCTGGGAGACACGGACATGGCTGGTTCCATGTGAATACAACAGAAGAAAGAGCAGGGTGCTGCCCCTCAACCTCTCACTCCCACAACAAGCTCATCACAGACAGAAGTGAATCTAGTCACCCAGTGTCAAGAGATGCAGATTCACCCCTCCTTGCAGGTCTGAAAGTATGAGATGCTTTTTCTCAAGTCATTCTACCTAGCAGACTCCAGGTCCAGCCTCATATGGAGACCAGAGGAAGTTTACAAGGAATATGATATGTAATTCACTTTACCTTAAAAGGTTATGTTCAAATGGCAGACAGCAGATTATCCATGATGAGTCAGGTTTGATGCTTGGAAAGGCACCATCATATCGTAGAAGATATGAAATAATTGAAAATAACTGATCACCCAAGTTCTTGCAAATATACAAAGCAGGAAAAAGCTGGCAATGAGAAAAAACACTATTTCTGATGAAATTGTATATTGCTTGCCTTAAGAGAGATTTCCTAGGTAAGCTACTTTTTTCAAGTGGAGAATGCAATAGTGGTGGTGACATTATTTACAAATCATTGTAATGGGGTTCTATAGGCATATTATCACCCTCCAAAGCAATTTCCTGAATGTACCCAAAAGCTGACTATAATATGTCAAGACACAGAACTGCAACAACAGAGTGGAAAAAATGCTACTAGAACTTAAAATAAATTGTGCACAGTTTAAGTATAGATACATAGATCTATTTAAGTATGCTGACATTAGTTCTTCCAGATATTAGATGCATCAGTTGTATTACTAAAGATATTACTGCACATATGTAATGGATTTTTCTGTTATATTTGATATAATATGATCAGTTCCAATTCCATATCTAGAGCTCTTATGATGAGCAACCCTATTTCATCATCAAAACTATTTCTCATCTGAAAAAATAAAACCTGTGTAGACCAGGACCTAACTCTTAGCAAAAGAGTTCATGTACAGTTTCCTATGTTACAGAAAATGATTTTCCCATCAATATCATCAAATACAAACATAATAAAATTCATATGCAGGTGCCTATCCATATGCTATTAAGCCACAAATATGCTCACTGAAAATTAACAGATCCTGTATGTGGTCAAATTCAGAGATTATTAAGTTTCCTTATCTTCCCATAAGGGATGGCAAGATATAGTACGAAGCATGTAGTGCTCTTAACATATAGTTCAATAATTGATTGCACATCATCAAAACTTTGATGGTCACATTTCTGCCATGAAGCAGACATTGACCACTATTTATCCAATTCCCCCCTCTTTTTCCTTTTAACTAAACTGCATTTTGTTTAGTCCCCTCTAAACAGCCATAATTTTCAGAGGCCAGCTCCAACAATAACTGGAGGGAATAAATCTGCTGATTGGTCTAAGCCTGTTGTGGGGTCTCATTCCTCTTCCTGGGAGATGGGTTCAGGTGTGAGAATGGAATATAATTTTGTGATTTTTCTCCTCTGACAGTCTATGGATGCTGCTCTCTCTAATGCCTGAGAAACTGATAGCCTGGGACATGAGGACAGATGATGGCAAATTAATAGCAACTGAGCTTTAGGTAAGGCTTCGAAGAGAAGTTTGCATTTGAATCAGACATATGATGAATTCCCTAAGACAATACTTCCAGAAAAAGGTTTCTTAGATTTTGCTCATTAATAAAGACAACAAGAGGAAAGGAAAATCTAGTTTATAATAGGAGAGAAAGAGAGCAAACAGATGCCATCTCCAGCAGTTCTCTCACTTTGGCTGCAGTTCATTTACCTGTGTCGTTGGCAATTTCCTCAATGTAAACCAGAGCTACAGAGAAAAGTAATATTTACTATCTGAATTCATCACAGTGAAGAGAGGGGTGGCAGTCATGTTACATTTAGAACGCCAAGTCTAATGAACTCATCGCATCATCTAAAATGGCACCTTAGGGAGGATGCTAATGTCCAGCCTCGGCCCAGTTGAAAGGAAATCTATATTTAAGGATTTCTGCCTAGAGCAGAGCATAGAAGAATAGTAGCTAACTTGCCAAGTCTTTGTCATTTTCTATTTTGTTGATTAAACTGTGTAACGTTTGTATGTTGTGTGTGTGTGTGTCTGTGTTCAGTTGCTCAGTCATGTCCAACTGTTTGCAACCCCATGGACTGTAGCCAGCCAGGCTCTTCTGTCCATGGATTTTCCAGGCAAGAACACTGGAGTGGGCTGCCATTTCCTCCTCTAGGGGATCTTCCCAACCCAGGGGTCAAACCTGCATCCCCTGCATTGCAGGCAGGTTCTTTACCACTGAGCCACCAGGGAAGCCTTGTATATGTTGCATCTCTACTGAATCCAAAAATATCTGGTAACAAGCATAAATATGTCTAAGTTTAATTCTGCTCATTACTCATTTACATCTTAAGCAACTATATCGAAAGAGGACAAAAATAGACCACCCATTATTTATAATACAACAGACAAAGTGATAACTGTTAGGTGCTTCAATAAAGGCATGAAAAAATCACATGATTTTCTAATAAAAATTAAACAATTTATAGCCTTCTCTCTGAGATTTGATAGCTGACCCCTCATGGTATTTTCAGCATTTTAGATTCATTTACCTTTTACAACCAAATAAACTTACAATTATGCCTCAGCCTAAGGAATAGTCAGGGGAAAGTAAAAAAGGAAAAGAAAGAAACAGAAGGAAGATCACAGAATAAAGGAAACCAAATGAAAGAGGCAAAAAAGAGGTGGGGAAATACCGGAAATGGTCACTAACAACTCTTCATGTGTCATTTAACAACTGTCCAGAAGCTTCAGCAGGGTCTTCACAACGTTAATTATAATGTTCATTATTAATCCCTAAGCTTCCTAGGTGCTTGATATTTTTTGGAATAAAATTGTTAAGAGTACACAGAGAAATGATTCCTATCCCAAAAGTCATTTACCTTACCCTCACTCATGTTACCAATATCACTGTTGAGTTCAGTCGCTCAATCGTGTCCGACTCTTTGCGACCCCATGAACCACAGCCCTCCCTGTCCATCACCAACACCCAGAATCCACCCAAACACATGGCCATTGAGTCGGTGATGCCATCCAACCATCTGATCCTCTGTCTTCTCCTTCTGCCCTCAATCTTTCCTAGCATCAGGGTCTTCTCAAATAAGTCAGCTCTTCGCATCAGATGGCCAAAGTATTGGAGTTTCAGTGTCAATGTCAGTCCTTCCAATGAATACCCAGGACTGATCTCCTTTAGGATAGATTGGTTGGATCTCCTTGCAGTCCAAGGGACTCTCAAGAGTCTTCTCCAACACCACAGTTCAAAAGCATCAATTCTTTGGTGCACAGCTTTCTTTATATTCCAACTTTCACATCCATACATGACTACCGGAAAAACAATAGCCTTGACTTGACTGACCTTTGTTGACAAAATAATGTTTTTGCCTTTTAATATGCTGTCTACGTTGGTCATAACTTTCCTTCCAAGGAGTAAGTATCTTTTAATTTCATGGCTGCAATCACTATCTTCAGTGATTTTGGAGCCCAGAAAAATAAAGTCTGCCAGTGTTTCCACTGTTCACCATTTATTTGATATGAAATGATGGGACAAAATGCCATGATCTTATTTTTATGAATATTGAGAGTTAAGCCAACTTTTTCACTCTCCTCTTTCACTTTCATCAAGAGACTCTTTAGTTCTTTTTCACTTTCTGCCATAAGGGTGGTGTCATCTGCATATCTGAGGTTATTGATGTTTCTCCAGGCGATCTTCATTGCAGCTCGTGCTTCATCCAGCCCAGCATTCCTCAGGATATACTCTGCATATGTAGGGGACTGGAATGCAAAAGTAGGAAGTCCAGAAACACCTGGAGTAATAGACAAATTTGGCCTTGGAGTAAAGAATTAAGCAGGGCAAAGGCTAATGGAGTTTTGCCAAGAGAATGCACTGGTCATAGCAAACACAAACAACACAAGAGAAGGCTCTACACATGAACATCACCAGATGGCCAACACCAAAATCAGATTGATTATATTCTTTGGAGCCAAAGATGGAGAAGCTCTATACAGTCAGCAAAAAGAAGACTGGGAGCTGACTGTGGCTCAGACCATGGACTCCTTATTGCCAAATTCAGACTTAAATTGAAGAAAGTGGGGAAAACCACTAGACCATTCAGGTATGATCTAAGTAAAATCCCTTATGATTATACAGTGGAAGTGAGAAATAGATTTAAGGGACTAGATCTGATAGACAGAGTGCCTGATGAACTATGGCCTGAGGTTTGTGACATTGTACAGGAGACAGGGATCAAGACCATCCCCAAGAAAAAGAAATGCAAAAAGGCGAAATGGCTATCTGAGGAGGCCTTACAAATAGCTGTGAAAAGAAGAGAAGTGAAAAGCAAAGGAGACAAGGAAAGATACAAGCATTTGAATGCAGAGTTCCAAAGAATAGCAAGGAGAGATAAGAAAGCCTTCCTCAGTGATCAGTGCAAAGAAATAGAGGAAAACAATAGAATGGGAAAGACTAGAGATTTCTTCAAGAAAATGAGAGATACCAAGGGAACATTTCATGCAAAGATGGGCTCAATAAAGGACAGAAATGGTATAGACCTAAGAAAAGCAGAAGATATTAAGAAGAGGTGGCAAGAATACACAGAAGAACTGTACAAAAAAAGATCTTTATGACCTAGATAATCATGATAGTGTAATCACTCACCTAGAGCCAAACATCCTGGAATGTGAAGTTAAATAGGCCTTAGGAAGCATCACTACAAACAAAGGTAGGGGAAGTGATGGAATTCTAGTTGAGCTACTTCAAATCCTAAAGGATGATGCTGTGAAAGTGCTACACTCAATATGCCAGCAAATTTGGAAAACTCAACAGTGGCCACAGGACTGGAAAAGGTCAGTTTTCATTCCAGCCCCAAAGAAAAGCAATATCATTTTTACTAAAGTCAATTTCAAAAAGTCAAACATGAAATAACTTTTAGTGCAGTGGCGAAAGTACTGGTGCTTCAAATAATTCATATTAAATATTAATTCTGGGAATGTTGATGAAGTCCTGTTTGACTTCAAGTTTTACCATTAGATGGTATCATCTATCAGCTTTAAATCTAGAATATTTTACTCGCTCATTGTAACAACTTAATGAAATAAACATGATTGAAGTTGAAAAGATTTTTTTAAATGATCCTTCTTTATATTTCTGTTATACAAACTAGATCACAAAGCTGATTTTTAATTCAATAGAGCAGAATGAAAATACCAAAATTCATAGAGTCTTTGCTTTGTAGTACTTTTGTTTCTGCTTTGTGTTGGTATTTTTATCTTGGTTTTTCAGCATTTCTTTTTCTGGGCTGCAGTCGAAAAAAAAAAAAAAAATGAAAGCTACTCCTTTAAACTAAATGTCTCAAATACTGTCAGCCTGTTCTATTTTTTGACTAAAGACTGATATAAAGGCAGGCAGGAGTATGACTGTGAAGGACTATGCACTCAATATAAACCAATTGGTTTGACAATTGTTTGCATGTGAACTATCTTACTTTTTATCAAATGAAATCTCACTGGGAACCTTCAAACAAAAAATGGAAAATACAAAACAGAATTTCTCTAGTTGGATGAGGGTCTGCCCCATTACCATTTTTAGTCTCCTTCTGGAGAAATAGTTTTCACAGCATAAGTCTGGTACCTCCACTGGGTTTTCTGTCATTTTGAACAAGTTATTCAACTTTTCTAGCCCCAATTGTTTCACCTGAAAAATAAAAAAATGTATAACCCCTTTATGCTCACAGACTTACTATAAGTATAAATTGCACAATAGATCTCATTTCTCAAATTCTTAACTATTTTTCAGCCTTTGTATTGTGCCAGTTCAATGGTTTTCCAATCATCACAGAATGCCTTAAAAATGTATTAAATCCAAATTAATTTGAAGTAATCCTAGCACATTTAGGTACCTGTAACTGTTCCTCAAAATATTTGACAACTGTTAATGTCATAAACTAAACATGGTTCAGAGACAGAGAAAAACATTGTTTCCGATCTCTAGAAGATGCTTTATTCTACATTAAATTCTATTATTTTGCCTTGTTCCTTTGGACCAATATCTGTATTGCATTAAAATGTAAAAAAAAAAATTTAAAAAGACTTGTAGGGGAGAGTAAATCATAGTCACAGGGAAGTGTAACTCAGACTTAGGATTTCTTATATGTATATAAGCAAATCTATGGATACCAGGCACTTGAAGATTACATTCCAATTGTTATAAATAAGTAATTCCAGTTCTGAAGATTGGATTCCAGTTGTTATAAGTAACAAGCAATAACATATAAGCAACAGGTAACAATCAGTCATTTCAGTCTCTCAGTCATGTCTCTTTGCGGCCCCATGGACTGCAGCACTCCAGGCTTCCCTGTCCATCACTAACTCCCGTATATTTAAATTTTGCTTGGTAGTTTGTAAAACTACCCAATCCTAGATCCCTGCAATATTCTTATGGGATATTCGGATAGGTCTTTATAAATTACTTTTTAAAGATATTTAAGGAAGATAAAGCTAAGCAAAGGCTGAGTAAATTACCTAATTTTAAGTTAGTAAGTAGAGAGAAAATAACCTGGGAATGGAATGTTTATCTTCCATGCTTTTTCAGTGTTATAAAAATCGGACTTGGATGATTGCAAACATGAGAGATATTCCAATCCTGGTTACCAGAAACAAGACCTCAGTAAACTCTTTAGAATAGCAAGATATACCACTTAGTATTACACATCATTGAGTTTGCAGTTCTTAAAATTTTTCTCCAGTGGTCTCAGGAAATTCATGTAGCATATCTAGTTCATAGTGCCAGAGCAGGTCTCTCTTCAAGAATAACTGAGTTCTTTAAGAGATAACATCTCTAAACACAAGGTATCAATGCCATCAATGACAAGGGAAGCATTGTTATCAACACTCAACAGAACACCATATTTACTGTCTGTGAAAATCACTCAATAAATAAGTAGTTTATGGCTTTCTAAAATGGGGTAAAAATTTATCTCTAACTTCAGTGCAGTATTTTTATTTCCCTGGTTGAGAAATAGCTACAGCAAAAAGATTATAATAGACATATTTGATTTTTAGTTAACACTACAGAGAATGAAAAAGGAAATATGAAAATGATTAAATATGGTACATCTTTAAATAACATTTCTGAAGATGTAAACTTGTAAATCAAATTAAAGGGTTTACTCAAGAGTACTGTTAAAAATGTTTTTGAAGTTGCTTTTGTTTTCAATCCAGGAGGAAGTTTACATATGGGCTACATTCACTGTTATTCCATTTGCTTTATTAATTTCACTTGATTTGTGTTCTTCTTTTCTATTCTAATTAAGCATTGTGAGCTTTCTGATGAACTCTCTTAGGATTATCAAGGATGTTGTCTCAATAGCTCTCATAGATCAATATAGTATGAATGAAAAAATAATGTGCTAAACCAACTGTAGTTCTTAAAGCCATAAAATATATTTTAGAATTGATAAATACTATAAGGATTATTTAAATGCAGCACAGACAGGTAAGAAGAATACACAAATTGTCAATGTAATTTGATTTCAAGGGTGTAACTCCTGACTTGTAAGTAAGTTTTTTATTTTGTTTGTTATTTTGTTTAAAATTTTCTAAGATAATTTTAGACTTACAAAGAGTTGGAAAATATAGTGTAGAAAGTTCACATATACCCTTCATCCGATTTACCCTATGTTAACATTCACATAGCCATAGCACCGTAATCAAAACTAAGAAATGAACTTTGGTATAATAACATAAAACTAAGCCACAGAATGTATTCAGATTTCACCACTGATCCATCACGTCTTTAGTTGTCATGTCTCCTAAGTTTCCTCCAATGTGTGAACAGTCTATCCTCATCTTTCACAACCTGGACATTTTGAAGTAAACTCGTTTCATATTTTGCAGAATTTCCCTCAACTTGAGTTTCTCATTATGAAATTGAGGTCATGTGTTATTAAGAAGGATATCACAGTGTTATGTGGCCTTTACAAGGGGCACATAATGTTGCTATGCATTACTAGTGATATTAACATTAATCACTTGAAATGTTTACTAAGATTCTCCACTGTAAAGCTACTACTTTTTGCTCTGAAGTTTGTAAGTATCTGGGGAGATACTTTAAGAGTACCCAAATATGTTGTCTGTGCTTAAAATTTTGCCCACTAATTATAGCATCCGTTGATGGAACTTAATTGTGGCAATTACTGTGATGTTCTAATGGGAACATTCTATTTTCCTCATTCTTCTTCATTTATGAATTGCAATTCTTGCATAAGGGGAAGTTGTCATTTCTCCTCCATTTCTTTATTAATCTGGTGATTTGTTTACACTAATATGAACTCAGGAATACATATTTAACTATTTTGAGTTATAATACAATACTATTGCTATTTATTGCTCAGATGGAACATAAGTTATCAATTTTTTATGATGTCCAAATTATCTCTTTTTTTCCTTCTTTTTATGTTTAGTGTTTTCCATCTGCTAAGAAATCTTCATCTACCCCAAGATTATGAAGATATTCTCCTAGATTTTCTTCTGGAAGCATTGATGTTTTAACTTAAACATTTTTGTTAAAGTCAAACAGTATTATTTAACTCAATCAGTTTTTATGTATGATATGAATCAACTGTTGAGAGTCTTCCTCTTCTCCCCCCATCCAATTGGTCTGACAACTTTTTCTGAAAAGACTTTGACCCCTCATCAGATATCTTTGATACTTTGGTTGACAAGTCATTTGAGCACACTTGCAGGAATATTTCTGGACCCATTTTGTATTTTGATCTGTTTGTGCCACTCTCTCTTGATAACATAGCTTTATAGTAATTCTTGAAGTAAAAGTAAAACATACAAATTTATTTTCCTTCAAGATTATTTCTGTTACTTTAGGTTCTTTTCCTTGCAACTTAGAATTTAGAGTGTGCTTATAATTTTGGGGGCTTCTCTTGTGGCTCAGCTGGTAAAGAATCGCCTGCAATGCGGGAGACCTGGGTCCGATCCCTGGGTTGGGAAGATCCCCTGGAGAAGGGAAATGCCTACCCACTCCAGTATTCTAGCTTGGAGAATTCCATGGACTGTACAGTTTATGGGGTCGCAAAGAGTCGGACACGACTACGTGAGTTTCAGTTATAATTTTTAACCAAAGCAAATGAAAATACTATTACAATTTTATTGGATTTGCATTGAATCTTTACACCAGTTTAGGAGAACTGACACCTTAACAGTATTGCTTCTTTTGATCCATGAACTCGTTACATATTGCCCATTATTTAGAGTATTAATCTCTCAGAAATGTTATAGTTTTCCATGTGCAAATCTAAAGTATTTATCATTAGATTTATTTCTAAATGTTGCATGCTATTGCAAAAGGAATATATAAACCTCTCAGTTATACTTCGAAATTTAAAGAAAATAATTGATTTTTGTGTACTGACTTCATTTGGTGTAATCTTGCAAAATTCCCTAATTAATTCATAGGCAGGTATAGTACCTGCCCTATGGATATTTTATGTATAGTTGGGTTGTCTATGAATAATGATAGCTTTATTTCATCTTTTCCAAACTTTATTTCTTTTAGTTCTTTTTCTTACTAAATTGCTGGAATTTTTATTACAATACTGGGGAAAAAAATGAAAGCAGCTTTTTCTTTGTCCCCTGAGAGAATGGGACTAACCTGAATGTTTTACTTTTATTTCAAGATTTACTATTAAGACGTGTCATCAGAGTGTGTCCTATTAGTGAAAGCACAAATCGATCAAAATACAGAATGAGAGTCCAGAAATTCTCCTGTAAGTATGATCAAAAGACTATTGATCAAATTACCAAAGTGATTCAGTGTGGGGACCGAAGTATAATCAGAAAAAGTAGCTGGATTAATTGAATGGGAGTGGAGTGAGGAAAGAATCTCAATCCTTGTTGTTGTTCAGTTGCTAAGTCATGTTCAACTCTTTGCAACCCCATGGGCTGCAACACGCCAGGCCAACCTGTCACACTTAAATTTGACACTGTGAGCCTACTCAGTCGCTTCAGTTCTGTCTGACTCTTTGTGACCCTATGGACCGTAGCTAGCTAGGCTCCTCTATCCATGGGATTCTCCAGGCAAGAATACTGGAGTGGGCTCCCATGTCCTCCGCCAGGGGATCTTCCCAACCCAGGCAGCCAACCGACAACTCTTGGGCCTCCTGCATTGCAGGCAGCTATAACATTTTCATAGGTATTTTTCACCAGGTTGAAGAAATTTTATTCCACTCCTGTATTATTGCTGGGATTTTTTTTTTAAATCACAAAATGTCATCGAATTTAACTAATACTTTTCCTGTTCTATTGAAATGGTCATGTGATGTTTTCTTGCAATCTGTCTTTCTGTGAATTACATTGATTGATTTTCATATGTGAGCCCATTTTGAATTCCTAGTATAAAACCTATTTGGTCATAATGTATTATTTCTATTTTCTATTGGTTATACTTTAAGCATTTTTGCATTTATATTCATGAGAGATATTAGCCTATAGGTTTTTTTTGGAATTGGTTTGGCAATACCCTTGTGTAATTTTGATATATATAATTATTAAAATTATGCTGGCTTCATAAAATGAATTGGAAGGTAATTGTCCTAATCGTCTTTACATATGTTCATGTTCACTTTGTATTATTTTCATCCTTTGAAATTTTGAGGGTCTTTTCACTTGGCCCAAAATTTGGTCTATTTCATGAAAATTCTTCTATCATTTGAAAATAATCCACATGTTGTTTGTTGGGGTTTTGTGTGGGTTTTTTTTTTTTTTTGGTAATGTTCTGAAAATATCAATTAGGTTAATTTGATTGATAGTGTTAACTAACTGTTCTATATAACTAACTATATGATCCATATGAACTCATGCTATCAATTTCTGAAACAGGGTCCCTTGAAATCCCCAAATAATATTATGGGTTTACTTATTTTCTTTTTAGTTTTGACAATTTTTGGTTTAAAAAGCTTAGAAACTTTGATGTTAGATTCAGACACATTTAAGATTAATTTATATTCTTGATTATGACACTTTCATCTGATACATCAGCTTCCTTATGCTTAGTATTTGAAGGAAAAATATATATTTCTGTCCTTTAACTTAAAGCCTATGTTTCTATACCTCTGTTTTTAAAGTATTTCTTATAAACAACATGTAGATTATGCTCATTTTTTTAAATCCTGCCTAATAATCTGAGTCTTTTCATCAATTTATTAATCTATGTATATTTCATATAATTATTAAGAGGTGTGTATTTAAGTCTATGATCTTGGTGTTTTCTATGTGTCCTGTATTTCTTTATTTCTTTGCTCCTTTGCTCTTCCTTCCAAGCCTTTTTATGAGGAGGGAGCAGTATGATGTATTAAATCAACTATCTTTTTAATATTCCATTTGTCATATACTCACATTTTACCTTTACTTCCTTTTTATATATTTAGTTTTTACTGAAAAGGTTAAAAGGTGCATATTTAACCTTCAGAAAGCATTATTTTGCACATACATGAACAGCTTCTCTTTGCACATGAGAATGAAAGCCGCTCAGTCATGGGATTCTCCTGGCAAGAATACTGGAGTGGGTTTCTGTTCTCTTCTCCAGGGGACCTTCTCAACCCTGGGATTGAATCCAGGTCTCCTGCATTGTAGGTGGATTCTTTACTGTCTGAGCCCAAGGAAGCCCTCTGCACACAGTGTTACCTTTTTCTGGAGTGCGTTCTCCACAAATATCTAAAAGATTCTCTATCTCACTTCTTTCAGGTCACTGCTCAAATGTTATTTTACCAGAAAAGCTTTATATAACACCTTAATATAAAATTATAATGCATCTCTTTGAGTTGCCTTATATATTATGTTCTGTTTTTTCCATTACATTTTTACATTTAAGGAAATTTGAGTAATTGAGGTAATAAATGAGAATGATTGCTTGGGAGGGGGTGGGATTGGTGTGATCAATCTGAGCTTATTCAAATTAGTAATCACAAGTTAATATGACTACTTATGTCTTAACATATTTCTGAAAATGATTTCAAAATTTATAAATTAAATTTAAAGAATTGTTTTTGTTTTATAAATTTATCACCTATTTAAAAGTCAGCTAACTATAAGTAATCCTTTAAATATTCAAAGTTTCCTATTCAACCATCTTTGCCATCTCTCATTATTCACATTTTTACTTAAAGTTAACTTTTTTGCAATGTTTTTCTCACACCTCAAGTCTGGGTTGATACTCCTCAAAGATATTTCTAAAAAACATTTTTTTTCAGAATATTTATCATACAGTATTATAAAATCCCAGTTTGTCTCCCAGCACTTAACATAGGCCCTGGCACATAACAGGCACTTAATAAATACTTGCTGAAGGAAGCAAAAGGGTGGAAAGAAGGAATAGTGGGACAGAGGGCGGAAGAAAAAGATTTCCTCCTCTACTACTACTGGTTAATACACCTTCAATAGCCAGCACTCTTTTTAACGTCACAAAATCTCTATATTTTCAAAGTAAAATATATCAAAATAGTAGGACTTTTTCACTTCAGTTAGATCCCATATAATTTAAGCTTTGCATTTGAGCTTATGAAAGAAAAGGAAATCATTCCTTCTGGCTGTCAAGTAATGCTTGAGCAAACTCTTACTGGTTTAGCGAGGTTACATGCACACAGAGCAAATTTTCAGAATATGAAATTCTGTTACTTTTGTATGTTCCATATAGTCCTAACCACAATATATGCTGTTATGAAATATTAACCCAAATGCCATTATTTCTTGACATAACATGTTCCATCTTGTTGCTTAGTTACTTTTTTTCTACAAGATTTTAAATTCACACTTGCCACTTGAAACAGAAATTTTAAGGCAAGAAAAGCTTTGAAGATAATGACTCAGTTCTATAGTCTATCCAAATTTTCTAGATGATCCCTGAAGATAATTTTATGTGCAAAAAAAGTTTGGTTCTTCCTAAGTATGACAACCTACCTTTACAGCAATTCACAGCAACCCTCTTCTCTTTCTCCTATGCTTTGTTTCAGGGCAACTCTGTCCATCTTTCTTTAAATACATCATAATCACTAATGCCTTCATATTTACTATGCCCATGTCCTGGATTTCCTATCTCACTTTCAGTTTTTCATCTCATCTTTCCAAATAAGAATCAATCATCTCTTTCTCTGTGTTCCTAAAACCTATGATTTATATATACTCATACCTGCCATATATTATTTGGCATAAACATAATTATAACTACACATAGCAAAAAAAGACAACTTTTTCTCCTTGCAACATCTTTCCAGAAGTACAGTGTGTCTGTTCAGCATAAGTTAAAGCCCAAGCTCTTTTCAAACACAAAGAGAAATCTCAAGAGACTAAAGTATGAGCAGAATCATTCCACAGCCTTTTCTAGAGAAGAAAGAGAATTTGGTTGTTTCTCATCTGGGGTAGGAGGGAACATTTCAAAAGACAGAAGAAATGGTGATGGATGATGGAGGGCCTCATAATTGAACATGTGGTCCCACACATGTGTTGCTGAATATCTGTAAAGCTACAAAGTCATGAAACACTTGCATGACAGAAGATCTTTGTGAGAAATTGGCAAAATTCAGAGTTTTGCACTCATATGGCAGGAGTGAAGCCATGACTAAAAGGACAGACACAGTCAGGTGATGGCCAAGAGAAAAGGAAGTAAAGTAATAAAATGCTGGGGGTTTGAAGCAAGTTTATAGAAATACCCCATGCCAGTAGTTGCTCAGGTCTCATTTTTGACTGTCAGTCTTGGAGTTGTGAACTAGCATGCCTTGGTCAGCTACATTTTGTATCTTGTCGTCACCTTCAAACCCAATCATGCTTGCAGATATTGTTGCCTTGACTCAAATCTGGTGAACAAGTTGAATAAGGATGTAAAATCTGTCCGGACACAAATCCTGATGGCTTTTGGAATGTACTTCAAAGTCAAAGCAAAGTTTTGGAAACTACTACCTACCCTGTTGAGTGGCATCATATGCAAAACTAGGAATACAGGAAGTAGGGTGAGAACTTGTCAGACTCAGCAGTTTAAGGAACTATCGCATGAAACATATGACTAGAGGTTATTTTTTAACATAGCTTAACTGACACACCATGCTTAACAATTGAAAAATGTTTCCTAGAAGGGGGAAAAAAGTCTGTTGTATACATAGTTAAGAGCTTCCCTGGTAGCTCAGCAATAAAGAAGCCACCTGCCAATGCAGGAGACGTGGGTTTGATCCCTGTGTCAGAAAAATCCCCTGGAGAAGGAAAGGGCAATCCACTCCTATATTCTTGCCTGGGAAATCTCATGGACAGAGGAGCCTGGCAGGCTACATTCCATGGGGTAACAGAGAGTCAGACATGACTTAGAGACTAAACAACAACAATAACAACAAAGTATATTTAAACTGAAATTTTTTTCTACTATATCACACACTGAGAACAAACTCCCTGGGCTGGACTGCTACTATATCATTGCATATTAGGCAGGCCACAAACTACAAGAAGCAAGGGACATTTTAAGGGTACATATATTTAAGGTTTGCAGAGGAGGATTTGGGGCTGTGAAGAAAATAAGCTACTGAAATATTGCTGTACAGCCAGAGATCTTGAGAGTGAAAAAGTAACAAAAATGAATAGAAAGTTGGAAGGATAGAGCATATGGTACCAAAGTCACCAATGAAACTATCTTGCAAATAGAAGAGTTTATGACACTAGAATGGATATTCAAAAAGGTGGAGAAACTCCACGACTGAAGGTCAAATTTCTGACGACCAGCAGGAAAGGAATGAAGTGGAAACATTTTAAGACATATGAGACATTTTAAGTTAACCATTCAACAAAGTTCTTGGAAGTCATTTTGAAAAATCAGACCCAGGGAGCAATGTATGGCAATGCTTTATTAGGAAAAAAAAAATGACAGCATGAGCAGATTTTGAGCCCCTAAGGTTTTACTATTAGTGAATCTATTTTGGAAAGAGAGAGAGTGATGTAATATTAGCTGCCCTCTGAGATCAAGAATAAACAGACTGGTAGGATGAAAGCGAGTGGGAAATTTGAATTGAGGTAGGTACAGTGCAAACCTAGAAGTCAAATGTAGGCGCTGAGTGGCCTTAAGCTGATCCCCACCCCCTGCTTAACTAAGGAGCTTCGAAAGTCATGAGTACTGTTTAACAAGTATTTCTTTCTCTTCTCTTTTTCTGGCACATGGTGCTACCGGGTTTCTCCATCCCCTTTGAAGTAAGGTATGGCCACCCAACTTGCTTTGGGCTGTGAAATGTGAGCAGAAGTGATTGAGTCACTTTCAAGTAAAGATATTCAGAGTGACTCACAGGTTGTCATACCCTTTCCCACCACTGCAGTGATTAAGGAAGCACATGTCAAGATGGAGTCTCCATTATTCTGGCTTCCTGATTTTCCCCAATAGACATGTACATATATAATATGATTGAGAAGTAAACATGTATTATTGTAAGCTTTGTTGAATAAACTCTAAGGTGATCTCCAACAATGCTTATCTCCTGTTGTTCATACTTCTGTGTGTAACTCCATCCCCTTGAGTGTGGATGGAACACACTTGCTTCTACAACTTGCTACTAACCAGTAGCATATGGTCAATGTTAATGGGAGGTTAATGTCTGTGATTACATTATAATACATATTAATATAAAACTGTCTCACTAAAGACACACTATAGACTCCCCTCACTGGCCTTGAAGAAGCAGGCTACCATAAAATAAGGACCTATGCTTAGAGAAGTTCAATGGCAAGGAACTCTGGAAGATAAACATGGCCTCCAGCATGAAACTAAAGCAGTAAGAGATTAGTTCTGCCAACAAAATGCAGGAGCTTAGAAATGACTCTCCTTAGTTCAGCCCATGCAAAACCTTAAATACAACCTGTTTGAGACTCTCATGCAGAGAACCCAGAACCCCAACTTCTAACCTACAGAAACTGAGATAATTAATGAATATATTTTAAGTCACTAAGTTTTTATTAATTTATTATACAGCAATAGAAACTACAGCAATGAACCTAGCTTATTCCTTCTGACAGAAGGATCCAGAAAAAGCTAAAAATTTATGTACAAAATTGTGCTTACAAGTTCCTTGAGAGGATAGGTGGCCCTTGCTCATAACAAGTTCCCAAGATCCACTGGTTTTATTTACATAAGCATCTATTTTGTGATATCATAAGTGGTAGCCTTGTCCTCATATGTGTGGGACTGAGTCAGATTTAACAACAGTCAGAAATTCTGTGAGGTAGAAACACTCACCAGTCAACTCATATAGCAGTGATCATAAGCCTCTTAAAACAGTATCCAAGACCAATAATTTTTCTTTTTTAGAAACATGAAAGTTCTACCTATGACACTGACTTCAAATGATGAAATACATACAACTTGTATCGCAACCTACAATATTACCTTAAGGATTACCATGAGTTTTTAAAATAGTTATTTAACTTCATTAATGGAAGGGGCAAAAAAAAAAAAAAAACCTGCTACCATTAAAAGAAAGAAAAGAAAAAAAACAGTATCTATGAGGTAAACTCTATCTTTGTATCTCAGAATATTAGATTGTGTGCCATGTTTATTTAACATTCTATACTCTCTGGAACACAATCAGATATCTCCAGATCTGTGTGCATCCTGTTTAAAATTTGCAGTCTTAGAGGAGCCAATTTATGTGAATTAGCTACAAGGCTAATGTATGGTAATGTTGATGAGAGTGGACAGATCTAGAATGATAGCATCTGATACACTTTTATAATGGTAAGGCTGCTACTTGGCATTTACTAAAACTTCCCGGAGCCTTATACAACTTTGCATTTGGTTATTTACTTGTGTCTGATTTATTATCACTTCTCTGATGTCACTTTTCAGAGCCTGCTATGTATTACATGAAAATAACATCTTCTGTGTAAGCAAACTCTGGGAGACAGGAAAGGACAGGGAAGCCTGGCAAGCTGCAGTCCATAGGATTTCAAAGCCCTTGTTGAGTGACTGAACAACAACCTGTAAGTTTCTGGGCTTCCCAGATTGCATTAATTGTAAAGAACTCACTTGCCAATGCAGGAGACAAAGACGTGGTTCGATCCACAGGTCAGGAAGATTCCCAGGAGGAGGATATGGCAAACCACTCCAGTATTTTGCCTGGAGAATCCCCATGGACAGAAGAGGCTGGTGGGCTACTGTCCATAGGGTTGCAAAGAGTCAGATATGATTTATTGACTAAACAACAATGCATGGAAGTATCTGTCTTTAATAAAAGACTCCAAGAGCCTTCAGGAAAGGGTCACGTCTCATTTTGCTTCCTATATGTAAAGTTTAGTATAGTGCCTGGCAGTTAGTTTTTGTTTACTGAAAAAGAGAGGAAAGGAGTGGAGTGGAGGGAAAGGGAAAGAAAAGGAAGGCAAAGGAAAGCCCTGGCCTTGGTTGTTTCACTGCTGTTCATAGACCCAGTTTTTGGTGGGTCAGAACCTGATCTATGGCAGGTAAAAGAAGAGAAACACCACACATGAACATAGTTCTAGCAGATCTACAAGGATTGACTCGACCACTCTGAGCTGAAATTTGAGGGCTCTTAGTCCATCCCCAAAATGTACTTTTCTGAATACTAGCAACACCTTGTCTACCTCAAAAGAGGTTGACCAAAAAGTTATGTTTTGTTTCATGACCCTCAGTTGCTACTGAAGAAAGAGAAAAGATTCCAGTTAGACAAATTACATTTTGTCTCTTGAAAATTGGACAATTCATCTTTGACAAAGGAGGCAAGAATATACAGTGGAGAAAAGACAATCTTTTTAACAAGTGGTGCTGGGAAAACTGGACAACCACTTGTAAAAGGATGAAACTAGAACACTTTTTAACACCATACACAAAAATAAACTCAAAATGGATCAAAGATCTAAACATAAGACCAGAAACTATAAAACTCCTAGAGGAAAACACAGGCAAAACACTCTCTGACATAAACCAAAGCAAGATCCTCTATGACCCACCTCCCAGAATATTGGAAATAAAAGCACAAATAAACAAATGGGACCTAATTAAAATTAAAAGCTTCTGCACAACAAAGGAAACTAAAAGCAAGGTGAAAAGGCAGCCTTCAGAATGGGAGAAAATAATAGCAAACAAAGCAACCGACAATTAATCTCAAAAATATACAAGCAACTCCTGCAGCTCAATTCCAGAAAAATTAAGGATCCAATCAAAAAGTGGGCCAAAGAACTTAACAGACATTTCTCCAAAGAAGACATAAAAATGGCTAACAAACACATGAAAAGATGCTCAACATCACTCATTATCAGAGAAATGCAAATCAAAACCACAGTGAGGTACCACTTTACACCAGTCAGAATGGCTGCCATCCAAAAGTCTACAAGCAATAAACACTGGAGAGGATGTGGAGAAAAGAGAACCCTCTTACACTCTTGGTGGGAATGCAAACTAGTACAGCCACTATGGAACACAGTGTGGAGATTCCTTAAAAAACTGGAAACAGAACTGCCATATGACCCAGCAATCCCACTGCTGGGCATACACACCGAGGAAACCAGAATTGAAAGAGACACATGTACCCCAATGTTCATCACCACATTGTTTACAATAGCCAGGACATGGAAGCAACCTAGATGTCCATCAACTGACGAATGGATAAGAAAGCTGTGGTACATATACACAAGGGAATATTACTCAACCATAAAAAAGAATACATTTGAATCAGTTCTACTGAGGTGGACGAAACTAGAGCCTATTATCCAGAGTGAAGTAAGCCAGAAAGAAAAACAACAATACAGTATACTAATGCATATATATGGAATTTATAAAGATGGTAATGATAACCCTGTATGCGAGACAGCAAAAGAGACGCAGATGTATAGAACAATCTTTTGGACTCTATGGGAGAGGGCAAGGGTGGGATAATATGGGAGAATGGCATTGAAACATGTAAATTATCATATGCGAAATCAATCGCCAGCCCAGGTTTGATGCTTGATACAGGGTGCTCAGGGCTGGTGCACCAGATGATCCAGAGAGATGGAATTGGGAGGGAGGTGGGAGGGGGGTTCTGGAACGGGAACACATGTACACCCATGGCAGAGTCATGCCAATGTATGGCAAAACCAACACGATAATGTAAAGAAAAAGAAAGAAAGAAAGAAAAATAAGGAAAAAAAAAAAAGAAAATCTGGAATTAGGATTCATTAACAAGAGTATCTGCTAGATATTTGAACTGAGGAAGAAAAAACTCCAAAGTCATGGTGATTGTATACATACAGAAGCGGGAAAAAAATCACAATGCAGGGAGTAGAACGAAAAATCACAGACAGTGCAGAAAAAACAGACCAGATAGGAAGCAGGAGAGAGCCCAAGAGAGAGAACCTAACTGGTTGACTTAATAACTGCAGACTTCCCATTTTCATCCTTGGGTTTATTGTAATAAAATGTCTTTTACACTTATAAAAGTTGTGCCTTTTGTTTAATTTGAAATATGAGATTTATGAAGTATGTTTCCAGTAAAATATGCTCCTTCCCCCAAGATCTGTTTTTATTCTTTTTTAATCCTAAATCAGTGTGTTAGTTGGCATGAGAAGGATTCTCTAATAGAGACTACAGGGAAAAGTAAGGCACTTTTGGAAATGAAAACTGTAAGATGAAATTGCATTTATAACCTGCTACTAGAAACCAGTGTGTCACTCCAAGCATTCTGAGTCCACAACTTCCCAAGGGGGTCATGGATAGAATTCAGGGAGCTCATGATGGGAAAAAAAAGAAACTCATCACTTTACTGACCTCTAAGTGAAATTAGATTTTTTTCAACTATGGATATAGGAAAATAAACAGTAATATAAACAATAACTTGAATTTTGTCATCAACAAAGATCAGGTATTTTCATATACCATAAATCTTAACATATTGTACATGTTGATCATAACTTCAAAACGATGGTATTTACTGGATTTACCACTAGATAGTATTATTTAATGCATTAATAAGAAAGCACACAATAACTATGTCACAGTTTTTTTTAATACTTTGCTAATTGCATTTCAATGTAATTGGTTTCCTTTGTAATCTTATGTATTTTACTATATGAATTTTAGAACATTATTCTGAGAAAGGATACTCAGACTTCACTGGAATTCCACATGGGTGTAGGGCACATAAAAGGGTTAAAAATTCCTACTGAGGAGTCCAAAGAAAAGGGAAAATTAAGTGATTTGATTATCAGCATAGAAATCAAATAAGAAATAAAATAAAATAAATAAAATAAAATAAAAAGAAATCAAATGCATAGAAACCAGAGGAAGACCAGGCAGAATCAAAAAGTTACACCTCTGAGAATGATTGTATTTCCTACCTGTGGTTTGGACTTCTTACACCTACTGTGTTAAAAATTTGACTGTATCTTTAAAGGATCTTAGTGAAAAATAGAAAAGATAAAAATTTTGTTTCTGCTATAGCTGAAGTCTTTATATGTTATGGTTTATGAAACAGTAAGTGGTATTATCATGCTGAGTCAAATCACTCAACTTGACTACCAGTCTTAACATAAGTACAGGTTGTATTGAATCTGGAAGGAATAATGAAAAAGTATAAACCCCATCACTTCCATCATTTAAATTGTTTCTCTTATAAATAAATGTTCTAATCCTCTTTCAATAACTGAAGATTATATGCATATATATAATACATATACATATATATATATATATTCTAGTAATGATTTTAAATAAGCATATGCATACTGTCAGTCTGCATTTATTATCTAAACAATTTGAGAGAGAAAAATATGTGACTAGAATTACAAATGAGTGTCCTTGCAACTTATGGCACTTAGTAAGTAAAGGATTATTGAGTGATTACTTCTTTTACCCTCAAGGCCCCCCAAGAAGGAAAGAACAGCATTTTCCTACGGAGGAGATTTAGTGTTCAGCAGACCATACACAATTATAAAATTAGCTAATTGATAATGTTTTAACATTAGAAGCATGCATGTTTGTTAGTAGATATTTTTAAGTAAACCTCTACTTTAATTTCAGATCAATATTTCAAAAGACGCCTACCAAGAAACTTTATTTAATATTTATTCATTTGCATTCAAATCTGCTAAATCAGTCAGTTCAAGAATCTTTAAGTTTGGGTCTAAATAGAGAAAACCACTTACTATGAAGTACCTGAAGTTTCCTGTAATTAAAAATTAATCTATGGCATTATTCTAAAATATTAAAAATTATCATCAACAACTATAAAAGTCATTGGTCTAGATAAAGAAACTGGTTTAAGAAAGCTGAGTGTTTCCTTAACATAAAAAAACATATATACCTTGATTCTTGACTATGTGAGAGCAAAGATGAGTAAATAAAGGAAGAATAGCTAAAAGGTGCATGAAGCCTGTTCTCAATATCTCTGAAGATCCATTTTATGAAAAAGCTTAGTTCTGAGCCATTTTGCTTGATATACAAAATTCTGTAGTAAACTTTAATCTCCTGAAAACTAGGAATAGAGAGAAAA
This sequence comes from Antilocapra americana, assembly GCA_007570785.1. Taxonomy (NCBI): domain Eukaryota; kingdom Metazoa; phylum Chordata; class Mammalia; order Artiodactyla; family Antilocapridae; genus Antilocapra; species Antilocapra americana. Next base: position 554,345 of record ML664197.1, read on the forward strand.
AGTACTTTATGAAGAGGATAGTTCTATATTGTAATGTTCAAACAAAGGTTAACTCAGTAGTGAACAGTCTTGAATCTAACAACCTCTTAATGCCATAGCTAGTGGCGGCGTTTGAAAGCTACATACTGGCAGTGTAAAGTTTGGGCTCAGATTCTAATTCTGCTACTTTCTACCTGCTTGTCCTCAGGAAAATGAGCCCCATATAATTCAGATATAAAAGGTAGAATATAGCAATTTTCCCACAGGGATGTTGTGAGGACCTCATGAAACAAGAAAAGAGCCTATAAAGTACATGCATAGAGCAGATACTCAGAAAATGGGGGCACCCTACCCTCGTCTGGGGTTTTATATCCCTACTGACCATCAAGCTGAGCAACAGATACAAGAGCAAATTAAATGCTTGTTGACTTCAGGAGAGATGGAATCAGGCCAAGAAGAAAACATAAACTTACAGTGATTGAATTTGTAAAAGGACTGGACCTGAGGAGAGACAGGGCCACAAAGCAATATATCTGAAACAGGTAATGAAAGAGTTCAAGCTCCTATATCTTTAATCTTGTTCGTTTGAATCTCTAAGGGCCTTACTTTCTCCTCCCTCAATAGTCTCTTCAGCAATCTCCACTGCTCTCCAGAAAATCTATGCCTTTTATGTTGATTATATTGGTGTTATATATTTAAATTAGGCTTATTATATTTACAGTCATCCAAAGGAAGTGGACTTAGAGTGACAGTACATAATAATATTTCTTATTTTTTAATGTCTAAAGCTGAAATTTAGGTAATAAATCACTAGGGGGTGGGTTCCCCCCTCCACCCCCCAGCAAAGAGCTGGAGTTCATTCTCTGTGGACCAATACTACAAGACAAAAACAACATGACAATCAAGGGAGGAGTCTGGGCCCTGCTCACAAGAGAGATGAAAGACCACATATTCCTCATTCTTGAAGTTAAGGAGACCTCCCTGACTGCATCGGAGCATTAAGACTCCTTAGAAGGTCAAAAGAGAGGGGGCATCACCTCATGGAAAGTGATGCCCCTACCCATAGGCCTCTTCGCCAGAATCCATCTTGGCTAAGCATGTGCACGCACACAGGGGAGGACACTGAGACGTACCAAATACAGACTCAGGACCCAGCAAAGCAAGACGGTTAGTCAGAGGAAACCTGGAGGAAACGCCCCCGAAAGTTACTCAGACTACCACTACGGCTGGGCTCTTTCTCTAAGTCGTCCTTGTGTCTACCCACACATGCTCTTTTTCCTCCTAATAAACAGTTTACTTGCTTCACCACTTTCTGCAAAGCCGAAGAGCCAGGGCCTTGTCACTGACGGCTGGTCTAGGGGTTAGGATTTGGTGCTCTTACCACCAGTCTGTGACCAGTTTCAAACCGCTGTAGTCTGAGGCCACCTGAGATCAGATGAGTTGTCCCATTCTAAGACCTTACAGCCCAAATGGTTGGCTTATTTAAATAACAATAAGTGCAAAAGGAAGGAGAATGAAAAAGAAAATATAAAGGAGAGTAAGAAAGAGGGAGGCAGAAAGAGAAAAAAAAAAAACAGAAAAAGTAAATAGGACTCTTTAAAAAACGCTAATCAATTAGGTGGCCACTTGAGAACAGAGACATATGGTGCTTCTGTAAACTAAAAGTCCAGGTAGGCATGGATTGTTTGCAAAAATATAAGAAAATACTTTGCCTTTTCCTTCTGCTTCTTTATCTATAAACATATGCATTATTTTGTTGTTGCATTTTCAGAAATGCCAAATGGATGTTGTACAATTTCAGAAAAGGAAACTTCAGGCAATCACAAGGATTCAAAGTGGCAACAGTGCTAGGGAAGACAGCCACCAATGCAAGAAGGAACTGAAAGAGTAAAACTTTCAGCCTGGAACGACAAAACCGAGGATGTCAACCAGACAATGATCTTAAAAATACAAAAAAAAAAAAAAAAAAAGGAGTGATTGATACGACTGAAACAGAGACTTAACTTTCAAAATATAAAATACTAGAGTATTCTTTACCATCTGAGCCACCAGGGAAGCCCAAGAATACTGAAGTGGGTAGCCTGTCCCCTTCTCCAGGGGATCTTCCCAACCCAGGAATCAAAGCAGGGTTTCCTGCAATGCAGGCAAATTCTTTGCCAGCTGAGCTACCAGGGAAGCCTGAGTCTTATTTAGGGGAGATCCTTTTTTAAAACTGAACAAGGTAAACATAGAACCAAAAAAAGGAAATACTTAAGTACTTCTTTATACAGCAGATAATAATTTTATGAAACTCTTAATCCCTAAGAGGTAGATACAGGTTATGAGGAGTTGACACATGCTGACTTACTTCTAAAGTTGATGTCAGGATGAAAAATTACAACCACTCACAATTCAATCCCCAGGGCCATTGTTTGCACAGATTGGGGTCTGGATGGAACATTAATCTGGACCAGCCATGGTTATTTCTAAGTTTCTAAGCTTTATCTTCCTGATTTAAAACGTATAAAGTCATGAAATAAGCTAGAAGAAAACTTAGAACCTATCTAGTTCAACTTCCTCATGTTAGTCTCAGAAACTTGAGTCCCAGAGTCATACTGACTTACCTCAAGTCACTCAGTTGGTTGACAGAAGAATAACAGATAAAATCAGTTCTTGTGATTCCAATCAGAGAATTCTCTAAAATTTATAGATAACAGCATCTACTTCCTTCTCTCAACACTGCAAAATATAAATAGATTTACAGAACATATTCATCAAGATGCATACCCTGAGCAGGAATCATTATGGATCTCCTTCCTCAATTAGGAAATTAATTTCTTAGTAACAGTTAAAGGTATTCTATCTACCTCCTCTATCCATGTTCCTCCATCATGTGCTTTGAAAGCCATGTAAGTTTAGCTTCTTTACTTTTTCAGTTCTCAGTTTTAAAGTCCAAACTAAGATAAAAAAACCTTGGGGACAGTTTTTTTTTTCTGTTATAGGAACTTGGAATTATGGAAATCAACATCATTACATCTTACCAGATTTTAAAATTCAATCTGATGAGCTGTCCTACAGAAAGTAAACAGTATGCTTACCTAAGGTTTGGCATATGTAGGTGTTTCCCACAAATCACTGACTTAAGTAAACCATAGTAAACATTTCTTCTGGGCTAACATGAGAAAGTGAAACCACTCAGTCAGAGCTCTGCCAGTGTCAGGCAAGAACATTGGAATGGGTTTCCATTTCCTTCTCCAATGCATGAAAGTAAGAAGTGAAAGTGAAGTCCCTCAGTCGTGTCTGACTCCTAGTGACCCCATGGACTCCAGCCTACCAGGCTCCTCCATCCATGGGATTTTCCAGGCAAGAGTACTGGAGTCGGTTGCCATTGCCTTCTCCACAGTCAGAGCTAGTGAGCCCTTTTCTCTTCACTAATGTGTGTGTACTTATTTTTTTACCTTTCTACACATAATTAAACTATTTGATATTGCATTTGCAGACTGCACTGAAGTAGCTGCTCTGAGATATTTACTAAAAACAAATGAAAACTATTATTTGAGATACAAGCAGTGTTACCTCACTCCAAGGATATTGCAATTTTATTTCACTGATGGATATTCAGAGAACTCAAACCACAACTGAAATTAACAAGTGAGAAACCAGCAAAGATCTCGTCCCTAAAAGGTCACTCATGGAATCCTATGTTACTACCATTTATCAGAACTTAGTATCCAAAAGGATGTGCAAAGTATAAACAGTATAGATTAATTGAAAACATAAACTACACATAATGACACCCAGCATATACATGCCCATGAGTAGAAAAGAATATGAGAACATAATGCAAAAGGAGAATTGCCTGTTGTTTTGGATGAATGGAATCTATCTAGGGTATGAGTTCTGCCCAGAGTCTCACCTGCCCTCAGACATCTCTGAGTGAGCCATTACCTGGTTGCAACAGGACAATGTTAAGTCATTCGTCCACAGGACTACTCTCAGATCTGTCCGATGTTAAAATCAGGTCACTGGAATTCTTCTGTATATGCCACCCAAGAGTCCTCACTCTAGACTCTATAAAATTCTAATATTTCATGTTTTCTTTTAGTTAATGATTATATTTTATGACTGTTTTACTAGATTATAACCTCGTCAAAGGAAACAATAATATTTTAAAATATTTTAAAACTCGTCGTGTCCCACATAGTATCTGACCTGGTCCCATTGATTGAACAGTCATAGATCATGATAAGGCCGTCAAAATGGAGCAGGCAAGGAAAAAGGAGGCCATATTTCAAAGTATATTTATATTCATGATCTGACCTTTAGATTCTCTGAGTTTTAGAAATGATTTTTTTATAAGATTAAATTATTATTTTTATATGTAGTAAATCTGATAAGACTGACATTTTGAAATAAACAGAATTTTTTTACACAGCAGAAAAATATATCTAAATCTTTAAACAGAAATTCAACTCCTGCCTGATCACAATGGAGCAACAGTGCAGAAACAATTCTTTCACTGTAAATAAATTAAAAAGTGGAAAAATATATGAAACTATTCTTTTTAGTCAGTGGAAAGCAGATAGCACAGACCTGTGCTGAACACAGAAGCCCTTGGCTTTCTGCCTGCAGACAGTTTCAGGACTAATCAATGGGGAAGGGCAAGTCAAAAAGAGACTGCCATTGGTCTCAATATAGTAGATGGAGATTGAAGTTCAATGAGTCTCAAATTGGTTGGGAAAAGGGACTGTGAATACCAAAGGAGAAAGTTATGCAGAGAAAGAGGTCCAGATATGCATACCATTTTTATCATCCTGATACCAAAATCAGCACAGATGCACAAATGGATCTTACCTGGGGAATCTGTAAGGGCTGGAAAAGGTAACTCCTTTGAATGCAAAGACAGCAACACAAGACTTCAAGGAACATGAAAAATCAAGGAAACATAACTGCACCAAAGGAACATAATATATTATTTTCAAAAGTGGTATTGAAACAATGGGTAACCATATAGGAAAAAATAAATCTCAATTCTTATCTACATCTAAAAAAAAACAACTTAAAATTAATCTTAGACTCAAATGTAAAATCTAAAGTTATAAAATTCTACAAGAAACTATAAGAGAAAACTGTGATCTTGGGCTAGGCAAAGAGTTCTTAAGTCACACACACACACACACAAAATGAACCATAAAAGAATTTAACCTAATCAGAATTTTAAATTACTGCTTTCCCAAAAATACTATTAGAAAAGAAAAAGGAAGGCACAATCTGGGAGAAGATATTTACAATAGATAGTAATGTGAAGGAGATCAAATTTTTAAAAAATGGGTAAATGGTGCTGGTCTTAGTTGCTCAGTCATTTCTGACTCTTTGTGACCCCATGGAAAATGTAGCCCGCCAGGTTCCTCTGGGGATTCTCCAGGCAAGAATACAGGAGTGGGTAGCCTATCCCTTCTCCAGAAATGATCTGAACACACTTCACCAAAAAAGAATATTCAAATAACTAATAAGCGGACAAAAATTTATTCAACATCATTAATTATCAGAGAAATCAAATGTAAATAGCAATTATATAATTTTATACACTCACATTCAAATGTCTAAAATTTAAAAGACTATTGTCCAACAGGTACAATGTTCCAGTTATAAGATAAATAAGTATTAGGAAAGTAATATATGGCATGAGAAAATATAATTAACACTGCTATATGTTATATACAAAACTTGTTGAAAGTAAATCCAAACAGTTCTCATCACAACGCAAAAAATGCATTTCTTTAGTTTTGTATCTATATGCTGCTGCTGCTTGCTGCTGCTGCTAAGTTGCTTCAGTCGTGCCGGACTCTGTGCGACCCCATAGATGGCAGCCCCCCAGGCTCCCCCATTCCTGGGATTCTCCAGGCAAGAACACTGAGTGGGTTGCCATTTCTGGTGATGGATATTCACTAAACTTGTGATAACTAATCAATTAATTAATTTAAAAACAAAATTAAAAATACTATTGTTTTTGCCGTAAAGCAACTGGAAGTCATATATGACTGGTGGGAACATGAAAAGATCACATCTCTGGGAAAATTTGATTTTTCAAAAAATTTAAACATATAGTTACTATATGATCCAGCTATGCAAAGAAGATATTTACCCCAAAAAATTGAAAACCTATATGCATGTTCATACGTTTCATGGCAACTTTTTTCATTAGTCAAAAACTAGGAGCAATAAGAAGGTCGATCAAGAGGCAAGTGGAAACGAGTTTGTATCATACTACTCCAAGGTATAAAAGAACTAACAACTAAGACAGTCAAGTGGCTGAATCCAAAAACAACATGCCAAGTGAAAGAAACCAGATACAGAAAAGCATAAGCTATATGATACCATTTCTGTGAACCTCTAGAAAATATAAAATGACAGAAAGCATATCAATGGCTACGTGGGACCCAAAGGTAATAGAAATGTTGAGGTGATAGAAATGTTCTGTATATCGATTTTAGTGGTGGTTACACAGATACATACATTTCTCAAACCACATAAAAATACATTTAAAATCCCATCCTTTCTGCTCTCTCTTTGGCCATCACAATCAAACACTACCATATCTGGAGAGCTTAATAGAGCTTGCTTTTGGTCTGGATATTTATAGTTTTTGCTAGTATAATGCAAAAACTACCATTGCAAATGGAGACAAGCACAAACTCTATATGTATACAAGCATTTGTTAATAGGCCGGGCTTCCTTGGAAAAGTCTGTATACTTTCTCAGTGTTGGCTTCAGGTTTCTAAGTTCAGGCTGTTTTACAAATTGCCTGTTATCAGTGAATAAAAATGTCCTATTAGAATTCTTTTTTGGCCATTTTCCTAGATAATTCTGTGAATGTTTACCTCATATATATTTGAGATTATATTAGTGGATGTATTCAAGGTTCAGAACTTGGCATTTTCATCATAAATTTTTCTTTTGATTATTAAATGATAATCATTATCCCTAGCAATAATTTGTCTTTGAAGTCTATCCATTTTGATAATATTGCTAACACAACTTTTTTTTTTCTTGGAGCTTTTTAAATATATATCTTCCATTTCTTACTTTTCAACTTTTTGATATTTTTGTAGCATAAGGATGTCTCCTATAACTAGCTTATAGCTGGATTTAATTTTTGCTTTTGTATTTAATAGTAAGTCTCTCTCTTAGTAAGAGGTTTTCATCAGTGAATTTTCTTATATTTACAGTTATTGTGATTACTGATATATTTAATTTTCATTTTTATGGCTCATTTTCATTAGTATTGAGCTTTGATATCCAGTTTTTAATATTTATCTCTATTTATTATATTTGTAATAAGACTGGAATTTTTCATTTGAAACTCTTGCAAAGACTCCTAAACAAAATTATCAAAGGAGGAGAGAAGAGCCACTAGCTCATGTCTATTTCTTAATTGAAATGATCATTCCTTCCTTCAATAAGATGATTTATTTGAGAATTCTGGAGTTGGGAAGAGTCTTATAAAGGTGGCCTAATCCATTGTACACATACAAATAGAAGCCTGGAGGGTTTAGATATGTTGTTCAAGGTCACAACATGAGTTTCTAATTATGATATCACTGAACAGAATTTTACTCTTTGTCTAGTGCTCTTTCCATGCTATCCTTTCAGATTTATGCTGTTCAGACTGTTGAGTATCATCATCTCTGCAATCAATAGTAGCACATGTCTTCCTCATAAGGAGCTTGTAAGTTGAATCAATTCTGAGATATGCATATTAAATCAAGAAGCACGCAAAGCAGATGGTAAAATGCAAATGGATTAGAGCTCCAAGGTTATACATATTTAAATAATTTGAAAAGTGATAGCCTGTTTTAAGTCTCATCAGCAGCTTTGAAAATAATAGGCTCAACCATAATGGGAAATATGAAATATTTTCTAGCTTCTAGTTGTCCTTTGTAAAAAATGGTCTATTTCAATACCTAATTTATTATTTCTCATTTAGGTATACCCTGCAGCAATACTTTTCTACAGGCTTTACCTTCCCATTGAGTATTCAAATGTTTCTGTCATTTATTTTCCCTCAAAGGCATTAAACTGCTTTTCAGATCTTATTTCATTTTCTTTGTTACTTTTCCAGATACCTAAAATTTTAAAGTATTATTTCCAGTTAATCTCATATGGGACACAAAATGAAGAGCCTGTATAGTGAATAATTACTCTGTATTTCAAAATGCAGAACTACTGGCGTAAGTTAGATGATGGAAAATTATAGCATCAGATCTCATACTATTGACAATGGAAACATAGCAGTCATACTTGGAAAAAGCTTATTCTTTCTCTACATGTGAAAAAAAGAAACATTAAAAAATCCAACTTTAAATCACACTTCAATTTCCAGTTTCTCTTCTTAAAATATACATTGCCAATCCCCTCCCCTCCCCGCCCGCTTCCCCTTGCCTCAACTCAAATCAGCAGGTCTTTCCAAACCAGCCTTTGAGATTTCAGTCTAGGGCTACATTCTGAGCATATACTTTAGCAGATAGACCAATTAGGCCTTTTTTCTGACAGCAGCCAATGTCGTGGGGCCCTTGTTGAAATTTCTGTCACATTTTGTATTTATGAAAATGAGCTATGTCCTTGGGCATTTCAAAAGGCTCTGAAGCACAAGACTGAGGAGGGCACCAGAGGGAGGCAGAGCAGAGCTATCACTGTGAAGTTCTGTTAGGGGTATTTGGATTCTAATGATAGTGATGACTATGGTAGGAAGTTACAAAGGATCAGAATCAGAACATGAATCCTCCAATCTGGAAACAAAACTTATTTTGATTAAATTAACCTGTACTTCCAGTTAATTCTGAGAAAAGATAGGTTTGAAATCTTGTCTTTATTTTTAACAGAGACACATTTAAACCTGAGAAAAGGCAAACATGAGCAATCCACAATCTTTTGGGCATAGGTGACACTGAGTCCACCTCATGTCTTCTTGGCTGTTCTCCCTGATGGCTCTTCACATCAGGTGACCAAAGTATTGCATCTTCAGCTTTAGCACCAGTCCTTTCAATGAATATTCAAGGTTGATTGACTGGATTGATTTCCTTGCAGTCCAAGGGACTCTCAAGAGTCTTCACCAACATCACAATTTGAAAGCATCATCCCTCAGTGCCCAGCTTTTTTTTAATGGTCCAACTCTCACATCCATATATGACTACTGGTAAAACCAGTTTTGACTCTACAGATTTTGGTCAGCAAGGTGACTCCCCTGCTTTTTAATATGCTGTCTACTTTTGTCATAACTTTCCTTCCAAGGAGCAAGTGCCTTTTCATTTCATGGCTGCAGTCACCATCCACAGTGATTCTGGAGCCCAAGAAAATAAAATCTATCATTGCTTCCACTTCTTTCCCTTCTATTTGCCATGAAGTGATGGGCTGGATACAATGATATCATACTTTTTAATGTTGATATTCAAGCCAACATTTTCACTCTACTTTTTCACCCTCATCAAGAAGCTCTAAGTTCTTCTTCACTGTCTACCATTAGAGTAGTATCATCTGCATATCTGAGTTTACTGATATTTCTCCCTGCAAACTTGATTCCATCTTGTGCTTAATCCAGTATGGCATTTCACATAATGTACTCTGCATATAAGTTAAATAAGGAGGGTGACAATATACAGCCTTGACCTACTCCTTTCCCAATTTTGAACCAGTCTGTTGTTCCATATCTAGTTCTAACCGTTGCTTCTTGACTCACATATGGGTTTCTCAAGGAGATAGATAAGGCAGTCTGGTATTTCCATCTCTTTTAAGTATTTTCCACAGTCTGTTGTGATCCACAAAGTCAAAGTGCTTAGTGTAATTGATGAAGCAGAAATAGATGTTTTACTGGGACGTCCTTGCTTTCTCCATGATCCAATAAATGTCGGCAATTTGATCTCTGGTTCCTCTGCCTTTTCTAAACCCAGCTTGAACATCTGAAAGTTCTTGGTTCATGTCCTGCTGAAGCCTAGCTTGAAGGATTTTGAGCATAAACTTGCTAGCATGTGAAATGACCACAATTATATGGTAGTGTGAACGTTCTTAAGCATTGCCCTTCTTAGGGATTAGAATGAAAACTGAGCTTTTCCAATCCTATTACCATTGCTGAGTTTTCCAAATTTGCTGACATATTGAGTGCAGCACTTTAACAGTATCATCTTTTAGGATTTGAAATAGCTCAGCTGGAATTCCATCACATCTACTAGCTTTGTTCATAGGAACGTTTCATAAGTCCCACTTGACTTCACACTCCAGGATCTCTGGCTCTTGGTAAGTGACTACAACATCCTGAGTATCCAGGTTATTAAAATTGTTTTGCTTAGTTCTGTGTATTTTTGCCACCTCTTCTTAATCGCTTCTGCCTCTGTTAGATCCTTACCATTTCTGTTCTTTATCATACCCATCCTTGCATGAAATATTCCCTTAGTATCTCCAGTTTTCTTAAAGAGGTCTCTGCTGCTGCTGCTGCTGCTAAGTCGCTTCAGTCATGTCCGACTCTGTGCGACCCCATAGACGGCAGCCCACCAGGCTCTGCCATCCCTGAGATTCTCCAGGCAAGAACACTGGAGTGGGTTGCCATTGCATTCTCCAATGCAGGAGAGTGAAAAGTGAAAGTGAAGTCGCTCCGTCGCGTCCAACACTTCGCGACCCCATGGACTGCAGCCCACCAGGCTCCTCTGTCCATGGGATTTTCTAGCAAGAATACTGGAGTAGGGTGTCATTGCCTTCTCCAAAAGAGGTCTCTAGTCTTTCCCATTCTACTGTTTTCCTCTATTTCTTTGCCTGCTCACTTAAGAAGGCTTTATCTCTCCTGCTATTCTCTGGAACTCTGAATTCAATTGGATATATTTTTCCCTTTCCCCTTGCTTTTCATTTCTCTTCTTTGTTTTATATTCTTTCCTTTAACAGTTTCCTTCATCCAAAAAAAAAACACTACTGCCTGCTCTCTTCCCAAGCATGTGTGTGTGGGCACACGCGTGCACACACACAGAGTGTTTAAAATACACTGAGAATGAGTTGGAAGGTTTTGCTTCATTGAGGTTGCATCTAAATGGCAGTTTCTTCTTTGCCCTTTCAGTATAAGCTAGAGCTTCACAGAAAGATTTCCTTCAGTATGCTTAGTGTCTGTGTCTTGAATCTCTGTGTTCCCCGGTTAGACTTGTGCTCAGTAGATGTTACTCTTTATTTGACTCATCTCACCAAGTTTTCCACATTCTCTGATAATATTCACTTGCTCTCTTAGGCTTGCATTGGATGCTGAGCCAAACTAGAAGATAAAGCATATATTTCCACAATGCCTCTCCACCTTATTTCCATGCAATGTGAAATGGAATTGTCATGGTTCATATTGTAGAATTTGCCAGGCCAATGATAATTGCCCATCTTTGTATGTGACCTGATTTTTCCTACCTTAGAAGTTTTTAAAAGATATTTCCTATGTCCCCATTATTTTGAAATTTCACAACTATATCCTTTGATGTGAGTATTTTCCCATTCATTGTGCTGGGAGACACAATGGACATTTTCATTTTGAAAATTGATGTCTGTTGATACTTTTTATACCAGTTTCCTATTCATTTACACAATCTGTAATTTTTCTGTGCTTTCTAATAGTTTATTACTGCTGTATTCTTTTCATTATGGATACAACAATTTCCCTTATGAAGATGACTATGAAATATAATATATTTATTTTATATTCATTTTCATCTTTCTAAATATCAAAAAAAAATTTTAGAATATACCTCACAAAGGCTTTAACCAATCGTTCTAGTTATAAATAAAACTGCCCAAGTTAAAGCTTAAAAGCTTCATTTTATGAATGTTGAGACTATAGCAACATGTAATTAAATGAAATTACTGAAGTTGTTCAAAGGACTGTGGAAAATCTTGTTTCTGGCATGTGATGGCCCAGCTTTGGAGTGCTGGTGAGAACAAAGAACAAAACTGATCTATTATATGTTTTGCATCTGCCAAATCATGGATCATTCTGAAAGAGCCAACCTCCCTTTTTTTCCCAGTCCATGACAGTCAGGAAGAATTGACAGTCTTAATCACTATCAGTGTTTGAATGAAAACACGGAAAAAACTCACTTAACCCCATATAGCTTTTTAAAATAATAGGAGAAAAAAGGAATGATCTTAGCCAGTAAGAAATCATCCAAAGACCAAAGAAATTTTAAGTAAAATCAGTCCTTGAGGATAAAACCAAATTAAAAACTTCTTAACGGCACAGAGTCTTTGATATGGAAAGGAAAACAATAATGAGTTATCATTGGATTAATAGCAAAATATCTTCTCTATTGACAAAATCATGCTACACTACAACTGAATAAGATAATATGAAAATCCAGTCATAAATAAATGTTCATCTGAGAGTGATAATATAGAACAATTAGCCCAAATCATTTTATAGAAAAGCAACTGAGATCAAATGAAAGGAAGAATGCATTCAACTCCCCACAAATAGTGAATGGCCCGTGCAACAAGTATGTTGTTGTTCCATAATCAAACTCTTTAGTCTTTTTATTCTTACAAACTCCAGTGTTTTTTTTTCACTATAATAATTGGCCTTATAATTGAATATCTAATTCATATATAGTTAAACTCTTTAGGTTAGAAATAATTGGCAAATCCTAGTTATGGCCCATATAATTTAATATTCATGACAATGCAGTGTCAACAAAGAGAAAGAATTCTAGATTTGTGTTTTAAATGAAACATCATTTAAAGTAGAACATGAAGAAAGCCAAATATTTTGGGGTAATTAGAGGAATTTAGCTTGTAAAATCTAGAGAGAGAAAGTTAAGGAGTGACTTTCTATGGTTAAATGACAGATCTAGGCTATTATCTGCCATTTTCATTGAGGTAAAATATAGTTAGAGCAAGGTGAGTACAGATGTAACCAAGAAGCAAGTCTTAAGTACAGAAAGATTTATGTCTGGCCCAGACTCTACTTAGTGAAATAAGAGGGTTATTATAGATGAAGCCCTAGAGTTTAGGGGAATATAGACTGTTATCATCCTTCTCTTACTTGAAATTTGCTGGTTAGAGGTTTAGGAGCCAAACCAAGTGACCAACTTGATATTATATCACCAAGCAAGCTGTGTTTCCCAGTAAGGAAAGGAGCATGTTCAATTCTTCCCAATTAAAGTCTTAGTATAATGATTAAGCCCACAGACTCAGGGACCAGAGTGCCTGGGCTCAAAACCCAAGCTTCTTCACTGGTTACATAAATTTAGACAAATTACTTTAAGGTGACTTGGCTCTTCTCATAGGTAGAAGGAAGAGATTTTGTTACCTGTTATTTTTTAACAATTGTTAAGACAGTGCTTAGGAAATAGCAATTATTATTATCTTCCACATATCTGAACTCATGTCATCTAACATATCCCAATATTGCCTTATAAATAATTATTGAAAACATCAAAAATAAAGACTTTAGAATTACCTATTAAGAGTATCACAAGCTTATTTTAAGAGGGGAAAATGTAGCTAAAGTTACTTAACAGTGTTGAATACATCCAAATGACACATCAACTGGGCAGTGATGAACACTTTGACTAAATTCTAATCAAGAGGTTATTGAGTTAGTGAAATCTTGAAATCTCACAATTGATATTTGTCTGCTCTGAGTAATGTTGGGTTCTATTCATGTGAACACTGGAAAGGCAGATTCCCAGTGTTATTTTATTAGAAAAGAGTCAAGACCATACCACAGTTCTATAAATACTCATAGTGTATAGTCTTTAAGTATAAGTTGTCTCCTAATAGCTGAGTCTATTGGCTGCCAAACGAACTCTCAGTTGAAAAAGAACAAAGAATCTAGAATTTAGATACAAATAAGAGAATATCTAGCAAAAGAAACTCACAGTATGGCAGGTCTATTTGCAGTTTTTTAAGGAATCTCCACACTGTTTTCCATAGTGGCTGTACTAGTTTGCATTCCCACCAACAGTGTAAGAGAGTTCCCTTTTCTCCACATCCTCTCCAGCATTTATTACTTGTAGATTTTTGGATTGCAGCCATTCTGACTGGTGTAAAGTGGTACCTCATTGTGGTTTTGATTTGCATTTCTCTGATAATGAGTGATGTTGAGCATCTTTTCATGTGTCTGTTAGCCATTTTTATGTCTTCTTTGGAGAAATGTCTGTTAAGTTCTTTGGCCCACTTTTTGATTGGGTCGTTTATTTTTCTAGAATGGAGCTGCAGGAGTTGCTTGTATATTTTTGAGATTAATTGTTTGTCTGTTGCTTCTTTGGCTATTATTTTCTCCCATTCTGAAGGCTGTCTTTTCACCTTGCTTATAGTTTCCTTTGTTGTGCAGAAGCTTTTAATTTTAATTAGGTCCCATTTGTTCATTCGTGCTTTTATTTCCGATATTCTGGGAGGTGGGTCATAGAGGATCCCGCTTTGGTTTATGTCAGAGAGTGTTTTGCCTATGTTATCCTCTAGGAGTTTTATAGTTTCTGGTCTTATGCTTAGATCTTTGATCCATTTTGAGTTTATCTTAAAAAACTGCAAATAGACCTGGCATATGACCCAGCAATCCCACTGCTGGGCATACACACCGAGGAAACCAGAATTGAAAGAGCCACGTGTACCCCAATGTTCATCGCTGCATTGTTTACAATAGCCAGGACATGGAAGCAACCTAGATGCCCATCAACTGACAAATGGATAAGAAAGCTGTGGTACATATACACAATGGAATATTACTCAGCATTAAAAAAAAATTCATTTGAAGCAATTCTACTCACATGGACGAAACTGGAGCCCATTATCCAGAGTGAAGTAAGCCAGAAGCAAAAACAACAATACAGTATATTAACGCATATATATGGAATTTAGAAAGATGGTAACGAGAACCCAGCATGCGAGACAGCAAAAGGAACGCAGACGTATAGAACAGACTCGTGCACTCTGTGGATGAGGGCAAGGGTGGGATGATATGGGAGAATGGCATTGAAACATGTTAATTATCATATGTGAAATCAATCGCCAGCCCAGGATTGATGCTCGGGGCTGGTGCAGTGAGATTTCCCGGGGGGGAGGGAGGAGGGAGGGAAGAAGGAGGGGGGTTCTGGAGGGGGAGCATATATAAACCCATGGCAATATCATGTCATTGTATGGCAAAACCAATTAAAAAAAGAATAAACCAAAGCGGGATCCTCTATGACCCTAATATATCTCCAAATTACCTCTCTTCTACTCTTTTTCTTAACATGACTTTTCCTTCTCCCTGTTCATCACCTTGAATTATTTTTTAAAAATGTTTTTAACATAACATTCTCGATTTTCTTTCTTCTAAATAGAATATTAACTTTAAGTATGAGAAGAAAAAAATTTAAATATCTTATTTTGAGATGAATAGGGGAAGTTTAAAGATTGAAAGGTATAGGTGGGATTTGAATTGTTTCTAGATTTCATTTCCATTCTCATTAAGACTCAAAAAAAAAGACAAGTACACTTTTTAAAAATGCTTTTAAAAAATCCCGTTGCAACTAAATGATATCAAGAGGCTGAATCACTCATCCAACTATATTATAATCCATTTGTTTCTTTATATCAGGGAGAAAGGTATAAAGATATATCAGGGGAAAAGATATCTCCTCTCTGTGAGGAGATACCCCACTTTCAAGGTCAGGAGTGGCAGCTGCACTTCGCTGGAGATCAGAGAAAGCCCAGTAATCCTGTAGGCACTGGAGCATTTGTGAGGAGATACCGATGTCCAAGGGCAAAGGAGAAGCCCAAGCAAGATGGTAGGAGGGGTGAATTTGTGTTTAGAATTAAACCCCATTCCTGCCAGAGACTCTCAGAGGGCTAAAACAAACCTTGTGTGTACCAGGACCCGGGGACCCTACAGGGACTGGGACAGAACTGTGTTTAAGTGTCTCCTGTGGAGGTACGGGTCAGCAGTGGACTACCACAGGGACAGGGGCTCTGGGCACAGCAGACTTGGGTATGGCATAAGCCCTATTGGAGGAGGTTGCCATTAACCCTATCCTTAAGAGCTGCCAGAACTTTCACAGGACAGGGAAATAGACACTTGGAGGGGACAAACAGAACATTTTGTGAACCAGGACTCAGGAGAAAGGAGCAGTGAACTCACAAGAGACTGACCTAGGCTTCCCTGTGAATGTCCAGGAGTCTCCAGTGGAGGCATGGGTCAGTGGTGGCCTGCCGAAGGGTTGGGAGCACTGAGCGTAACAGTACATGCATAGGATCTTTTGAAGGAGGGCACCATTATCTTCATTACCTCCTAGTTTGGCCCAAGGTAAATAGCAGGGAGGGAACACAGCTTCACCCATCAACAGAAGGTTGGATTAAGGATTTACTGAGCATGGCCCTGCCCATCAGAATGAGGCCCAGTTTCCCCCTCTCCCAACAGGAAGCTTCCATAAGCCTCTTATCCTTCTCCATCAGAGAGCAGACAGACTGAAAACCACAATCACAGAAAACTAATTAATCTAATCACATGGACCACAGCCTTGTCTAACTCAATAAAACTATGAGCCATGCTCTGTAGGGCCACCCAAGATGGACAGGTCATGGTAGAAAGTTCTGACAAAATGTGGTCCACTGGAGAAGGGAATGGCAAACCACTTCAGTATTCTTGCCTTGAGAACCCCATAAACAGTATGAAAGGGCAAAAAGATAGGACACTGAAAGATGAACTCCCCAGGTTGGTAGGTGCCTGATAAGCTACTGGAGATCAGTGGAGAAATAATGCCAGAAAGAAAGAAGAGACAGAGCCAAATCAAATACAACACTCAGTTGTGGATGTGACTGGTGATAGAAGCAAGGTTTGATGCTGCAGAGAGCAATATTGCATAGGAACCTGGAATGTTAGGCTCATGAATCAAGGCAAACTGGAAGTGGTCCAACAGGAGATGGCAAGAGTGAACGTCGACATTCTAGGAATCAGCAAACTAAAACAGGCTGGAATGGGTGAATTTAACTCAGATGATAATTATATCTACTACTGTGGGCAAGAATCCCTTAGAGGAAATGGAGTAGCCATCATAGTCAACAGAAGAGTTCAAAATGCAGTATTTGGATGCAATTTCAAAAATAACAGAATAATCCCTGTTTGTTTTCAAGGCAAATGATTCAATATCACGGTAATCCAAGTCTATGCTCTGGCCACTAAGGGCATAGACTAAAGAAGCTGAATTTCAGCTGAAGAAGCTGAAATTGAACAGTTCTATGAAGGCCTACAAGACCTTCTAACATCCAAAAAAGATGTCCTTTTCATTATCAGGGACTGGAAACTGCAAAACTAGGAAGTCACGAAACACCTGGAGAAACAGGCAAATTTGGCCTTGGAGTACAGAATGAAGCAGGGCAAAGGCTAATAGAGTTTTATTAAGAGAATGCACTGGTCATAGCAAACACCCTCTTCCTACAACACAGGACATGACTCTACACATGTACATCACCAGATGGTCAATATCAAAATCAGATTGATTATATTCTTTGCAGCCAAAGATGGAGAAGCTCTATACAGTCAGCAAAAACAAGACCGGGAGCTGACTGTGGCTCAGAGCATGAACTTCTTATTGCCAAATTCAGACTTCAGTTGAAGAAAGTACAGAAAACTACTAGATCATTCAGGTATGACCTAAATCAAATCCCTAATAATAAAGTGCAATTGAGAAATAGATTTAAGGTACTAGATCTAACAGACAGAATGCCTGATGAACTATGAACAGAGGTTCATGACATTGTACAGGAGACAGGGATAAAGACCATTCCCAAGAAAAAGAAATGCAAAAAAGCAAAACGGCTGTCTGAGGAGGCCTTACAAATAGCTGTGAAAAGAAGAGAAGTGAAAGGCAAAGGAGAAAAGGAAAGATATACCCATTTGAATGCAGAGTTCCAAAGAATAGCAAGGAGATATAAGAAAGCTTTCCTCAGTGATCAGTGCAAAGATATAGAGGAAAACAATAGAATTGGAAAACTAGAGATTTCTTCAAGAAAATTAGAGATACTAATGGAACAAGTCAAGCAAAGATGGAAACAAAAAAGGACAGAAATTGAATGAACCTAACAGAAGCAGAAGATATTAAGAAGAGGTGGCAAGAATAAACAGAAGAACTGTACAAGAAAGATCTTCATGACCTAGATAGTCATGATGGTGTGATCACTCATCTAGAGCCAGACATCCTGGAATGTGAAGTCAAGTGCACCTTAGAAAGCATCACTATGAACAAAGCTAATGAAGGTGATGGAATTCCAGTTTAGTTTGAATTGAATTCCAATTCAAATCCTAAAAGATGATACTGGGAAAGTGCTGCACTCAATATGCCAGCAAATTTGGAAAACTCAGCAGTGGCCACAGGACTGGAAAAGGTCAGTTTTCATTCCAATGTCAAAGAAAGGCAATGCCAAAGAATGCTCGAACTACCGCACAATTGCCCTCATCTCACACACTAGTAAAGTAATGCTCAAAATTCTCCAAGCCAGCCTTCAGCAATATGTTGAACTTCCAGATGTTCAAGTTGGTTTTAGAAAAGGCAGAGGAACCAGAGATCAAATTGCCAACATCTGCCGGATCATCATAAAAGTAAGGGAGTTACAGAAAGACCTCTATTTCTGCTTCACTGACTATGCCAAAGCCTTTGACTGCATGGATCACATTAAACATATGGAAAATTCTGAAAGACAGGAATACCAGACCACCTCACCTGCCTCTTGAGAAATCTATATGCAGGTCCAGAAGCAACAGTTAGAACTCAACATGGAACTTCAGACTGGTTCCAAATAGGAAAAGGAGTACATCAAGGCTATATGTTGTCACCCTGCTATTAACTTATATGTAGAGTACATCATGAGAAATTGTGGGCTGGATGAGGCACAAGCTGAAATCAGGATTGCTGGAAGAAATATCAATACCCTCAAATATGCAGATGATACCACCCTTATGGCAGAAATTGCAGAACTAAAGAGCTTCTTGATGAAAGTGAAAGAGGACAGTGAAAAAGTTGGCTTAAACTCAACATTCAGAAAACTAAGATCATGGCCTCTGGTCCCATCACTTCATGGCAAATAGATGGGGAAACAGTGGCTGACTTTATTTTTGAGGGCTCCAAAATCCCTACAGATCATGATTGCAGCCATGAAATTAAAAGAAGCTTACTCCTTGAAAGGAAAGTTATGACCAACCTAGACAGC
The DNA here is from genome assembly GCA_007570785.1 of Antilocapra americana. NCBI lineage: Eukaryota > Metazoa > Chordata > Mammalia > Artiodactyla > Antilocapridae > Antilocapra > Antilocapra americana. Next base: position 573,500 of record ML664197.1, read on the forward strand.
ATATTAAAAAGCAGAGACATTACTTTGCCAACAAAGGTCCATCTAGTCAAGGCTATGGTTTTTCGAGTAGTCATGTATGGATGTGAGAGTTGGACTACAAAGAAAGCTGAACGCTGAAGAACTGCTGCTTTTGAACTGTGGTGTTGGAGAAGACTCTTGAGAGTCCTTTGGACTGCAAGGAGATCCAACCAGTCCATCCTAAAGGAAATCAATCCTGAATATTCATTGGAAGGACTGATGGTGAAGCTGAAACTCCAATGCTTTGGCCACCTGATGTGAAGAACTGACTCCTTTGAAAAGACGCTTTGAAAAGACTCTGATGCTGGGAAAGATTGAGGGCGGGAGGAGAAGGGGATGACAGAGAATGAGATCGTTGGATGGCATTGCCCACTCAGTGGACATGAGTTTGAGCAATCTCTGGGAGTTGGTGATGGCCAGGTAGGCGGGGCATGCTGCTGTCAATGGGGTCTCAAAAGTCGGACACGCCTGAGTGACTGAACTGAACTAAACTGATCATGGAGAAAATATTAGACTAACATGGAAATCAAAAGACTCCTATGTTCTAGATTTAGAGCTGTGTGTCCTTCAAATGTTTTAGTAAATACTTTCACAAAGGCTTCAGAATGTTTTCTTCCCCTCTGGGTATTTAGTTTCATTTTAACTTAAGGTGCATATGCTGAGTTTCTCAGTCATGTCTGACCCTTTACAATCCTATGGACCATAGCCTGCCAGACTCCTCTGTCCATGGGATTCTCCAGATGAGAATACTAGAGTGGGTTGCCAGGCCTTCCTCCAGGAGATCTTCCTGACCCAGAGATTGAACCTAGGTGTCTTTTGTCTCTGGCACTGGCAGGAAGGTTCTTTACTACATGTGCCATGTGGAAATCCCCAACTTAGGGTATAAGGTCTAAAAAAGAAGTTCCTATCAGATGCTAAATATCAGTGTCCAGTTTGGCCAACTTATGACCACAGAAACACATACACACAAATACACATATGTATATATATACATATGTATGTATGTATGTATGTATATATACACTCTCACATATCTTGTCAAGTTTCAATCAGAACAAACAGTAGATATTCTTGCCAGTATTCAATAACCCCATGGACACAAGAGATGTCCCCAAAAGAGTGAAAAGGTACTAGGACACCCTCCCAAAGGTTCAGAGCCACTCCCAAAGAGAACCAAAAGAAAGAAAGACTTAGACAATTCCCTTGAGAACTGGCAATAATTTTAGTACCCTAGCTGCAAATGGAGTGCAATCTGCATTTTGTTTGCCCATATTTTGGGGGCCTCAAAGTAGTGGTTGCCCAGTCAACTTTTCAGGACACAAAGCAAGATAAAAAAGAAGGCAACAGGTGTCTCGAGGGAGAAAGGATCCACAACCAATGGGTATTTGAAAACAAATTCCTGAATCAAATTCAAGTATCTAATTCTTAAAGGTTTTGTTTTCTGCATTTGTTTGTTTGTTTCTGCCTGCCAATCTGAATTTGGGAAGGAAAGGACAACATGAAGTTCTACTTTCCTCTCTTGACCAAGCACCACAGATAGAAATCTGGAAGCTCTCAACTCTGACTTTGGTAAGAATCTCACCCCTTGCCACCATCTCTCGATTTTTCCAGGAACCTGTGTTTAGCCTCTAGAGTACTCCCAGTGGATTTCATCCTGGTCAACTGAAATTATAGAGGAAAAGCAATTTTCCCTCCACCCTTTGTGGTGAGTACTTGGCTGAGACTTCTTTTTTCTCTAGGACACCTGTTAAATAAAAAAGCTCATCCAGGTTATAAGTTCTCCACTGTGGGCCATGTAATTCAAGGCTATCTTTGGTAAAGTTAACAATCTTGTTCAGCCTTAAAACAAAATTTTCTTCACCTGTAGCCTCATCCTGGACCCAGTCCAATATAAGCCAGACCCAGTCTGGTTTCAGTATAAGTCAGACCTGGACCCAGTCTAGTTTCGAAGTCAAATCCAATCCACCTGGACCCACTCCAGTTTCCAAGTCTAACCCTGTCCAACTTTGAACCCAGTCTGGTTTTTCAAGTCCAACAGAATCCAACTCTGGCTGGTATCCAGATCTGGACTGAGGAAAAAAGAAAGGGAAAAAAAAAAACCTTAGAGAAAGTCTGAAATCTCCTAACACAAAAGTCACAAAGGTAGGATTCCAGAGGGATGACTCCCAGAGGTAGCAAGAAGGCAGTGAGCTCTAGGGGCTCTACAAGTACCTTCACCTGATTGTTCGTTGCTCCTGGAGACCATCAGGGTCTTCATCAGTTCCTTCTTCTGACAACAGAATTGTTAGAAGATAAACTGAAGCATACAAAACAATTTAAGAGTTTATTTGAGAAAAATAAATTCAGATCAGGCAGCATTCAATGTAGCAGATAGAAAGGAGCCCTGAGGAGCAGTAAATCATAGGCTTTTATAGGCAGGAGGAAGCAGGAAAAAGGAAGTTGCACTGGATAAAAATTGAGCTATTATTGCAAGGCTACTTTCCTCTGTGGGATTGCAGGGGTCAATCAGGCAGATTACCGAACTAGTGCTGATAGGTAATTACTAATCGCCTGGCTTAAGATCCCATTTCTGGGAAAGATCAAAACCATAATTAAGTCTGGGTTTGGTAATGTGGGCGGAGAGACTCCATTTGGGGCCTGTTATCTTGTTTCTAGCCAGCATTTTTAATTTTGTTACTGTCATTGACAGTACTAGATGTATTTTATGAATGTGCCTTTTAACCAGATTTTCAAAATCCTTGATAATATTGATTTTTATCATTTGTAATTATCTGATGGATACTTGCAAAAGTGATACTGCATTGTTGGTTTCATTTGAAGTGCTCATATTTTTAAAAGTAGCAATTTTCATTTGTTTATTAACCATTTACATTTCTTTTTTGAATAGCACATTCATATTCTTTTCCACTTTTTCATTAAGCTGAGATTTTGAAAAATATTTTTCTTTATTACTATATAAATCTCTATCATAGGTCTTATAGTTTTCACTTTTGTGTCTCATAATGGAACTTTCATAATGGAGAATTTCCCAATTTTTATGTAGTAGATTTTGTCTATATTTAACTTTATGCCTCTGGGTTTGGAAAAAATTTGCATACCAATAAGTATTTAAATTTCATTATTCCCCTGATAGTTTTTAGTTTTTTCATTGTTATATTTAATCAATCTGAATTTTTTTGTAAATAAAATGAGGTCAAGACCTAACCTTTTCTTTTTTCTTTTTTTTTTTTATTGTTTTTGCCATACAATGTCATGATATCACCATGGGTTTACATATGCTCCCCCTCCAGAACCCCCCTCCCTCCTCCCTCCCCCCGGAAAATCTCACTGCACCAGCCCCGAGCATCAATCCTGGGCTGGCGATTGATTAGACTTATGATAATTAACTTGTTTCAATGCCATTATCCCATATCATCCCACCCTTACCCTCATCCACAGAGTCCACGAGTCTATTCTCTACACCTGCTTTCCTTTTGCTGTCTCGCATGTTGGGTTCTCGTTACCATCTTTCTAAATTCCATATATATGTGTTAATATACTGTATTGTTGTTTTTGCTTCTGGCTTACTTCACTCTGGATAATGGGCTCCAGTTTCGTCCATCTGAGTAGAATTGCTTCAAATGAATTTTTTTTTTAATGCTGAGTAATATTCCATTGTGTATATGTACCACAT